>JAQQAC010023241.1:2411420-2652385 GCA_029783875.1 Phataginus tricuspis
ACTGTAATGGGGTTGGTGGGGGGGACCTGATGAAGGGGGTAGTTTATTCACCATAATATTGCATATGTAATTGTAGGTTAATGATACCAAAATACATATTTAAAAATAATATTAAGAAATTATATAATTTATAATATGATTTATATAATATAAATTATACATACATACGAAATATGCATGTATTTATTAATGCATTCAAAAACAAGATCTTGGAGAGGTCCTAACAAGCACTCTATTTCTGAAATACTGATTACTATGAAGACTATCTTCAACTACCACAGTGTGGTATGAAAATGTTATTTCTACTGGTGATAGAGACCTAGTTCTTGTGTATACCGCTGTAGGGTCTGCAAATCTCCAAAATGAAAGAAATGCTTTCAGTTAGAAGTTGGCCAAACGAAACCTGCCGTCCATCCCCGGCCCCATGCCTGTTGCCCTTTCCTTTGAATGCTCTCCATGGATGCCTGGGTTAAGGGTCCTTATACCAGCCAGAGGTGGATCTGACCGAGGAGGCTAAGGACTAGGGGCTGCATCTGAAGGTTCTGGCTTAGAAATCACTTTGTCTATCTTGTTCATCTAGCAGGGAATAGAAAAGTTTTAGTCCAGCGCCCTTTTAGCCCACTGTCCCTTAGTTCAATCACAGAATGTGAAAGCATGCACCAGATGGGGCATCGGGGGCTGGGAGGGCTTTCCTACATACTTAACTTTTCAGGTCTGGGAAAGATTTCCAGAATAACATCAAGCCAAAGGTTGCTAAGTCCTTTCCTGGATGCGAAGTGAGAAAACCACTTCAGTCTACACCCACACAATTCACAGGGTTGACAGTAACTATAAGCAAATCCTTATAAACAAATAAATATCTGTACCAGTGGAACCTGCTCACTGTGGCAACTTCAGGTTCTCAATTGCTCACAGTGCAGCCTGCCTTTTTTAAGGGCAGCAGTTCCTGTGGACTGCTACAAATATAAAATTGCTATAAATCTCACAGAGTAAAATAGATTCTTCGAGTACTTAAACCCCTAGAAGTGAAGACTGTCCAGTAAAGTGCAGGATCCTGGTGTCCAGTTGTGTGTGAATATTCAGCAACGCTGAAGAAGGTGGTCAGGATGTATGCTATGCTCCCCTGAGGCAAGACTAGGGAGTGAGTGCTGACTTTTTTTGCCCAGATCAAAAGGCAGAAAACCATCTCAGACTGGGATAGCAAATTAAAAGAAAATTCTGGCTTAGATGAGCCCAGTATGATTGCATGTCATCATAGCCAGGGTGAGAACAGTTACAAACTCTATGGAATTCTGAGCGCTGAACTGGAATCAAGTTGAATGTGAAATAAATTGATAACAAGTATCTAAGAAGATTAAGTTCCTCAAGCCTCTCTAAACAAAGAGTTGTCAGTGGTATGCAGCTTGGGAGCCTGGAGGGTTTTGCAAAACACATCTAAAAAATATAGAAAAGAAAGCCTATTTCCATTTCATTTCTCTTTCCTTCAAAAACTAAATGAATGGTTCTGGTCCACTTTTGTTCATTAGACAGGAATTTGGGGACCATATTGACAGAGACCCACGTTTCAGGGAATTTTGGCACCGTGCAAATGCAAAACAATGGTGACTTTAAAACAAAAAAATACATTTTAGAATATTTAGTTTATGTGAACTGTGTAGGCAAATGATATGATATAAAGAAAAATAAGCTTTCGCCATTTACCTCTATGCAAAAGGAAAGAGAAAAACAAGAACCAGTTTGGGAACCAAATGCAAGTTCTGCCTCTATGCCATCCCTCCTTGTCCACCAGCAACTGGGAAGAGAAATCAGCCAGGCAGCATTCCAGGAGTCTGGAGTCACGGTTTGGAGACAACAGACATGACAGAAGGACTCGTGAGGGCCTAAGCGACAGCCAGCAGTGGCTGCAGAAGCGAGTGCCAGCCTAGAGGAACACAAGAGGAGTGAGCACGGATGGTGACACCAGCTACTCCTGCAGGGGGCGCTGCACCTGGAAACTCTGCCTAAGGAGTGTCTCCATCTCACACAGAGTAAGGTGGAGGCCTGAGCAGGGGCTGCAGTGGGAGAAGCAGCAGAGGTGAACACCACATTTCAATGCTGTGCTAAGAAACACAGGCTTCCACAGCCCTGAGCACAGGGGGCTTTACTGCAGGCTTCACAAACAATGGAACATGGAGGGAACAACTGGTACACACCAGCCCATAGAAGGGTCCACGGCTGACTGGGAAAAATGCTCTTTTGCCAGCTAGGAGTGTACAGTTCCCAAAAGGCAGCACATTTCCAGGGAAATGCAACTGCTGGTGCATAGTTGCACAGGTGCCTGAAACAGTATTTTGGCTCCCAGACATCTGATTGTAACCCTGGAATCATGCCATCCTCTACAGACATTTACTGAATGACCAGAATGCGTCCTTGGAGGCTGAATGCTGTCTTATAGGAGACAGTGATTTCTGGGAAGAACTGAAGGGGTGAGTAAGAAAGGACAGGAAGAGGAGAATTAAGGGCACCCCAGCCATTTCTAGTGCAAGAGCAACCACAGAGCCCCCGGTGTCTGCTCCTATGACTCTGGAATACAGAGAAAATAACAGCTCAGGCATCACCTTCTCAGACTACTGAGAACTGCAGGCCCATCCCCTCAGCACTTCCACTCACCCTTCCCCTGCTCAACATTTTCTTTTTCCCTGGCATATTAAAAACTATAATTTACCTTTTATTAGGTTCGTTGTTTATTGTCTAGAACAGAGGGCAGTAAACTAGCTCTCAAAGCAGATCTGGCCCACTACTTGTTATTGTAAATAAAGTTTTATTGGAACATGGCCATGCCCACTGTTCTGTGGCTCCTCTGACACCACAAAGCAGAGCTGAGTAATAGTGACAGAGACTATAGGGCACACAAAGATGAAACCATGTACTCTCCGGTCCTTTACAGAAAAATCTGGCCAACCCCCTGGTCTAGAATATAAGCTCCAGAAGGTCAGGAAATTGATATATTCATTGATGTATTCCAAGTGCCTGTCACATGGTAAGGGCTCAATAAATATTTGTAGAAGGAATGAACAAATGGTGTCTTCATGGTACAAGGTGTTTTGTTTTTGTGTTAGTTTTGTTTTGGTAGCTTAAGTGGGGAAACTGAGTCACCCCACCACACACCTAAGATCATATAGGGAAAACAAACAGCTGTGTGTGATAGCAGTGAGCACCTTTTAGGTTTATACCAATTAAGAAAATATTGGGTGTTTGTGAGATTCTTTTTCCCCATTAAAAGGGGAAGCTCTTTCCATAGGTTTGAAATCTTACGTTTTTTAGATCTGGCAACTGCAATTCCTGTAACTCCCACTTCAAGAATCAGGGTAGGGGACCTTCTCCTGCCAAGAGAGTTTGTGGCACTTGGGAACAGCTTAACTATGCCTTCAGATTAGCATATGCTTATAGACAAACATTCCTATCATCAACAGTTGCAAAGAGGGTTTTTTGGAAATCCTATCTGCTCTACCCACTGCCTTCATCATTATGAAATGGTCATCATATCACCGTCAACACCAGCAGCATCCATTGCTTGGTTTTCGTTTCACTGATGAATAATTAATCTGCACGAGGCAAGGAACAATCCTCCAGCGTGTGACGACCTGGAAGCACGGAAATGGGTTGTAACATGGTTCTGCAACTGACTGACTGCCAAGTTGCTCAGCCCTGTGTGCTTCAGGGATTGCATGGAAATCTCTTAAGGGTCCCTCAAATCCCCGAGTGTATGAAAAGCACCAGAGGAGACAGAACTCAAGAAAATGGTTTCACCACAAGATTTAGATTAGCATTAAAGAAAAACATGCTTCTTTGTTGTTAGTCTTGTTTTGTCTGGGAGCATGCTGATAACCTAAGTCTTCATTCTCTGAAATCTGCAAAATGTCAATGGTTTGGGCTTAGTTTTTGCAGGCTCCTGCAGTGGTTGATCTCCTGAGGTTTCACTGCAGATTTGGAAGAAGCCAAATACAAATTTGCATTTAAATTTTTTCAAAAGGTCTAAAAGATTTTCACTTTCCTATTTCATTCTATTAAACAAGACTAGAAAATTATTTCATTTTCTGCTAAAGATTCCTTCCTCAGAGTCCTCCTAAATAAATTCCTGTATCTAAAGACTATTGCTTCTATGATTAGTGAATTTCCATCTTAATGCATATTGAACAAGTTGCAAATATGCAAGGACGAGGATAATTCAGAAACTATGACAGGAAAGCCACTTGCAAATAAGGAATAAAGGAAAGTTGTCATGACTCATGTACCATGGGAATGAAACAGGTGCATTTACCAGAAAATTACCTGACTTCTAACTAAGAAAGCTGTTTTCCCTTCAGCAATAAATGGCAGTTCTTGGAACTGCAGCAAATATGGTTGGAAAGAAAACACATTTCCACTTATTAAGAGCAAATTTTGCTTTTTTTTCCTTTCCTGTAATTTTTCTGTAAAAATTTTCTTTTCAAAATTAATTTTTAATTTCACCATTAATAAAGAAATCCAATCTCCTTATTCAAAATTAAATGATTACAATATATTTTTCTCCACATTCCCAATCTTCATCCCTTTCACCATTCCCAATGATAACCAATGTTATGATATTTTCAGTGTTATTACTCACTTTTAAAAAATACTTTTTACATCCATATGGATATACACTTAGAAAGTATATTACATTCTTCAGTGTGTTTTATTGCATTTATAGTTACTATTATGCTTCATTGTGCAACTTGTCTTTTAATTGATGAATATTTTGGAAATATAACCATGCTGAAATGCAGACAGAAAATAGATAAAAAGATTCATTCTTTTTTAACGCTGTTTACTTTTCCATTATAAGCATCTTCCACACATTTTATTTATTTCTTTTTCTACTGATGGCCGTTAGGTTGTTTCTAAGTTTTCGCTGTTATAATGATACAAAGAACATTCTTATTCATTGTTGTCTGTGACTCTATGCTTGCATTTCTCTAGGACAGATATTTAGAAACTAAGTTTCCAGATCGCTGGGGAAGCACAGCCACAGCGCTATTAGGGTCCGTCAAGCTGCCCTCGCCCATGGCTGAAGCCATTCATTCTCCACCAGTGGGGTATACATACTGCTTCCCCCAACCTCCTCAGCTTTTCGTGTTGTCACACTGCTGAATTCCTTGACCATCTGATGGGTGTGAAATCATGCTTCACTAGTGTTTACATTTGCATTCTCCTAGTTATTAGTGAGGTTTACCATTGTTTTATTTACTGGCCATTTTGACTTACCTCTTTTGTGGACTAAATGTTTACACTTCTCATTTTTCCATTTCTTGGTTTATCTTTTTATGACTGATGAGTAGTTTTGTTTATGTGCTTCCATGACACCTCCCCACAGGCTTTAATTGGTTTCATATTGTCTTTTGTGACACGTAAGTTTTAGATGCTGGTGTACTTATATTTAACATTACCTGCCCTTTTTGGATGTAGCCCTTCTAGGTCTGTTTTGTTTAAGAAGCTGTCCCTACTCCAAGGATGTGCAGATATCTTTCCATATTTGTCCTAATAAATTTAAAGTCTCTTTTCTTATATTTGGGTCTTTAATTCACTGGAATATACATATTGGTTGTGGATGAGCTCTGACTTTATTTTGCTTCATAAGGCTCACCCACTGGAAAATACCATTTATTAAATCATCTGTTCTTTCCCAACTGTTAGGAGAGCCATCGATTTTATATTGTATTTTCTCCCATAGCAAAAGAAAGAAAGAGAGAGAGAAGGAGAGGAGGGAAGAAGGAAGGGAAGGGAGGAGACAGGGAGCAAGGGAGGAAGGAAGGAAGGAAGGAAGGAGGGAAAGGAAGGGAAGGGAAGGGAAGGAGGGAGGAAGGAATAAAAAACAGAGAAAAGAAAAAGTTCTCTGTTCTCTCGTTGACTAAGGGAGCTATTGTAGGAGTAACATACAATCCTAGCCTTAGGTTCTAATGTGAAGAACGTGTGGACTGGATTAAACATTCTCCATGGCTCCTTAAAGCTTAAACAGACTATAAAGGCAAATGTCATATTGTTTCATATGCTTTAGTTTTCATTCCCCATAAATACTTTATTGTTAAAAACAGAGACTGACCTTGGTTTCTAATACTACTTTACGATAAAAGGAACTACGGTTCCTTGGAGAAATGGCTGATTCTAGGACTAGGGCAGGAAACACACAAAATATGCCTGGAGCATATTGTGGTACCAGGAAGTAAGGAAGTGCTGAAAACAAGACAATAACAACAGAAATCCCACGCATATTGCTGGAGGTAAGTCAAAGTGACACGGGGCTGTGACAGAGCTCCCAAATTTTGGCAAACAAATAAACAGTGCTGGATTGTAACCTGAAGTGCAAAATGAGTATCTAGGAGCCCAAACTGATATAAATATATGTATGAATAAATAACTAAATGGGAGAGGACAGACAGTTCTCCCTTGAGAAGACATCCAAATGATTTATGCAGACACTGACTTGGTTCAGGGCCGGGGAGGCGGGGAGTCAGTGGAGCAAAACTCCCCGCTTCCTTCACATGAGCTGTGCACAGTGACATCCTTCCAAAGAGGACAATGTGGAAGTAGGAAAAGGTAACTTGTCAGTGGGGACACCTGAGCCTGGTGATGAAGGCAGCGTCCGCAGTGAGGAGCCGTGTGGGAGCAGGCACTCCTGCCAGGAGGTGATGGCCTCTGTGGTCTTCCCCTCCAAGCCCATCACCTCAGTATAATCATAAGACACCAGCAGACATATCCCCACCGAGGGGCAGTCTACAAGTTCCCTGCCCAATATTCCTCAAAAGGGTCCAGGTCATCGAAAATGAAGAAAGTCTGAGAAACTGTCACAGCCCAGAGGAGCCCTAAGAAGGCATGAGGACTCAGGTGAAGTGGTACCTGGATGGCATCCCGGGACAGGAAAAGGAGCTTCGGGAAGAGCTGGGGAAGCATGGATAAAGTATGGACTTACATGAACAGTAATGTGTTGATATGGGCCCACGAGCTGTGACCAGTGTACTGCACCCATGCATGATGTCAGTAATGGGGGAACACAGCGTGGGGTGTATTGGAACTCTATATACTTTACAAGTTGCCTATAAATCTAAAACTAGTTTAAAATGAAAAGCTTACAAAAGAAAAAAGGAGATGCAAGACTTTCTGTTCTGCAGCAACATCACCCAGGGACAGGCTGGAGACGCCACGCCGGGAACACGAGGCTGGCCCTGCGGGACAAGTCAGGGCACGCTTCTCAGCACCAGCAGCAATACATTTATTTAAACTGGTTTGCCACCCTTCCTCTGCTCTTACCAAGCCTTCAGAAATTCAGGATGTCTTGATGAAGGGAGCCAGCAGGGTAGATGATGGATGCACCAAAATAACAATAGTCCAGCATGAAGTTCCCCCAAGGTGGTGGATCAGAGGCTACATCCAGGAAATCTCCAGGACAGAGGGCAGTGTGCCAGGTGTAATCATTCCCTGTTCCTGCCATCTTCCTTGCTACACTCTCTTCTTTTCCACTTAACCGGAAAAAGATTTATTGAACGTTAGAGCCCAGAAGAGGTTGACTAGCAGCAGTGAAAATCTCTCTTCCTGCATCAGTCAGACTCCTGATAACCCCGGCGAGCCTCAGTTTCTTGAGTGTGAAATGGGAACAGCAACCTCCCCACCCCCCCACGACACCATCCACTTGCCAGGGTCACTGTAAGGAAACAGACGGACTATTTAGTTCACAAAACTTGAAGTCTTGTAACGTACAATGGAAATGAAAATGGCATGACTGGTGACAATCACAACAAGGGCCATTCACTCAGTCCTGGAAATCCAGTTCCTAGCATTTGAGGCACAACCAAATGAACAGCACATGGTACTGCCTCCTCTACCTTTTCCAGGGCTTATTCGCTAAGTATTGCCTGTTTGTCAAGTGGTGTTTCAGGAGAAAGATATCACCTGCATTATTGGCTTTCCCTGTCACATCAAGAAAAATGTTCATGGACTAATTTAATGTCTTGATAGGTCACAAAGCATAATTAAATCTCCGAAAGGGCAAACATTTTGGAGTTGGCAGGTTTTTGCCTCCCTGCTCATCTGATCCAGCAGGCCGACCAGAGCCACCACCCTCGAAAGAGAATGGATTCATCCAGGGCTTTGTCGCCTGACCACGCAGACTTTAGGGTTCCACCCCCTCTCTGGGCTCGACTTCCAAGAAGCTAGCCTCGGCAAGGATCAAGTTTTCTGTACGGCTGCCTCCTGGCTTAAGACTTGTTCCTTCTCTTTGTCTCTTCATAGATTAAAGTATTAGCCATCGAGGGGATGTCACTGTCCCTGTCAAACTGTGGCAGCCATCCTCCCTTGACGCCGATTACGGCAACAGCCGGAGGAAACATAGCTCACCATGAATAAAGAAATTAGTTTCCCCATCAATTCCTGGCCTGTCCCCCACAGGCCCTGACAAAGGTCCAACTGGGAAGCTTCATTCGTAAGCTCGATAATGTGCTAATTCATTTTTCTACTATACAGATCAGAAACAGCTGGATTTTTTAATTTCCATTTGCAGGGAAAGCAGACCTTTCTTAGCTTCTGTTCCATTACCATTTCTGGTCACAGAGGGGCACTCAACAGTTGCTTCTGTCTAATCTAGAAGTCAATAGCGTTCCCTGTACACAGCAATGGCTTATGAAACCATCTCCTGTTTGACATCATGCGTGTTCCCATGACTTTCTCAATAAGTCTTTCTGGCATAGTACTGGGCCACACCCATCAGGATGTCAATAAATACAACGCCAATTTCAGACAGCCTTGCTAACTTATCATTGCCTAAACCTAGGAACAAAGGTAGGCTGTTTTCATATCAATAACACCACCAAACCTAACTCTAAAGCAGAAAAAAAACCAGACTGGACTTCCATCTTTAATTTCTCAGCTGGACTGCAAACCTAATGAACTATAGATATGCTTATAAACCAGGAATTAAAGAAATGTCATCGAAGAACTGACAAGCAGATCATGTTTTCTACTATTTGCACACAATAGTTCCCGAGTTAGAACCTCTGTCATTGACGGTAAGTGCTCATATTCATGTTTGAAATCTTTAAATATCCTTGTCACATAGAGATTGGTTTCTGTAATTAAGAGGGTATATTTTGTGATTTTATAAATAAAGGGCTTTGCTAGAAAATTGTCACATTGTGAATGAGGGGACAGGGGTTATTTTCATTATAAAATCCCTCTGCTTTAGGATAGTAATCATATCCTAAGTGCTGAAATATTTCTGTTCATCTCTTCATTCTTTTTAACGAATCTCTAACATCTGCCCTCTGTATAGAGGTGTAGTGAGGGACACAAAGGTAAAGATACCATCCCTATCTTCATGGATTTTAAATTCTGGAAAGGAAATGTATAAAAATAAAACCACTGTAAGGCAGTACAAACACACAAACAGATTCGAACAAGCGCAGGCGAGGATAGGAGGACACGGCAGAGGCAGCCTCTGAGCTGGGCGCTGGGGGACAAGTGTGCATAGGCAGGAGAGATGGGAGATGCGGCAGCCCGAGCAGGCCACCGTTGCTGACAAGCAGTAGTACAAGCAAAGTCACCAGGTAGGAACGCAGAGCCTGCTCAGTGACAGCAAACAGACCAGCTGAGCTGCACAGCAGAATCTGCACAGGGAATAGCAGAGACAAGCCTGGGCCGCACAGGGTGCCAGCCTAAGGCAGTGAGGCTTTGGCCTCTAAGAATTAAGAAGCCCCTGGAGGGTGCAGAACAGTGAAGGAATATGAACATAGCTACCCTGGGGAAGCTGCTCTTGCAGTATGTTCATTGGACAAATGGGGGCAGGCGAGAGATTGCCCACAGGGGGACAAGTCCTGAAGTCCTCGAAAAGGACAACCAAGAGGAGTTCAGGATCTCTACCCACATTGGTCACTCAGAATCGGTGCTAAAATGTCCTGGAGCTCACACTCTAAACCAGTGGGCAAACAGGACGCAGGGTGGACAGAGTGGGATTACCTCACCTTGTCCGGGAACACAGCTCAGATAAAGGGGGCTTCTCTGTCTTCTCTCCTCCAACCTGAGGCCAGGAGCTATAGGTCATCCGAACCTCTAATGCCTACTATATAGTAATAATGGAATAATGAGAAGACTCCTGGCTGCTATCTTTAATGAGCACTAGACTGAAGGCCCTGCATAATTATCCCACTTAACTCCATCCATAATCCTGGAGAGCAGGCATCACGGGCCCTGGTCTACAGACGAGAAACTACCTGGCGCCCAGTAGCCTGATAACTTGCTGATATCTATTGTTACTCTTCCGTCATAAGTAGCAAAATGGTCATTTAAGGACACATCAATGAAAAGCATTGGATTTTCCACTATTGGTACATATTAGACATTTTCTTTTTTTATTTAATTTTTCCAGTTTTATTGAGATATAAACAGAAATAAAAATTGTAAAATTGTACTCATTTAAGATGTAGAATGTGATGTTTTGTCATATGTATACATTGCGAAATGATACCACAACCAAGTTAACTAACATTTCCCTCACCTCATATACTTACCTTTTTGTGTGTTGGTGAGAACACTGAAGATCTACTCTCTTAGAAAATGTCAAGTACACAATACAGTATTATTAACTCTAATCACCATGCTGTATATTACATCCCCAGAACTTATTCATTCTGCATTGAGGGAAATTTTGTACCCTTGGACCAATGTTTCCCCATTTCCCTCGCTCCCTAGGCCCTGGCAACAACCATTCGGCTCTCTGCGTTTATGAATTCAGCTTTGTTAGATTTCATATGTAAATGCTACCATGCAGTATTTGTCTTTCTGTGATAGATGCTTCTTTAAATCCTGCCTCTAAAACTGTCTGACACAGTAGCCATGAGCCACATGTGGCTATTTAAATATAAATTAATTACAATTAAGTGCAATGTAAAATTAGCTTCTTAGTAAAGCCAGCTACATTTTAAGAGCGCAGTCATCACATGTGACCAGTGGCTGCCGAGCTGGACAGTGCAGATAGAGAACATTTTCACTGCTGCAGAAAGTTCTTGTAGACAGCATAGCTCCACAGTCTCATGTGATTTCTTGGCAGGAGTACCTCCCTAAGTAGAAGGTCCCTGCTCTCTTCGGGCGTCAGGTACAGCACCTCCTCTGAAGATCGCTCCACATTCCACCTGTCATGTTATTGCAACAAATGACTGTTTTGCATCTGCTCTACAGCAGGTACAAATCTCATTAAGTGTGAGGACAGAAAGCCAAGTCAAATACGAGTTTTGCCCCGAAGGGATTTACAGCCTAGAAGAAGAATATGCTAATAATAATTTCAAGTGGTCACATTTGCAGCATATATGACAAAATACGGATATCCAAAATACACAAGGCATGGGGAGCTACCTCAGGGGACTACTGGACAGCTGCGTAGTTACAGGACGGAACATGATGGGGATAGTTTGTGTGACTAGCCCAGAACGGCACATGTCAACACGGATAGGTTACAAAATCTAAATATTGAGGGAAAAACCAAACTGCAGAGCAATGTTTATATTGTGACACATTAAAATCTAAAAATACAGAATAACCATGTATGTTGTTTATGGATAAATATATCTATCCCTAATGCTTTAGCTTTCTAATGAAAAACAGACTTGAAGCAAATGTGAACATGTCACATGTAGTGTTTATTCCCAACTCAGACTATTATATTTCACAAAATAAAAGAAGGGCATGAGGGCACATAGAGAAAAAGAAGAGCCCCTGTCATGGTGGGAAGATGGTGTGCACGCAGGACAACAAGAAGGAGAAGGTTGCTGTGGGGCAGGAGGTGACATGAGACACGAGTCATGAAGGACAGGTGGGAACAAACACCAGGAGTGGAGGTGAGGAGTAAGGGCAGCAGGTGCTGTGGGAGCCCCGGGGCAGTTCAGTCTGGCTGGAAGCAAAGCAGAGAGGCAGGTGTGTCACAGCCCTGCAGAGGCACTTAGCACCAGTCACTGGCAACCTTCTTGTTCCCCAAGACATGCGGTCCCTTACCCTTACATGGGCAATGGAGGCCACTGACAGGTTTTAGGCTGTAGGAGAGCAAGACCTTTACATTCAAGACTGTCAGCTGCAGGGTCTAGAAAGACTAGAGACAGCAGCCACATAACATGGAGTCTAGCAGCTGGGGAGTCAGAAAGTCTAAAGCAGACAAGGCAGAAAAAGAAAAGCTGAGTGAGACTGAAGAACATGCCTAGTGGAGTCCTCACGGCTCCATTCGAATGCCCCTGCACAGCCTTTCCTGGAATGAAACGCCAAACAGCAGTGTCGTTATAGCCTCTTGGCTCCAAACCCACCCTCCACGCTGCTCTGGGACAATGGAGGCACTGAGTTCCTTTAGGTATTTCTCTGTTGCAATGAGCCCAAAGCTAAGCTTTCTTGGTAGAGGGTGCTAAGTAAGGGGCCCTGGGAAGAAAAGGCCTCTCTCCCTGGTTCCAGGGCTGCACCACAGTCAGTGGTCTGGTTGTGAGCCCTTGGAGGGGTGAGGTGCTCTGTTCCAGGCATACTCCAGGATACAAAGTCCCTCTGCAACCTTGAGGCCCCTGCTCAGCCTGTGATCTCTTTCCCACAGACCTCTTGGAGCAGACCTGCCTGTGCCAGCTCCCCGACTCCCTGTGCCTGTCTGTCCCCATCCAAGACGTCTGTCTGCATTCCTCCCAGCACTGACACTGGGTGCCACAGGCCTCCTGCCCGCCCTGGTGCTCACACATCCTCTGCATATCCATGCAAGGTCCAGCTCATCTGTGCCCCTGCGGGTTGGATACTGGTTGCCCACTGACTGAAGACCACCTCTGGCCCTGGCAAACCAGCAAACTTCTCTGCCACCCCGGGGGGCGGCAGCCAAACCTTCTCCAATGAGGTGTGTCCCCCAGCCTCGGGGAGGGGGTTTCATCCAAGTTTATCCTTCTGTGGGTAATACCTTCAGCTCTGAGGTGTCCTGTAGAGTTCTCTTACATCTTACATTCTTTCATCACAGCTTAATAATTTTTTGTATTAAACTGCCCTGTTTAGATCACTGTGTAGTTAATATCCTGATTGAACCAAGCTGACACAGTGGCTTTGAAATTATACTTTTATATAAGTTGTTATTTTGAGGCCATTTGTCTACCCACTGAACTGTGAGCTCCTTGAATGCAGGGGCCATCTTTTATTCCAGGAGCATAACAAAGGGAAGGAGGGAAGAGGGGCCCCAGATGACAAAGGATGCATTGCGAGGACACAAAACTCTGGCAAAACTTGTCCCCACGCAGCAGTCAGGAGAGAAGACAGAACACACTCATTTACTTTGGGAGCAATTTATCCTGTGAGATTGTTATCTTATCATCTTTGGATGTAATATGCCTCATTCAGCACCTTGTTCACAGCAAATGCTGAACAGAGCTTTTCTGCAAACAGTTAAAGTGCTTTACATAAGATGCAGTGACATCCTTCCTTAGTCGTTAAAATAGAGAATGACAAGAAGACATGCCCTGGTTCTATACACGAGCCCTGGGACTTCCCTAGGAATGGAAACCACTGAGAAGCTACATAACTAATATTGTGTTAGTCTTGCTCTTATATGCCTAACGTTTATGTAGTGCTTTATAAGTCTATGCATTAAAACATACCACCTTTAAATTTCAACGAAGAAAAGAAAACCAACCTTGAAGCCCTGGATGATTAGGGAATGATCGTGACCAGGAGGAGTGGAGCCACAGCCCATGCAGGCAGTGGAGCTGAGATAGATGAGCCTGGGCCACGGGGCCGCCCATACGGGGCCAAACTCCACTCTGCCAATTACCAGTTACTTGACTTTTGGTAAGTTTCTTAAGCAAGCCAAGCTTCAGTTTCCTCATGTTATCAGAATGGAAGAAGAGTACCTGTTTGCTGTCAATATCAAATGAGAGAATATGCAAACAAGTCCTACTCAACCCAGAACCTGGACCCAGTGATGACCAGTCACAGCAGAGCAAAATGTCCTCAGAAAAACCCTATATGTGGGTGAAAATAATTCAGGGAGTAAGGTGCTCACCACATGGGCAAATAATGCCTTGCGGTGGAACATGCCAGAAAGGGAGCATTCTGACAGTGTGAGTGCACCAAGGAGCCTGCAAATGCCCCAAGTCCTCAACTTTCCCTGAGGGCCTTGTAGCTCACAGTTCCTCAGCTGAACTGACTGTCCTTCCAAATTCATACTATGTGAGCTGAGTATTAATGTGTGTGTGTGTAATGTGTGTGTGTACATACATATTATTGATTAAATGCCCCATCTGTTCAAAGATGACAATAAAATGCCCACAGATGAAGACAATTCAATTTAGCTCAGCTGAAACCTCGGTGCAGGCATTCAGAGTGGAGTACAGAAAAGGAAAACTTCCCTTGCCTTCTTCTCTGAGGCTATGCTATTCCTAAAGTGCCCAGAAAGAAATGCTAGAAAAGTGTGTAACGATGGGGGGTTTTCCAAGAGCCTGCAGATGCTGGACTTCAGAGGCACTGCCCCATCAGCCTGCACGAACTCCTGCGTCACGGCCCTGCTCCTGGCTGGGGAGGGACGTGGCCACAGATAGGCCCCCTTTCGTGACGCAGGGGATCTATGAGGCTGGTGAACGCATGACCAATGGGATGTCCAGAGGCTTGCTGCCACGCATGTGCTAGTCCCAGGGGTAAGCAGGGAGCCTTTACATCCCCCTGCTCTCTGCTGCTGGCACGGCTTGCTGAAGAAAAGCTTCCAGTCTCAGGGCATCAGGAAGTATTCCAAAGCAACTTGGATGGCTGACTTTACCGTAAATCAAAGCAGATGCCCAGCAAAGATCAGCGGTCCATTTTAACACAAGTGGAGGGTCCAGGCATAGTGACACTTCATTTAAAATAAATAGCTTCATCTAAAATAAACTCCCAGGTATATGTAGGCTTGACATTCCAGCCAGGCAGGTTTATCCCTCTCATCAGGGGTCCCAACCTCTTAGTCCCACAGGTTTCATTCAGGCTGTGACTCACTGCCCAATTCCCCCCCACCTCCTCCTCACCATATAGCCTCTGCTCTCACCTAGAGACACTGGTTGTAAATCCTTACTCAGTTAACCTCTGTATTTCTGTATCTGGCTCTGTCCCACGGAAAAGAAGTGTATATAGGTATGTTTTAGATATACTCTTAGTATTGAGTTCTAAAGTATTTTTTATCCCATATCATCCATTAATGATGCCAGTGATGATGATGATGGCTAATATTTATTAGGCATTTACTTGTGGCTGGTCCTGTGCTATGCATTTTACACACACTAGCTTGTCCCTTCCTCCCAGTGACTCTATGAGGTAGACCATTCTATTCTTATAAATGTGACATCTGAAGTTTGTAGAGATCAAAAAACTTGCACAAAAACACAAAAGTAGAAAGTGAAGGCTTAGGAGTCAAACCAAGGTGAGCTGTCTCTGGAGCCTCCATTCTTCTCATGAGGTTATAATGTACTTCTATATTTAGGAGGTTTTTTTAAGAGCTAGAAGAACCTTAGAAATCACCTCTTTGGAACTCTTTCATCTTAGAGATGAGGAAATTGAGGCCCAGGGAACTGCCTTTTCCAAAGTCACACAAGGGTTAGTGATTGAGCCTGGGCTATGACCCAGTCACTTAATTCCCATAGTACTTTTAGATTTATACTGGGAAGCTTCTCCAGACACAATACGTCACTGCATCATGGGGTGAGGAGAAAGAGAGCTGGAGAGGGCTGATGAATTTCTCGAGGCTCTTCAAATGAAAGCTAAGGAGGAAGGCAGGTTGCTTTTATTCTGGATCACAACTTAGCCAGAGCCTTGTGGTTTCAGAAAACAGGCTGTGTGCTTTGACAGAATTAACTGACACACACCACGATCTGCTATATTTGTAGTGGCTGAATAGTATCATGGTTAAAAGCTTGCGCTCTTGAATTTTACCATCCAGTGTACAAAAGTGTACTCTACCTCTTATGAGGTCAGCCACCTTAGATAACCTTCCTCACCCTCAGTTTTCTCATCTATAAAATGGGGATAATATGGGTATATACCTCAAGATGTTCTTATAAAGTTTCAAAGATCATGCACTTAGCACCACACCTGATCCATGGTAAGACTGTCTATCATTATTATTAATATTATTGCTAACTTCTCCCCTGGCCTATCTGCACAGCATTGTGGACAGGGGCTGATACTGTGGCAAGACAAACCCAACAAAAGAAATGATGTTTCCCATCTGCCAGGGACACAGCCTCTGACGCCACTTCTCAGACTTCATGGTGACAATTAAATGCCCTTCCCCCACGGCCATCCAAAAGCACAGTTACTTTACATTCGTCACTCTGGTAACCAGGCAACTGACGGTCTTTCTGCACAATGAAACTGCTCCAAATGCTTCACTCTGATTCATTTTAGCGGGTGGCAGGTTGGGCACTGAGTCATCTGTACTTCCTGAGAGGTACAGTTAGAGACCACAGCTTTCAGCAGCACCACTAGTCATTGCCCAGGTGTTAGGCTACACTGAGAACAGAGGCAGACGGGCTCCAGGCCCATTTGGGGCTTTGGGTAGAGCTCTCAGGGTGACGTGTCATTGAATGAGCCCCGTGCTAGACTGCAGAGGGCTGGCCCCGGTCTCAGCTCTGCCCCCTGAGCCAGGTGATCCTAGACAGTCATATCACCGTCGGGGGCTCCGCTTCCTTATCTGTAAAATGAGGGCATTAGCATAGACAACCTCTTGAAGGTTCTGAATCTCTGTGATTAGTTAAAATGGCTACTTACATGGGAAAACTCCATGATAGGATGCCTTTCAGATTTAAAAGAGATTTTTGATCAATTATAAACAAACCCATGACTTTTGACTGGCAGGTTGAGGCTTCGAAGCAAATTCCTCACAAGGTTAAAGATGGAAGAAGTTCAGCACCTTCAGTCCTCTTCCGAGGGCGGGTCTGCCCTCTACCACTCATCCAGAAAGACTGATCAAGCCGTGCTCTCTTGGTATGATTGGTTGTACCCTTTGGATTTTCTTTTTCTTTCATTTGAAGTTAACTGCAGGATCTGATGAGCTAAGAACTCCCCATATGAATAGCAAATGACACCCTAGACGAGGCTTAGGCTTGTCAAGTGCACCCAGAGGACAGGAGTCTTAGGCAGAGCCTCTGTAGCACGGAGAGCCAGCGCTCAGGGGAAATGGCTCTCCAGCCTTTCTGTAGGGACTCGGACAAGCCACCACCCCACTGCTCCTCCTGTCTCCTCTCCCTTACCCCCACCCAACTCCAGATGCCCCATTTTCTAAGATGCTCTTGCAATTCGCAACCCTGCTATAGTGCCTATCTAGGTGAATTCTTGTGAGACCAGCTGTATAACTGGGTTGTCGAAGACGGGTTCCTAAACTAAGCACATTATTATTATTGTGTTTGCTTAGTGTGATGGGGCAAAACAACCCTGAGGGAAATGAATGGAGGAGGCGCCCTTTCTGGTGTTTGCCCACAGAGATTTCTCTCACATCCTTGTCCAAAGAGCACCCTGGCCTCCTATGGTGGGAAAGTCGCTCTGGCTCCAAGTGTCTGCTTCTGTTCGCCCGTCAACTTCACAAATTCCTTTGTTTACTGTGTATCAGATTCCCAGTTCAAATCAGTATATGAAAGCTTTAGCAATTGGCCAATAAACATTTAAAGGGAAGAAGTTACTTTTCTTCATGTAGAGATAATTAAAATATCTTCATTTGTATTTGATTCAATTTAGTTCCAAAAACAAGAATTTGAGACATTTCGTAAAAATATGTATCATAAAATATAAAATTAAATAGATAAGGGAATTAGGGCAAAGAGAAAAATAATAATAATTTTTTAAAAGTAGTTAGCTGCAGGCAAGGTTTAGTCCTCCAAATGCACACAGAGAGGTTCCTGTAGAGTTGTAAAATACAGATTATGTGAGCTGTTGAGTTTCCTGGCAGCCAGAGCAAAGAAGAAAGTATAATTAATTCAAAGATTTGTAGAGTCTATAAGTAAATAACAAATCAGCAAAACTTTTCCTTAAAGATAGTCTACGTATGAAGGAGCCAAATGATGTGGCTAAGTCCGCAGCTTTCTGAGAGGTGCAAGTAACCCGAGAAGGAAGAAGAAACTGAGCCCTCATTGGGTCAGAGTTGGTAGCACCACAGCGGCTTCCTGCAGAAGGATTCTGAGGCCATGACAAGGCTTTGTTGCCAAGAAAGTAGGGCACAGTTTCTAGCATGAGTGCAGGGTGAAAGGTGGGATTCATTCCAATGTGTCATCTCTCTTTAGGAGAGCCACATTATATGAACAAAACTCAGCTTTTGATAAAACAAGGCACCAGAAAGTTCAAGACACTAGCTTCGGAAAGGACCCAGAATACGGATGTTCTGTTTTGGCACATATGGGCAGATCCACATGCTTTATCATCATTATCACTTACAACATCATCATTTCATAATTTTAATAGATTCCAGTTATTGAGCAGTTACTATTTTCTAGGCATTTAATTAAGCACTTTAATATACATAATATATATTTGTTTGGGTTGAAGAAACAGAAAATTAAATCTTAGTTTTTCTAATTGCATAAGTAACAGAGTAAAGATTTTAATCTAGGTCAGTCTCCTCCAAATTTGTGGCTTTAAATGTGGCCTTCATTTTTTATGTAGTTCATATACCCCCACCTCTAAAAATAAAAATTGAACATGCCTTCCCAATATATGCATATCAATTTAAAAAATAAATTATATATATTAGTGAATAATAGTATGCCCACTATAAAATCGCTAAAGCATACATATTTTATAGAATGAGAAAGTTAAAGATGAAATATTTAACTTTTAAATTTTATTTATTACCAGTACAATTTTTCACTATCACTAATATTGTGAACAATACATGATTATTTTTTAAAATCTTGGTTTACTACTATATACCAGATCCAAGATCTGTTTGTAAATTGAGTTTGCTTTCACACTTAGACAATAATAACTACAAAAAATATTATATAATGCTATGGTGATAGAAATGCAGTATATCTTTGCTCTTATGAAATAATGGCATTTATTTTTCAATATCATCCACCAATTAGGGAAATAGTTGAGCTAGCAAATTCCCACCTTTCTTGGACTCAGTTGCGAACTAATCAATACGTAAGATATTTTTACATTTTTCACAAATGGGTTCAAAACCCACTAAAACTTTTCATTTGGAGTATGTTTAAAATTGTTAGAAAATTTGTTTCCAAGTTTTTTTTCTTTCTAAGTATGTAGGTTTGAGCTTAATATGTGACACATTGTTTTCAACAAAAATATTCACATAATACCAGACACATTTCAAAATATTTAGCTTCCAAATGCTTGCTATAGACTACCAGTTCATATATTATGTTCTCACTCACTGTTAAAACATCACCTTTGCCTTGAGTAGACCATGTTTGTTTGTAATACTTGCTTAGTATCATATTCTGGTAGCCCTCGTTGTAACAGAGAAGCTCACAATTTATATTGACTGCCTGTTTGTAAAAGAAAAACATAAATTTATAACATCCTTAAGTTCGATAACATTTCTAAGTACTTTGTTATAACATAACCAGAGAATCTCAGTATGGAACAAAAGATTTTCATATCTCGTTATACACTGCAGTAAATACGCTGTGTCAGTCTTGTCTTTATAAAATTAGCCAGATCAAGAAAGCTTATGGCACTATCAAAGGACAATATACCTCAGCATTCCAAAAGAGAATGAATGAGGCCCATTGTCCAACTTGCCATGTGGTGACCTCCAATCTGACTTGATGGCCCTGGTATCAGGAAGTCTTGTCCACCCTGTATAATCCATAATTGAAAAATGTATCAAATCAGTATCAAACATTAAGTTTATACTATTAATAGTCTAAGTAAAACCTGAATTCATTTTAATTTTTGAGTTAAGATAGAAATGGAAAGTCTAATGCCTTCCTAACACCAATGGATCATTTTGAATGCCCCGGGGACAGGGTTTCCATTCTTGAGACCACCTTGTCTTACTGCCTCCCAATTAACTCTGCTTCCCTGCTTTGACAATCAACCAGGCAAAGAAGAGTTGAAATTCTCCTCTGATAATTAAGGAGAGACCTCTGATAAGGTTTGGCAGAGTAAACCCATGTTTTACTTCCATTTCTCCGGAAATCTCCCCTAAATGATAGTAAAGGGATGACAACGGCAAAACTCCACAAGGTCAGAGAACAGGAGAGAAGCCTATAACAGGCAGTAGGGTGGGTTCACATAATTTTAGAAGCAGAAAAACATGGATAAAAGGCAACTGACTTAGCAGACCAAGCAAAGCTGAATGCCTGCCCATGATGGAGGAGGGAAAAAGTGTGTGCAGGCAGGGAAGTCAGCCAGGAAGTAATGATGTTTGACTGCCAGGACCCCTGATGAGCTCAGTCCATATCAGCACCAGGTATTTCTGAAGGCAAGGGTGCAGATGGGGTGGAAAACAGGGGAACTGGTAGAAAGTGTATATACAAAGCAGCTAGACCCTTTATCATTGTACAGCCAGGCAAGATCTCTGGGACCAAGCACAGCTTGCTCAAATGAAAGTGAGAAATTAAGTCAAGTGTACACATCTGATAGGAAGACCCTGCTCAGCTTCCTTCACTACTCAGTTCCTAAAAGAGTAGCAGCCACATCCATATTTTTTAGACAAAGAACTAGATGATTGCTCTCTGGAGAAACTGATGCAAACAGGAGGAAAGATTTCCAGTGACTAACAATTTGGAGTCCTTCAATGAAACCACCTAATCCCTAAGCATGGTCCTGAGGTAGAGCTCACCATTTAATAAAGACTTTCTGTGCACTTGGACCTCCCACATAGCCTTTTTTATGCCTCTGTTTTAAATATGAATGAACAGCAAAAAATCATCAGATTATAGAGTAAAAATTCTAACATTAAAGACAGAAAGCAAATCAAACCAGCAAGGAAAGGAATTTGAAAAAAACAGAATCAATGCAGGGAGCAGAAGAAAACTTAAAACTAGTTCTATAATTAGTAATCTTCAAGACTTGGAGATACAGGCAGAAACTGAGACAACAATATAAAAGAGCTCTTTAAAATTAAAATATATCAGGAGGAAAGGAATAGGAGAGTTAAAAGATAAATTTGGAGAAATGTCTCTAAAAGATAGACATTTTTTAAAAAGAGATAAAATGTAAGAAGAGTACAAGATTAATCCAATATCTGATGAATAGGTGGCCCAAAAGCAGAAAAGGGGGAAGAAATGATCAAATAAATAATATTAAAATATTTCCCAAATGTGAGAAAGAACATGAGTTTTTAGATTGGAAGATTCCGCCAGGTGGCCAGCAAAAGTGATTTTAAAAGTCTCAAAACTGAGTCATAGTATTGTATTTATCAAAACACCTGGGGCGAAAGTAACATCCCAAAGGCTTCCAGGGAGAAAAGTAGATCAAAATGAGAGGATGCAGGCTCAGAATAGCTTCAGATTTCTGAAAAGCAACACTGTACTCCAACTAGAATGGAGAAGTGCCTTCCAAAGTCAAAGAGAACATGCTTTTGCAACCCAGAATTTCATGCCAGCAAATCTTTTAGATGAGATGTTTTTGAATAAAGCCATTTTCATACATACCAGTTCTCACAAAAACTGTACCAATCTTACATGATTTCTCAAGAAGCTACTGAAGTATGTGGCTCAACCAAAGAAGGAAGAAAACAAAGAGAAAAATGGGATCAGGAAACTTGGCCCAGTCGAGGAGAGAGGTAAAGGGAATTCCCAGGAGATGAAGATGAGGAGAAAGGAAAATCCCAGGAGGCCTGCGGAGTGACCAGTCCAGACTGGAGAGGGCAGAAGGCCCCAGGAGGGATGTCTCCAGGAAAAGAAAAGTAAAACAAATACATGATTTAAATATTTGAACCCATCTGGGCAGATTTTCATGTCTGCTGGAGAATGTGGGCTCAGTAATATGTAAATAAAAAATAAGCAACTGTTAAAATTATTCAATTATAAACTTAAGGGAAAAAAGTTAAAGAAAGGAAATATACCCAAGAGTACACAAGATAACTTGGATGTATACATATAATATATAATAATATATATAATTTATAATACATAATATATATATTTAGTAATAATATGTATATTATATATAATATATCTGAGTCATCATATATATAATTATATATATGATACATATAATTAAATATGTAATATATATAATAGCCAAGCTGATACAAAGTCTAGATATCGAGTGAACATTAGAGGATATGAAGAAAGATCCTCTTTAGTACTAAGAGATCCTTTAGTATAAGAGAGCTAAATCCTTATTTTCTATATTTGGAAATTAAACAGGCATTTTGAGAACTGCAAACAATTCAGAATGGAAATAACAAGAAAAAAAAACAAGAGTTGAAAGTGACAGCCTCTTATAAGTGGCAAACTGGGTTGGAAAAAAGTTGGGTAAAACATTGTAAGCCTCAAAGAACTATTTGAATTTTTTTAAAGGTATATGTGTTGTCTTTAAAAATAAAAACTCAATCAAAAGAAAAACAGAAGTAATAATAATGACAGGGTGAGGAACAGTAGCTAACATATATTGCTCCCATATTATGTTTGAAGCACTTTACATACAGTATCTCATTCCTACCCCCAAAAACCGTATGAGGTAAGTGCTGATATTATGCCACCCATTTTTAGACCAAGATACTAAGGTTTGGACACCTTAAGTAATTTGCCCAGGGTTGCAGTTAGGAAGCAGTAAAAGCAGAATTTTAACCCACATAGCCTGGCTCCAGAGCCTGCATTCTTAACCATTCTGCTATAGTGAGAAAGAAGATTATTTAAAAGCCATAACAAAAACACTTGTCTGATTAAAAGTCCAGGCAGGAGTTTCTGCAGGCAGGACTGACAGAAAATAATTCTGGGTCTGTGTCCCTGTGTAGATTGGTGGGCAGCAGTGGTCCCAACATTCTCTGCCTTGTACTTTTATGTACGATTTTAGCTTAGAGAATTATCCAACCTGGCCATTTAAAAAGTCTCAATAAAGCACCCTCAGAATGTCTGAAGAAAGGCAGATTGCTGAAAACATATCCTCATTAATTTACACAATGTACTAGTGATTATAATAAGAACTAGGAGGAGAAAGAACAGTGTGGGTCTCAAGAGGGTCTAAGAATCAAAATGGAATTTTTTCTTACTGGGCACAGTAGTACTGGGCATCTACACAAAATACTAAGAAAATATAGTCTTAAATCAATCTTCCATATTTCTAAGTTTGGAAGCAGTTGATAGAGTCTTCCCATGCAGATTCACTCCCTGTGGGAAGATCAGATAAAAGCAAGAATGACTGCATAATGTATGCAATACTTAACTCGAATTACAAAAAGAATTAGAAACCGCATGAAAAGTCTCCTCTGCTCGATTTTTCTCTTCGAGCCACACTGGGTGCTGTTTGGTAAATGGTATTATTTCTGAGAGACGGAAGCTCATGTGCAATCAGCAGACATGATGTCTGTGACACTGAGGCGTCTTACTCATTTTCTAGGAGAGGAGCTTTAATGAATTCCCAGTGAACTGTTCCTGTCCAAGTGCCACGAGCAGACTTCACACCAGAAGAGTGGCAGCACTGACAGTCGTTCAGGAGATTCTGGGCAGATGGCAGACTAGGAGGTCACTCCTCCCACATATACACGGAGGCAGCAACTACATGTAGTACAATTCGCCCTGAAAAATGACCCAAGCACCAGACCTTCCACAGCTAATAACAAAGAGAAGAGGACACTGAGAAGGGTAAGTGGGCAGAGCCACAATCCATCAGGTGGCCTCCCTAAGTGGCAAGGAGTGAGGTATGGACTGGGGGAGGAGATAAAGCCCCCGCTCCCCGACCGGCACACCTGGCCCTGGGGATCTGCACACAGGGAGATGAGCTCCTATAATGTCTGACTTTGAACATCAGTGGGGCTTAACTTCTGGAGAGTTGGTGGGCATGGGGAGGCTGAGTCTCCACACTTGGAGGATAGGCATGCTGTGTTGATGGGTCTGAGACCCAACAGAGAAGCAGCAATTTGAAAGGAGATCTACCAAATGACTTTAGGATGTGTGCTGCAAGGGTGTGGACCCTCAGGAGCTTTCTCCGGGGAAGGAAGGCTGGTGGACACCACTATTCTTGTCCCGCTCAGCCTAGTTCGTTGGATGCTTATGGAAGCCAGTTCTTCACTATCTACCATGCCCAGCATTCCCCTGCTGACTTTCCCTGCTCAACATGCCCAGCCTAGCAGGTGCCCCACAAAAGCAACTACCACCCTGGGGAGGGGTGAGGCTAAGCCCATCCACCAGCATGCACCCTGTAGTCCCTTGGCCATTGCTGACAGCTGGGTTGAGGGCTGAGGGCTGAGGGCTGAGGGCTGGGCCCACCCAGCACATGGTAGGGGCTACAGTCTAACAGGAGATAAAGTTCTCCAAGGAAAGTTAAAAAACAAAACAGAACAAAAAAGACAGCAGCACCTGGAGTGGGCCTGTGAACTAGTGCAACTGCAACAGTCACACCAGTCATTGCTGACAGCTGGGCAGAGGGCCAGCCTCACCCACCAGCCCATTCACAGGCAGTCACAGCCCACCCACAATAGAAGGGTGTATGCAACCCACACATGGGACACCCCTGGGGCACCTGGTTCTGGTTTCCATGGGGTATTACTGCACTTCTGGGCACCACAGGATGCACACTGCATAAAACTGCTGCCTTCAAGACTGGGAGACAGAGATGACCTACCTAATATATCAAAACAAACACAGAGAATTACATGAAATGAGTTAGAGGAATATGTTTCAAATGAAAGAACAAGACAAAACACCAGAACAACTGCTAAACAAAATGGAAATAAACAATCTGCCTGATAAAGTATTCAAAGTAATGGTCATTATGTATCATAAAGATACTCACCAGACTGAAGAGAAGAGTGGAGGAACTCAGGGATGACTTCAACAAAGAGATAGAAAACATAAAAAAGAATCAGTCAGAACTGGAAAATACAATAACTAACATGAATCATATATCAGAGGGAATCAACAGCCGATTAGAGGATGCAGAACAGATCAGTGATCTGGAATACAGGCTAATGGAAAGCAAACAAGCTGAACAGCAGAAAGAAAAAAAGGGTTTGTTTTTTTTTTTAATCAGCATTTACCTGTTACCAAAACCAAGAGAAAGACAATACAAACAAAGAAAATTATAGACCAATATCCTTGATAAACATAGATGCAAAAATTCTCAACAAAATAACAACAAACTGAATTCAAATATTCTAGGATTTTTCATCATGATTAGGTGGCAGGGATGCAAGGATGGTTCAATATCCACAAATCAACCAATGTAATATACCACATTAACAAAAGGAAGGATAAAAACCATATGATCATCTCAATAGATGCAAATAAAACATCTGACAAAATTCAATACCCATTCACAAGAAGAACTTTCAACAATGTGGGTATAAATGAAACCTATCTCAATGTAATAAAGGGAATATATGACAAATCCACAGCTAACATCATACTCAATGGTGAAATGCTGAAAGCTTTCCCTGTAAGTTTAGGAACAAGAAAAGGATGCCAACTCTCACCACTTTTATTCCATATAGGATTGGAACTCCTAGCTACAGCAATCAGACAAGAAAAAGAAATAACAGACAACCAGACTGGTAAGGAAGAAGTAAAATTTTACAATTTGCAGATGACATGATACTATATATATAAAAAATCCTAAAGATGCTACCAAACAAAAAAAAACCTGTTAGAACTAATAAATGAATTCAGTAAAGTTGCAGGATACAAAATCAATATACAGAACTTGGCTGCATTTCTATATACTAATAATGAACTAGCAGAAAGAGAAATTAAGAAAACAATACCACATACAAATGCACCAAAAAGAATAAAATACTTAGGAATAAATTTAAAATCCTGTACTATGAAAACTGTAAGACACTGATGAAAGAAACTGAAGAAACAAATGGAAAAATATACTTTGCTCATGGGTTGGAAGAATTAATATTATTAAAATGGACATACTACCCAAAGAAATCTATAGGCTCAATGGAATCCTATCAAAATGCCAATGGCATTTTTCACTAAACTAAAGCAAACAATCCTAAAATCTGTCTGGAACTGTGGAAGACCCTGAATAGTCAAAGCAATCCTGAGAAAGAGCAAAGCTGGGGGTATCACGGTCCCTGATTTCAACCTATACTACAAAATTACAGTGATCAAAACAGTATGATAATGGCACAAGAACATAAATCAATGGAAGAGAATAAAAAGCCCAGAAATAAACCCACACTTATATGGTCAATTAATCTATGACAAAGGAGACGAAAACACACAATGGAGAAAAGACAGTCTCTTCAATAAATGGTGTTGGGAAAACTGGATAGTTATACACAAAAGAATAAAACTGGACCACTTGTATACAAAAATAAACTCAAAATGGATTAAGGACTTAAACATAAGACGTGAAACCATAAAACTCCTAAAAGAAAACATAAGCAGTAAACTGTTGAGCACTGGTCTCAGCAATATTTTTCTGGATATTCCATAGGCAAAAGAAAGAAAAGTATAAATGAACAGGTGGGACTACATCAAACTAAAAAACTTCTGCACACAAAGGAAACCATCAACAAAATGAAAAGACAACCTACTTCCCCGATGATTAGAGAAGGTATCTGCAATGATATATATGATAAAGGTCTAAGATCCAAAATATATATTTTTAAAAACTCATATGACTCAACACCAAAAAAAATAATCTTATTAAAAACGGGCGTTTTTAATCAGATTATTTACCTGAATAGACATTTCTCCAAAGTAGACATAAGGTGGCCAACAACACATAAAACAATGATCCACATCACTAATCATCAGAGGAATGCAAATCAAAACCATAGTGAGGTATCATCTCACACTAGCCAGAATGGTCAGTATCAGAAAAACAAGAAATAACAAGGTTGGTGAGGATGTGGAAAATAGGGAACCTGTGTGCACTGTTGGGAGGAATGTTAACTGGTGCAGCCTATATTAAAAGCAGTGTGGAAGTTTCTAAAAAAATTAAAAATAGAAATATCATCTGACCCAGTAATTCTACTTCTCAGTATATACCCAAAGAAAACAAAACACTAATTCAAAAAGATAAATGCACCCATATGTTTACTGCAGCATTATTTACCATAGCCAATATGTGGAAGCAACTTTGGTCCATCAATAGGTGAATGGATATAGGAGATGTGGTATATATGTACAATGGAATACTATTCAGCCATAAAAAGGAATGCCATCTTGTCATTTGCAACAACATGGATGGACCTAGAGGGTATTATGCTAAGTGAAATAAGCCAGGGAGAGAAAGACAAGTACCATGATTTCACTTAATATGTGGAATTAAGAAACAAAGCAAATGAAGAAATAAACAAAAACCCAGAAAGAGACTCATAACTACAAAGAACAAACTGGTGGTTGCCAGAGGAAAGGGGGTAGAGGGATAGGTGAAAGAGGTTAAGGGGATTGAGAGATATAAACTTCCGGTTACAAATAGGTAAGTCGTGGGGATGAGAGGCACAGCATGGGCACAGAGTCAATGACACGGTAAAAACTTGGTGTGGTGACACACGGTAACGACACTTATCATGGTGTTTTATAACGTTTGTTGAATCACTGTGCTGTACACCTGAAACTATTATAACCGTATGTCAACTATACTCCAATAAAAAAAGTCTTTCAGATGACATTTTATACTTTTCAGAATATGTGTTGCTCTTTTTGGGTCTTCTACAGAGAGATGACAGGGACATAGATAGGACTGGGGACAGGGTGGTGAGCTGAGGAGCACATGAGCAGAGTCATGCAGCTTTTCAAACTGGAATGTCAGGAGAAAAAACATGTTATTGTCATCAAGGGCCTATGAACCTGACCTTGATCTAATATCCACAGATGCCAGCACAGAGGGGTAAGTGGCCGGAGCAAAGCCAGAATGGGAGCAATGCAGGTCGCTGGGGCAACAGCAAGGATAGGTCAGGTGTGCTGAGTATGGTCCCGTATTTCCTGAACTTTCTGTCACAGTCATGATTATATTGGGTCCTGGTCAGGCCATGGGGTCTTATTTCAGTTTAGGAAGACTTGCTTCCAAATCTAAGGAAGCCCACGTATGTTTAGATATTCCACGTCCTGAGATGCTTTTATTTCCTTCTAAAATTTCCACTGGGAGAAATAGGCCATGTTTATTGCTCACTGCAGTGAGGACCCCAGGGAGGATTTTCACTCTAACTTGAAGATATGCATATTGGATACAGACTCTCTTAAATTTGTTGACGAAGTGGTTTCTAAAGGAGCTAGTTGTTGATGATTGTTAGCGAGGGAAGCATGAGGCCAGCCATCTTGGATGCTGTATGAAGAGGCAGATAAGCAAGGATGCACTGGGAGTAGTTCTATCCATAAAAAAGGGATAGAAGTTAAGAAACTGAGTTTACCAAAGTCAAAGGTTTTTGAATTTTATATTCTTGAAGCTTTCTATGCTTCTATGGAGGTAGTGAACAAAGAAGATTAGATTACAGATGTTTTGTGAAATCACTCAATTTCCAAACATTACATTTGTATGAGGAATCTTATTTATGAATCCAAATCTGTTCTAAATGAAATTATCACCTTACCCCTGTTACAGGGCACTTGTTCCCAAGTTCACTGGAGGATCAGGTACTAAAGGAACAAATAACACTTCTTTTGGCTTGATTACACTTTCATCAATTTTTTAACTTAATATAACAGCTTTCACGATGGCAAAAAAAATTGAAATGTACTTTGTGATTGCTGAGCAATAGAGAGTGGCAAGGGGAGATTTGCTCTCAGAGGCGAAGGAATATACAGTTTGGTGGTTTCTACTGCTCCTTGTGCATTTCTTCATCAGGGACCGACAATCAGCCCCAGCAAGAGCAGGGGAAGATGCAAAGCACCTGGAGGACTGCAGGCTCCCCTATCCCCACCCCACCTGCCCCTCACACCTGTGCCTGTTCACCTCCTATTAGGACCTGGGTTCTGCTACTGGACTCCCTGGCTCCCAGGTCAGGTGAAAGCCTTCTCACCACTATCTGTTCTCATGGCACCACTCCCTCTCCATGGCCCTGCATGACCACAGCTAAGAATCTCTAACAGTGTCCTGTGGTTGATGGCCTCCTCCCACTGGAATATAAGCTCTGTGCAGAAGGGATGATGACATTCATTCATTGTCAAATCCCCAGGTCCTGGGTCCATGCCTTGCACCTAGTTCTTAATATAAAACATATGGGTATCTGACAAAAGACTCACATCTAGAATATATAAAGAACTTTCAAACTGAACAGGAAAAAAAAAGTCAGTCCAATTAGAAAATGGACAGAAGTGATGAACACACTTCGTCAAAGAGGAATACGGTTGGCAAATAAGCACCTCAAAAGATGTCCGACAGCATTTGTCATTAGGAAAATGCAGACTAAGACTGTTATAGAAAACCCGAAAACCTGGACTGGATTGCTGATGGAAGAACCAAGCAGCGCTCGACAGTCTTGGAGGGTGGAGGTTCATTTTACACTCGTGGGCACAGAGAGAGTGATCTCCAAAGGTCTGAGCCCCGAGCACACCAGGGCCATGCCTTTTATACATTTACTACAGAGCTAAGGGGGGGAGTCAGCACCCAGGAACTGTTGCGGTAGGAGTTATTAGGTCACTATAGGTGTATTCAGGATGCTAGCTATATTTTAATCTATTTCTGTAAAGGTTCACAGGATACTGAATTGTAAACTAATGGGCTTCCACAATTATGATTAACAAGCTGTTCCGTATCACTGAGTCCCGGTGGGGGTGGGGGTGGGGGAATAGATTTTTACATTGTTTTAATCTTAAGCACTCAAGCACCTTGTGATTCCTTTATATTCTTGAAGCCTTAACAGAAACTTTGTTTCCTTGGCTTCCTTGGCTTCTTACCAAACCCGAAGAGGGGGAGGGATCTGAGAACTTTCTGAATATTTCCTCAGCAAGATCATGATGGGATGCTAGTAGTTACCTATTAGAACATCAACAAATGGTGACACCACCACGCCCCGACGAGGGTGCTGAGGATGGGACCACTCAGCTGCTCCTGTTGGGGGTGTACGATAGCACTGCCACTTTGCAAAACAGTGTGGCAGCTTCCCAAACAACTTAAACATACGTTTGCCATATAATCCAGCAACTGCATGTCTGAGCACTTGTTCCAGAGGAAAGAAAATTTCTGTCCACATGAAAAATCTGCACATAAATGTTCACAGCAGCCTTATTCACAACAGCCTCAAACTGAAAAGGAACTAAATGTTCTTGAATGGATTAATGGTGGAAAGACTGAAGTCCAGCCATACTGTGGATCCTACTCGGCAAGAAAAGAGAACGAGCATGCAATACACAGCAACCAGGATGGGTCTCCAGGGCCCTCTGAGGAGGGGACGAAGCCGATCTCAGAAGGTTACGTATGGTATGATTCCATCTGCATCGCATTCTTGAAATGACAAAACTATAGAGATGGAGAAGGGAGCAGTGATTGCCAGGTGTTGGGGAAGAAAGGAGGGAGAAGTGTATAATTAGGAAGGGGTGGCAGGAGGCAGCCCTTCGTGCCGAGGGACTGGTTCTGTATCTTAATGTGGTGGTGGTTACACAAATACACACACACGTAAAGCTGGAGAAGTTTGATTAAAGTCTGTGGGCTGCACCAACATCCACTCCCTGGCTGTAAGGCTGCACCGGAGTTATGCACGATGCCGCGAATGGAGGGACCGGGCCAAGGGTGTACAGGATCTTGAGATGCTCCTCCTTCCTTCTGCATCTTCCTATGCATCATTAATTACTTCAAAATGAAAAGGGCAAACAGCCAAGCAGAATGAACGTGGGGCAGAAACTGTGGGCTCAGAGGGAAAGCAGCGTCCTCGGTGAGTGGCCGGGGCTCATATGTGAGGGTGTGCAACAGTGGGGCTGTGCAGGACGTGGGTCAAGCAGGAAATCGGCAGAGCTGCGGATGGGGAGGACGCGCGGGCTTTATCATCAGAATGAACCTGCTCCCAGGGTACGTTGAGCCCGGGCTCAGCCAGTGCCAACACCAGTACCTCTGGGGAGAGGAGGTCAGAGCCAGGTGCTCCAGTGGAGGTAAGGTGACCTCGTACCTCACTGCCTCTCAGTTTATGTCCAGGGAAAATCAATTAACATCTGGAGTTATTTTTAGCAAGGTCGTCCACATTCAGGAGGGCACTGGGGACGTGGTAAATCACATGAACACCCTTAGAGGTGACCCCACCGTGGTTTTCTGGGCATAAACAAATTGTACAGCAGGATGGGGGGATGGTGATCAAGACCTGACAAAAGAGGGCCTGGCAGGGACTCTCGAGATGGTCAGAGGCAGAGCAGGCAGGAGTCGCCGGGGTCCAGACCAAGAGGAAAACTCAGTCATGTTCATTTTCTCTTTACTAAAAATTTTCCATTTTATTCATAATGGGTTTTTTGTTATTAATTGATTCTTTAAAACACTGTATTAAAATATACAGCCAATCCTCATTATTTACAGATTACATATTTGCAAATTTGCCTACTTACTAAAATCTATTTGTAACCTCAAAATCAGTGTAGGTTTCACAGTCATTTGCAGGCCCTAGGAGAGTGGCAAAAATCTGAATCGCACAGCGCTCATGTTTCCAGCTGAGGGCAACTCTCTGCCTGCTCATTCCAGCTTTCACATGCCCTTTCTAGGATCTACTTAGTGCCCCATTTTTTACAGTTCTGTGATTTTTGTTGGTGATTTTGCTGCTTTCCCCCCAGCCTGGTGCTGAAATGGTGCCTAGTGTTTCCAAGTGCAAAAGACTGTGATGTGCCTTTCAGGCAAGATGTGTATGTTAAGTTCCATTCAGATATGAGCCATAGTGCTGTTGGCTGTGAATTCAATGCTAATGAATATATAAAATATAATTAAAAAGTATCCTTAAAGAGAAACACACACTAAACAAGGTTATGTATTGATGGTTTGATGAAAATGTTGTGACCAGAGGCTCTCAAGAACCTGACCCTGCACTTCTCCTGGGAGCAATGGTACAGAATTCACTAATTCAGTATTCATGGAGACTTCACAGTAACTACTGTGAATAATGAAAAGTGACTGTATTATTTATTTTGATTACTGTGGTTTTTGGTACATCAATCCTAGCACTGGTGGGTGTGGCCACCCAGGCCCATGGCTTGGGTTTCCCAGATCAAATTTCTCTCCAAATTGTAGGTGTCAAAATATGCTTTCCCGTCATTTCATTCTTTCAATTAAGGCATTCAAAATACCCACTACTATCTACAAGGACAATACGTTAATGAAAGAAAAATATCACTAAAACAGTAGGAAGGACAGAATCTCAGAATAAGCCTAATTCCTCTTCAAAAAAGACAGTTAACAATTTTATACTCCTAAAGGACATTTTTAAAAAGTTTTTAAATGCAAGCAAAATAAATTATTTTAGAATATTGCTTTGCACATTACTATTTTTCTTGACTTACATTTGTTAATTTAAATATTTAGAGTGAGGCAAAGTCCGCCCAACCTTTAGGGGCTAGTCATATTTCCTCATGAGCTGGTCAGGACCGAGTGAAGGGTGCGTGAGGGCAAAGCTGGCGCAGAGTGGAAACGCCCCTCCCTGCCCGCAGGCCCGGGTCTGTGCAAGAAGGACAACTGGTGGGACCTGGGGGTGGGGGGGTTCTGACTGCTCTGCGAGCCCATCACAGTCTCACCAGGTCCGCTGAAACCGACAGTGAGGACACAGCCACTGCTGCCACATGCTCCCCACCCATCCAATTCAGCACGTGATACTGTCCACGAGATCCCTTCAAACCTGCATGACCCTCCGTGTCACAGCCCACGGCCACCCAACTCCAGAAGCAAGTGGCAGGCACGGCAGCCCCACCAGCGATGAGCAGCCACTACTCGCGAGCATGCTACCCACGTGCCTGTAGCTGTGCAACCCCTCCATGATGTCACCGTGCCCTGATTACCCAATGACAAGACGACTCATCCAGCACAGAGTACAAACTAGGTAACATCTGTCTACCTCTGTAAGGTCCACGTAAGACAAGCAAGCCTGCTGCTGTCATTTATAGAAGTGAGGGAACAAAGACAGGCTGCCAGGCGTCAGGACAAAGCGTCCTTTCTCTTCAGAACACACTGTCTGGCAGGCTTGGACTCTGTGTGGCCTGAATAATTCACCATATGCTTGCTTCTATTATTCCTGTGTCCTTTTTCACTGAAATCGCATTTCTCCTCATTTGGGGGAGTTATAGATCTCCTGATGTGAGAAGGGACTTGAAGTCCATATGGAATCACATCTTTCATTTTACAGATGACAAATTTGAGGCTGAGGGGCCAGTGTCTTCCTGACCCACAGAGAAGCAGAGTGAGTCAGGATTCAAACCCAAGTCTTTCCAGACCACTCTCCATGATCTTTGGACACCATTCACTTCATTTATTTCTTAGTAACCACACAAAACAGATCAGCCATCTTTCCCCGACTTCCTGGATGAAGGAAACAGAGGTACCATTCCATAAACATCACCAGTGCCAAGTGAAACACAGATCGAACAAGGAGGCAAGACCTCACAGGAGCTGAGCCTGGTGACGTAAAACGATTCACAAACCCACACTCAGGAGCATTGTCTCCCCCAGGGGAACCCTGGGGTGCAGCCACACCAACGTCACTGAGGTCTTATTAGGAAGACTAGCTATTTAGAGTCACTCTCTGTTTAATTGCTGTGCACTAAGGGATGGCTTTGGGTAATATCCAGGTCCTTTGGAAGGCTAATCTGTGCACGCTGTGCAGAAAAGGACCACTAACCCCCATCATTATGTATTTCTTTAGGAAGTCTTCTTTGCAAAATAAGAAGGTTGCAGTGTCCACACAGATGCATGAAGCAGTGGTTCCAAACACAAAAGCAACCTCTGATCTCAGTGTGAGAGAGGCCAAGTGAATTGATAGTAGTCGACAAGGAGTGAGGTGGGCCACACACCTCCAATGAGCCACTGCGCACCCAGTTTCTCTGCTTTGCTTTGGCCCCCTTCCTTCTCCAGCTCCTTCCTTCCTCACAGCTTTATTTTACTGGGCTGCAGACACCTGCTAGCCTGTAGCCACTGTGATCAAGGTGCGTGGAGTTTAGCGCATGAGACATCCCAGCTACCTACAGAAACACTGCACCAGATGTGGACATCACCTGGGAAGTCTGCCTGTACTGCTGCTATAGCTTCTTGACTCTGACAGTGTCAGTTCTCTTCCTGTTTCTGGCCAATGGAGGTCATCAGAGTCCCTCTCATTTTCAATGTCCAGCGGAAAGTATTTACTGACTTAGTTTAAGTATCCTGGCTTGACAATCACATGTTTTGCCTGGTCTTATAAAATTTGTACCTTGCATCCAGAGAATAGAATAGTGCCTGAAAAAGAGTGGCACTTCATAACTGAGGAACAAACTGCTATAGAGGGCTTGAGGCACAGGACAGGCTTAGTAATGTAATTCATGTAAGTGATTGGCCAAAAATGCTTCACGCATGCTGATATTAGTATGATCTACCAGCACATAGCAACAGTGCCTGAAATATACAGAGCAGACCTCAGGGTATGTTATAAATGCAGGAACTTAACTATTGCAGGAGGAAAAGAAAATCCAGCAGCAGGGACCTTTCTATGCTCTGTAGCTCCCCCACTTCCCCATCAGGTGACAAGAGAACCAGCTGCTCTGGCAGGGAGACTGAAGAAGCCAGGGTTTCTCCAATCTGAGAGTTGTGACTTCAAAAGTCTGCCTTCACTGGGTCTTTTCTCTTCTCAGGGCCAAGGCTGCACAGCTGTACTCCCATAGGCTATGAAGGTGGCTGATCTGCTCAGCCCTCCAATAAGGTTACTTGCACGAAACAGCTTAATGGGAAAAGAATCCTGTAACTACTTAAGGTGAGCGTCTTGGCTTCAAAACATAACCCCAGGAGGAGCAGGATACAGGGAAGGGGGGTGGAAGCCCAACTCTCAGCCAGACCCACAGGGAGGCAGGCAGACTGGACACAGCTCGACTAACCTCGGGGCCCGCGGGGAGTCCCTTTCAGTGGGGCCTTTTGAATGTTATCCCCTTTGCCTTTAAGATGCTTTGAGAACGGTCTCAGGAAGCTGGCTGCTGTATCAGTATACCCACTGTCAGACCAACTGTCAAAATGGTACCAGTGTTACATCTGGATGATAACATCTTTTTAAAATTTAATGCCAACCATACCAGAAAATAATGCATGATGCCACATATCGAAATTTTTTTTCAATGACATGGGAGTCAAAATAAATTCACAATAAGATATTAATTGAGAAAACGAGAAGTACATCTTCATCTTTGGTCTGAAGCTTAGAAAGTGGTCAGGGCACAGCACAAGACTGGCCATTGCTTTCTGTCAGATACGTGAGGAACCGCTACTCTGCTCCCCAGTAAATGTGTGAAGTCTGACATTTTCATAATAAAAATTTTAAAATTAAAAAATGGAAAGAGTTGTTACATGTAATGAAATTTTAACTGTTTAATATTGGGTTGTAGGATTAGTGATGATTTCTATTTTTGTTGTTGTTTATACACAGTTCCAAGTTTTTCTTTAAGATTCTATTTATAATAAAAAGCCAGACTACTTAAAAAAATTGTGCCATAAAAATTGAGATTTTCCTGAATAATTCTTATGTTTTCTTCTTCTTTCCCCTGCCCCCATCCCTCCGGTTTTTTTTTTTTAGGTAAGAAAACGTATATAACCTAACCTATTTTCTTTTGCCCTTATGGTAATTATATTAGCTCCCATGGTCTCTTACTTCTTTCTCTTCTTCATGATCCTCCACCTCTATTACCTCAACCGCATAAAACACTCACAATACATATACACGCTATCACATCACTCACTGGGGCACACCTCAAGTCCTTTTTTGGAAGGGGCTGGGACTACCACACGCAAGGCAGAAACTGGTACTCCCAAGCATAAAAGGATGCCACTGTCTCCCTGTCTGCCAGCCACTGGTCCTTCCAAGCTGAACACATGCGTCTGTCAGTGAGAACTTCCCAATCCCTCCTGCATGGGCTCCACTTTCTGTTTTCTGCAGCCTGCTCCTCCCTCGATGGACAGCTTGTTGGTCACCTGTCAACCATCCACCACCCTGGGTTCCTGGCTCAGAAGGGAGAGTATGGGGCCTCTCTGCATGGGTTCCCTCTACTGCCACCATGCTTTTCCTGAGTCCCATTACTGGAACCATGTCTGTCACTAATGCATAATGCTGATGGCCCCTTCCGGCACTACTATTTCCTCATCTGCAAATGGGAGAGAAAGACTTTCATCCTCGTTCCCTCCCAATTCATCTCCTCCAAACCCATGGCACTGTGACTGGCAAAGGTTATTTTAGCTTCTTAGAGGCATATGACATACTAGAATTAATTTTTATAAGGTCGCAGCTCACACAACGTGGAAGGGTCCATCAGTAAGCACCTTCCACAATGACAGAGACACACATGCCACTAGCAACTGTCAGGAATCCATGATTTTTCAGCAGTGTTTTGCTTTTAATATCAGAAATGCCTTCCTTGATCTTCTTCATTTCAGAAACCCTTTAATTGCCTTTTAAGGCAGTATTTCTCAAAATAGAGTGTTAGGACTGCCTATATCAGAAGGGAATGGGGCAACTGCTAAAATGCAGACTCCTAAGCCTACTCCCTGACTTCCTGACTCCCAACCTCTAGGAATGGGGCTTGGAAATCTTTCTGCTCTTCTATAGATAATTTTCTTCACAGAGGTTCAAAATTCCTGCTTTGCAGCCTGGCTTACTGTCCATGCCTCTGTAGTCTTTCCACTACTGCTCCTGCCCACCTTGGTTCTCTTCTCTGCATAGCCACTCATCTGCAACTTACAACACAGATTCGAATTGGATGATACACACTTTTATAGCATTGTTTGATATGGAACGTCGAATATTATTATCTCAAAATAATGAAGGTCTACATGTCATATCCAGGGTAAGTGCCTGAACCCGTGTGATCAAGCCGATGTAAGGCACAGCATGAACGAAGCTGCAGCTTCTGAGGAAACACAGGTATCTTTGCTGGATGCTCGACCTGTTAAGGTCACTGGCATGTTTGTAGAGCATAAATCATGGCTCAGACAATGTGGAAGTTAGTTCCAAGAGTCAATGTTCAAAGAGCCAATGAGGTGCCGTCACACACATCTATTTTTATTGGGGAGATCTGAACACTGAGTAAAGGCAGAGGGTAGATTAAAATGACTTTATATAAACAGCCACTGTGAGACGCCCTAACTTTGTATAAGGAAGAGGAACCTGACTTGCCTATAGGCTAATTGCTTAAGTTAGTTTTATTAGAAACCCAATAGAAATATATCCTGCAAAGTTAAAATCACCTGCCTTTACAATGGGTTTACTTTTTCCTGAAAAATTTACTTTTGAAGAGAAACTCTGCCATCAGAGAAAGTTTCTATCATGAGCAGACACAGTGAGTCATAAGCAAGGATTTAAGTTTAGCCAGAGGCTTGGAAAAAAAATTAAAAATCTATATGAAGGTGTTAGACAGATAAAAATGATTCTACTCTAGCCATGTCTGTAATGACTTCTGAAAAATTTTGCACCAGCCATGCAGTAAGTCTGTGCCAGATAAAAAAAAGAAAGAAAAAATCAAAAACTGTCCCAGCTTTGCCACAAAGCCAGCAATGCTTACATGCATTTGAACCCATCCTTTCCTCCTTATCCTGGGGGAGGAGGGTGTCCACTTGCTTCCCCATCAGCCCAGCCACAGTGACCTGTGCTACACCCCTTGAGCTGTCCAGCCTGTATCATTCATCACCTTGGTCTTCGTCTTCATTATAACTCATAAGCTTCTTGGCAACAGGAACTGCACATAAAGGACTTTGATCTCCAGTTCCTCTCAAGAGCCTGGGATATAACAGGAGAATTAGAAGTGTGTGGGCAATTCTGAAGGTTTGTCTGTAATCACATCAATGCTGGCAGGCCCCCTTTCTGCACTGTCAGACTTGATCCCCATGATGTTCAAGTTGGGGGACGGGTTGCTCACCTCACGTACACAGACACAGTCCTCCTGGCTCACCACCCTGGGCCACAGAGCATCTATCCCCTCCCCTGGAGACTGCTCGCTTCTCTGCACCTTCCCTCAGCCAGAGGTGCCCGAACTCTGACCTCCAGTCCCACGGCTCTGCTTCCAACCTGAGGCTCTCACAGGCTGTCAAGTTCAGCATTCCAGTGTGGCATCATTCTAGATTTTATGGGAGACATGGGGGTCACATTTCTCTGCAGATGTGGCCCCTGAGCCACACAACTTTATCATGACCCATAGTGACAACGTCCTTAGGCTCTAAGGCACATTTTTCATTGCCAGGGACAAGGTGAGATTTGGACATGGAGACGTGACGAGTCCCAGGTTCCTCTTGCCATCGTGGTGGAGGCCAAGGTGTCAGGAGAAGTGCAGGCGCAGTGAGTCAGGAAGCTGTCACTCGGGGCCACAGCTGAATGGCTCCACGGAGTCTTATTTTTCTCATCTCGAAAATAAGGTACCAACAGCCAACCATCAAAGTTTAGGGACAATTAAATTACATCATTTAAGTAAATCACCAGGATGCCTCATTCAATAACCCAGCCCACCCAAGTAATGCGTATGAACAGAGTAACAAGAAAAAAACTGCACTGTCCATCCTGACCTCCATCTTTCTCTGTCGTGACGATGATGATGACACTATCTAATGAGCTCACCCCTTTGTGCATGTTTTTTACCTCATTTAATCCTCTAAACAACCATGAAATAATAGATTAGCATGATCCACATTTTTAAGATGAAGCAACTGAGGCATGGAGAAGGTCCCACAGCAGGGCCGGGATTCAAACCTAACTGTGACCTTAATCATCAGCTTTACTGTTTACATCCACCACGGGAAAAGGGAGAAATAAAAAACAAATAAAGAGCTCCCACGGACTGTTTATAATGTGTCAGGCGTTATTTAAAAATGCCTTTTGACATGTAATACTGTTTAATGCTCAGACACGTCCCTTGACGTCGATGTTGCGATCTGCCACGGCAGTCCTGGGGAAACGGGTCGGATCTGAAGCCCAGCAGCCTAACGCCCAAGCTCATGGGCTTCGCCCACCCCCTGCCACTGTGCTGCCTCCATTTGAAACAGCAGCAGCAACATTGGCTGTGAATGGCCAAACAGTTTTAATTCCAAGCTTCCAAAACCACTGTCAGGGGAGCTGTGGCTGGGAGTGGGTGACAGCTCCAGGGGTTGCTCATGCTCAGGGAGAGAGACTGCGCCATGCACACTAATGACTCAGGGTGAGGCTGTGTGTGGCCAACAGGCCCCCACCCGGCCCCTGGAGCAGAGGAGATGGCCCTTTCCATGCGGGTGGCAGGCCTGGGACATTCAGGGTATAAGTGGATGGCTGGTCCTTCCAAGATGGCCCTGGGTCTCATCTCAGCCAGCCAGTGCCCAACCCCTCAGGGCCTGGTCCAGGGCTGACTGTGACCTCCCTGCTCATGACAGGCGAGCCACAGAGAAGCAGGACATATTTTGATAACTCTACTTATTATCATAGGATTGGACCTGCATAATGATTTTCCCCTCCTCTCTTTCCTGCCGTCACCAAATGTTGCATTCAGATTTTGCTTGCCTACAGCTCTCAGAAATGGTTCTTGCCTGTGTAGTGATGTTCAGATGCAGGCAGAGGACCGGGATGTGCTGGGTATGGCAAAGGGCTTCTCTTCTCTCTGGGCATCTTAATTCCTTCACATGGCTGAGAGGTGTGAGAAGAGGAGAAGGTGCGGTGGGTATCAGCGTGATCTGGATGTGCTGTGCAGTCCAATCACAGACACCTGCTCCTGCTGCCCCCTATCAGGAAGCTGAGTGTGGGAGACGCCCCAGATTTAGACACTCAGCCTTTGAACCAGGGTCTAGATGTGGGTGAAGAAGCCAGCCACAGACATAAAGAGAGTAACAACAAAGCTCTGATTTTTAAGTTAGCACTGAACAAGCCCAGTTAAAGATTATCGGGCAACTCTGGGAATCTAATATAGTCCAAAATCTGTATTAGGGCTGACATAACGAAGTGCCCCACACTGGGGTCTTAAACAACCTAAGTTTATTTTCACACAGTGCTGGAGGCGGGAGCCTGAAATCAAGGTGTGGGCAGTGCCGGTTCCTCCTGAGGCCTCTCTCCTTGGTGTGCAGATGGCTAGCTCTCCCTGGGTCCTCACACGGTCTGCCCTCTGTGTGTGTCTGTGTCCATATCTCCTCTTCTTACAAGGACACCAGTCATGTTGGACTGAAGCCACCCTAACGACCTCATTTTACCTTAAATAACTCTTTAAAGACCGAATCTCCAAACCGGTCAGATTCTGAGGTGCTAGGGTTCAGAACTCATCATACGAAGTTAGGGGGACACAGTTGAGCTTAATACTTTGTCTCTTTCCCCTGAAAATTCACATCTTTGTCACATGCAAAATACATTCAACCGCATCCCCAAAACTCCAAAAGCCTTAACCCATTCCAACATCGGCCATAAGTCCCAAATATCTTTCCTGTAAGGCAGGTGTGGATGAGACCTGAGGCTGCCTCCCTCCGAGGCCATGGGTCCTACCCTTCTTTGGGCCGCAGACCCTGACATGGGCGGCTCCGCTGAGAGCCCTTACTGAGCATCCCTGCTGCTACTCCCTCCCCCAGCACCCCTGCACAGGGCTGGGCTGACGATGGTGGTGCTCAGAGGAGGACAGACCCCAGGGTCACGGCCAGGCTGGGCCAGACAGGGGCAGAGCCACGGGTGTGTGCCCATCACCTGCTCTGCCCTCGTCCTTACTGACGGGACCCTGTGCTGGTGGGGGGCAGCACACTGCCACCAGAACACATCCCAAGCCTCCCTTCGGGGAGTGGGCCCAGTGAGATGCGGGCAGGAGCGTGGCTACCGCAGACGGGGAGCATGCCCTTCCTGCTACACCCATTCCTCCTGCCCTGATGACGGAAGCCAGTTCCAGCAATGGAGCAGAAAGATGACACAGCCTCTGATACTAGCCCTGAGCTCTGTTACCAGAACTCATGTTGAGGGAGAGAAAAACTGCCACCTGTCTTCTTAAGTGACTATTTCAGGCCTGTTAACAGAGCCATTGAAAAGAATCAGGCCTTCTGACAGCAGGCCCAGTGCCTGGAGTGGAAGTCCACAGTCAATGCCTAATTAGCTGTGGCTTTTCATGTGACAGTTTTTCTTTGAAGAAGCAGGGGAGCTTCAGAGAGAAACCTCACACAGTTAATCCTTCCTCTGTCAAAAGGGATGTAGGAACACCAGGAGAGAGGACAGGAGGTGGCCACAGACAGGCAGGAAGGACACCGGGAAGAAGAAAAGAAGGCAGAAGAAAACAATACTAAGGTTAGAAGGCACGCCTACGCCTGCCCTGCCGCCAGGTCTCCTGCCGGAAACCGCATCAGCTCCCTATGGGCACTGCCAGCTACGAATACACTTGGGGCCGCCACAGGAATTCCCCCACCGTGGCAGTAGAGTGTGGCCCACTGAAAACCAGCCCTCCCTCTAGCTCCCTTGGATTGAAAAGTGCTCATAGAAGGGTAAACATTCTATGAGAAATCTGTCAAAACAGGCATGGCAGAGCCATGGTACACAGCCATCAGAAAACCTAAGACAAGAATAGCCAGAAGAAGGGAAAATTCAACAACATTTTGCAAGTTGTGTCTGGCTGCATTGTGCATACTTTCTGCGGTGGTTGGACTGTGTCCCTAGGAAAGGTATGTTGCGGTCCTAACCCCAGTGCCCAGGGTCACTGCAGATGCAGTGAGTTAAGATGTCATACTGAAGTAGAATGGGTCCCTAATCCAGCATGCCTCGTGTCCCTCTAAGAAGCTCTGTGAAGACACAGAAACACAGAGAGCGTGCCACGAGATGATGAAGGCAGAACTGGAGTGATTCACCTGCAACCTAGGAGCCCCGAGGATTGTGGGCAGTCTCCAGAAGCCAGTGCCTCCCTCCAGAAGGAAGCAACCGTGTCAACACCTTGATCTCGGTCCTCCAGGCCCCAAATGTGTGGGACAATGAATGTCTGCTCTAGTGTGCTATACTTTGTTACAGCAGACCTAGGAAAATAATAAACCCTATTCTTAAAACTTCCCCATTCAGTGGTGAAACTGTAGTTTCATTTTGGAAGCAAAGGAAGCAGTTTCCTTTTTAAGTCAAAAAAATCTATTTACAGTGAAGACATCAAAGAACTAAGTTTTTCAGTGGCAGTTAAACCTATCTCAGGCTTTAGAATAAATAAAAGCTTTCAATATTCCAGAGTGGAAAAGTGTATTACGCCATGGCCTGTTGTTTTTCTGCTTTAAAATTAAACCTGCTTTGAAAAGAATTCTTTGAATGAAAAGTCACCCTACATGTTGTTTCTGACATAAAACTTCTGATTGGATTCCATATTGGCCTTAACTCATAAAATGCTATCATTCTAATTAATTAGCATAAATACAATCATTAAAATAAGGTCATGATATTGAACAGAATGTAGAAATGACATACTGAAGTTCAATGTCAAACTTAACATTTTCTTCCTATGTAAACAAAGGCTGAAAAACCAGTCTATGAGACCCCCAACTATCTATATTTATGATACTCTATTGGAAATAGTCTATATAAACATAGACTTCCTTACCGATAATCCTGCTCTCTTTTTTAAAGCCCTGAAGATGGAATAGTGTTTCTAAAAGAGTACTTAAAATGTATGTCTGGGGTGGGGGCCCTAATTTTCAGTAGAAATACATCTACAATAGGAATGCCAGATAAAATATAGGATTCTTAAAGTTTGAATTTTAGATCAACGATTACATTTTTTTAGAATAAGTATGTGCTGTGCAATATTTGACACATAATTATACTAAGACATGATTTGTTGTTGATCTGAAATTCAAATATAACTTGAGAGTTCTACATCTTTATTTGCTAAATCTAGCAGCCCTACTCTAAAAGACAGATGGAAAGGTAAGGCCCCAGGTTTGTTCCCCAGTTGCAAAGGAGCTTTTGACCCAGGAAAAGACAATACCAGTACTATGTCACCCAGAGCCAGAGGCTTCTTGATGCTTGTGCATTCAAAGTTGGCACTGATGCTTTCTCTCCAAAGAAAATTAAGGCACAATCATGAATTTCCTTTGCTTTCCTACAGAATTCCTAAAACCACCCTCATAAATCTGTATTTGACCCTTAGCAAAGTTAGTCTGCTTTCTATGACTTAGGAAATTCTAAAGTCGGAGAGGAGGAAAGCTTTCTACGATTTAGGAAATTCCAAAGTCATTCTTTGAATGAATGGGCTCTGATCTTCTAAAAGTACTGGAGATGTTCCCCTACTTTTATTATTTCTTAAAGAATCTCTAGACATCCTTGGAGAGGGCATTTTTGATGCTAGTTTAGGTGGCAAAGAAGCAGAAGTAAGTGGGGGTGTCCCCTCCAGATTAGGTCTCACAGAGTCCAGATCTGTTTCCACTTACCAAAACTTCCCCGTCTTTGCCTGCTGCTGTACAAAAAAAAATCACCACAAACTCAGAGGTTTACTAGAGCAAACCTTTAATGTCACAGTTTCTGTTGGTCAAGAATCTGGGCACAGCTTAACAGAGTCCTCTGCTGTGATCAAAGCGCTGGAGAGAGCTCTGTTCTCATCTTAAGGCTCCCAAGCTCACTCAGGTATCTGGAGTGATTTACTTCCTGGAGGCTGTAAGGAGGCCCCTGGCTGGAGGCTGCCCTCGGCTCCTAGAGCCTTGAGTTATTCGTCATGTGGGCTTCCTCAACGTAGTCGCCTGCTTCACCGAGCCAGCAACGGAAGTCTGTCTAGTGTCTCCTCGCAAAATGCAGTCTTACCTAATGCAACAACCACAGGAGGGACAGCCCAGCACATCTGCCATACCGTCTTGGCTAGAAGCATGTCACGGCTCTTGTCGGTTCTTCGGGGAAAGGGACTGGACAACGAGGTAAGCACAAGGAGGCAGGGATAAAAAGGTTCATCCTCAAGCTGTGAGCCTGGATAGCTGCTTAAAGGTTTTATCGTGGATTCCAAGTAGAAGGAACACCACTAAAGAATAGTTGTGTATCTTTGGTGTCTTCCCTCTTTAGGTCAAATTTTTGAAGAACAACCATTTGCTGTCCTTCTAAAATTATCACTCAGCTTTTAGAGAAGTGAGTTGTATATTTTAAGAAGGACCCTGCACCCAGGGCCTGGAACAAGAGTACAATAGGAACCAGGCTACAGACAAAGGCTTTATTAAAAACAATTTCAGTCCCAGGAATACATTCTTCTGGCCCCCAATGTTCAGGGTCCAACAGCGATCATAAACTCGTGACATCAGTGAGGGCAAGGCGCTGGGGAAATTTCACTGATAAAAGTCTGGGTGGCGGAAAAACCTCCTTTCACTTCTGCAGCAGGCTAGCGGGCTCCGAGTTCCTCTCCCGTGGGGGGGGCCCTCCGAAACCTCCAGCGCAGCGCGGGTCATCGCTTCCTCGCGGGGGGAGAACATCGGGGTCAGAGCAAAGGCAGGACAAGCGATAAGGACGCCCAGGGTGGGGCCGCCCTGGGAGGGGCTCGTCCGCAGGGTCCGGGCGCTCCGCTGCAACTAATGTCACGCACCGCTGCGCCCTTCTGAGTAGCTGCTTTAACTTGCTCGTCGGTCTGTGTGCAACTTGTCCTCTGACGCTCTGCACAACCGACTTCCCTCATCATCCCGGTCTCGGCTGGCCCGTTGGCTCCTCAGGCGGGCTTCCCTGAACACATGCGCAAAGCTCCCTCCCGCGTCTCCAGTGGGTCTCGTCGCCCTGACCTGCTGCCTGCAGTGAGAATCAGGACCCTTGAAGCAGTTTCGCTCCTCACTTATTCTGTTGTCTGTCGCTGGACTCATCCACTATAAACACCACACCTGCCTCAAACACGGTTCTGTCATCAGGGCTGCCAACATGCCTGGCCCTTCGGTGGTCCCCAGCGAATATTCTAGATGAACAAGTGGACCAGACCCTTCATCCAGCTCCAGGCCACATCAGAAAGAAGTGCAGGCGGCAGCTTCCACGTGCTAACGCACCTGTCTTAAGCCACATCCCATAACCTCCTGACTAGATGTCTTCTCCTTTGGGAGATGAGAAACATGATTTTCACCCTGTAATAATCGTGAAAGAGTTCAAAGTGGTCCACGCATGCTCCAAGGCAAATCACTTAGCTCACTGGGCTGCAGCCTCAGCTGTGCCAGATACAGAAGGGGGCAACTCGGCAGAACATCGGGAGTTTCAATGACACGGATGTGTCCAGGGACGCTGAAAATCTTAACTGCAATATTTATACAGAGAGCAGCATTCATTTGTGTCGAAGTCTTTAGAAATGATGGCGATTCCTTCAATCTGTTCTCAGTGGGAAAAGCCCTCCTCCTCTGTGCAAATCCAGGTCTAGGGCCCACGGTGGGTATCAGCCAATCTGAGGCCGCAAGAAATGAGGCTCCGAGTCCAGAGTGTCTCCAGCTGACCTGGAGAACAAACTTTAAGTGCAAACGCGGAGTAGAAACTGGGTTACAGTAAAAGACCGACTTAGAGCTATACAGTAAGATGTTCTGACACAGCTCTAGGGAGCCACTGGCATGAGACAAAATATGCCCTTCATGTCCCTAAGTTTGTCAGGCCAAATAGCTTGCAGGTATCTGTGTTAGCCTGTGATACTCTGCCCTTCCAGGAGCTTGCCCAGCACTAGAGGTGCCCCAGTGGCTGGCAGGAGCCCCCTGCCTTCCCAAAAGGCTCTCCACAGGGCAGACATCAGGTTGGGGTGAGGTGATTCCAGTGTGGAAAGACACCACATGAGCTGCCATCACTGAAGATGTGGAAGGAGAAGCCCCAGTGACACCAATGCAAGCCTGCAGGAGCAAAACTGGAGGCTGCCCCAGAGTGCTAGCGAAAGCCATCTGGCATATGCCTGGCCCTGTGCCCCAGCAGGCCTCCGCGGTGGAGGACGGAGGACCACACCCGGTGACTGCTGAAAGAGACTGCAGCTATGCACAAGATTCACTGCAGCGCTCCCCAAATGCCAAGCCATTTTGCTATGCAGGTTACAGCTTTGTTATGAAGCCCGTGCAAGGAGTGGGGATGAATTCATCCCTGCCACACCAAAAAGTGCAATTTTCCTACTCCAGTCCTTTCTCAGCCGCAGCACCCAAGTATGAAAAAGGACGTACCACCTCAGGTTGCACAAACACCCTGAAAATAAGATGTTTAGGTTCCATCTGAGATGTTAACCATGTGTGTGCAATGATGAATTATAATCAGTGTCACCTGCTTCAGTGATCAAGGACTGCGTCACCTGTGAAATGTCAAAAGAAGCAACTCCTCAAGGTAGAAAATATGTAAGAAAAGTGCACCGGTTGAAATACCACCTTGCCGGCTCTGACCTTCTGCACAAACCACCAAAGAGCTCAATTCATTTTACTATGAACTCTCTGAATATGTGCCTTTATGAAGATCAAGATTTCTTTTGGCTCAATTGTGCCTGGCTAGCAGTTAGCAGCATTAGACATAATATGAGCTCAATAAGTGTGACATATGTGCCCAAAGATTAATGGGCACAAATGTTCAACACAATGCAGCTTATACAGGAGAAGAACTGAAACTAAACACACTGAAATCCCAGCAATGAGGACATGGATAAGCATATTGTGATATAGGTACACAAAGGCAACCATTTAAAATTGCGCTCTTGAAGAACAGTTAAGGATAAGTAGAAACTCATCTGAATACTATAATAGAATTAAATAAATATACAAACCCATATTACATAAATTATAGGCTTTGCACAGAAAAATATCTGTAAAATTATGTACCCAAATAAAATATTAACAATATCTCTGTGGTGGAAATCCAGACGGCTTTAATTTCTGACATGTACACATCTATATTTAACAAGGTTGCTACAATGATCATATTTGCTCTTACAATGAATGAAGGGACAACCTCCTGAGGATTTCAAGAACCCTCTCCTCTGTAGCCTCATCCTTATGGATTTTGACTGGAACATACCAGAAGGTTCTTCTGTCCCCAGTACCACCTGCTTCCTTGTCACACCGTTGGCATCACTACTCCAGGTTAAGACACCATCTCCATTCCAGTTAAATGACATATCCTCCTCCTCACAGAAGGGAACACACTAACACATTAGAGTAACCAGCAGGAGAGCTGTCACCTGACAGAAAGCAGGTCCCTAAGAAGGCTGAGATGAGGACATGTGAGTCAGGACTTGGGAGGTGAAAGGACCTCGAGAGCAGTGCTTCTCCACGTGTAAACTAGGAGTCTTTTAAAATGCAGATTCAAATGCAGTGCTTCTGGGTGGGGCCCAAGATCCTCTTTGTGCCAGGCTCCCAGAGAGGCCAGGCTGGTGCTCTGCCCCCTGCACTGGGCAGTAAGGCGGGAGGAGGGAGCTCAGCAAAGCTCAGGACTGTCAGCGAGACATGAGGCACTGGGGCCCTGGAATGGTGCGGGCCGGCTGGGAAGGAAGAATGGCGGAGTCAGAGAGCAGCCAAAACAGAGGTGGGAGGTGGAAAAAGGGAAAGACAGGTTTCAGAAGACAAATTTCATATCCCTGGCCCTTAACAGATACCCGCAGAACCTTTTCTGATACCGACATCTGTTTTCTCCATTCAGGCAGATCAGACACCACTGCAAACACTTGTGGCTTTCCGAGGAAGGATTCCACCCAACACCCTTCCCTCACAGACAGCCTCCTGGCCCCTCAGGGGTTGACAGGTAGTCTTGGGAACCGTCCCACCTACAAGACACACAGTCCTGGGGGAAGCAAGCACACCACCGTGTGGGTGCCGGGAACTGGGCTGGGCTGGGCTGGGACTCCGCCAGGTGGTGAGGTGTGTGGAACCCCTGGCAGACAGACTCTGCGCTGGTGCTGGAACAGCTGTTGCTCCCAGAAGATGGAGAAAATGAGTTACCCAAGATCATGGTTAAAGGAACTTAACAGCTGGTCAAGCATTGCAGGACGTGCCTTATACTCCAGACGCAACAGTGGGTCTCTGTTCCGGCCACGCTTCTAACCTTCTTCCCCACTGGAGTCTGGAGGGAACCAGGACCTAATGGTGGAACTTACAATGAGGGACATCTGCCTGGGGATTGTGAGAAATGATCTACCCGGAGAAGGAACACTAACAACCAGCATCATCCAACAGCTCGGTGGGCCGGGTGGGAAGAACTGCCTCCTTTCACCTGGCTATCCAAGTCCCAGCTGGATTCTGGGAATGGCTTTCTGCCCAGCGAGACACTGGGCTGGGTGGTCTTTAAGGGCCTTTCCCTCTGGGGAGAAAAGTGGTTCTTTGTATTGGACGATAAAGAAAAAGAGACAAGAGTTAACTCCCTTCCTGAAAGCCGAGAAGGAGCTTTCATACTCTGCCCTCTCCTGGCAAGGTCATGGCTCAGGGAAGTGAAGGCACCTGCTGGGGGAGGAAGGCAGTGACAACAGCCCAGTTGTTGGTTTAGGTGCAGGAAGGAGAGCCAGAGGGCGCAGTGGCAGCAGCGCTCCATGAGCAGGTTAGCATATCATGCAAAGAATATGCCCTCTTCTAGGAGTGTGGGACCCACACCCAGAAAGCAGGCTGGGTCCAAATCAGTCCAGATTTGGATGATTGCGTTCAGGCCCCAGGCCCAGGGATGAGTCTGCAGGAGGCAATAAAACGGGATAGGAAAGCATGCATGTGTGGAGCAGGAAACATACTGTGGCAAATACATCTGTATCCTGCCACCCACAGAACGCCGCACAGCACGTGATGCCAGGGCAAACAACTGCAACAGAAGCTTGGCAATCCAGGTCCTCAGTGTCCAGGTCACCCCTGACCAATTAAATCGGAACATCTGGGGCGGACAGGGCATCAGTATTTTTAAAACTTCCAGGTGATTTCAAGGTGCCGGCATGGCTGCAAAGCATGTATCTCGTCCCAGCCCTGCCACCAACTAAGCAATCCTTCTCAAGTCACTCAACCTCGTGGAATCATCGAAAACTTGGAACACGAGAAGGCTCCATCTGCACGCCTCCTCCAGCAAATAAAAGTCCTGTTGTTCCATGAAACTTTTAAAGCTTGCAGTCATTTACACCCATTTAGTCTTAAAACCTGACCAACATTCACAGTACTCACAGGGACCAAACCACAGAATTCCATTAGTTTCCTAGTGTGACTTGTTACTGAAAAAAATTATATCTTTTTTCCCCCTTCAATATGGTTTGCTGCCAACCTTCCCTATTCTTCAACCCCTAGTGAAATGCTTTTCCAGGGCCTAGAGGAAATGAAAAGGCCTTTGGGGAGAGATGTCCATTATATGTACTTGTTGCTTTTTTTTTCTTTTCTACAGCAGCTGCAGTTAAGGGCAAAAAGTCTTTAAGTATTTTGAAATACCTGGCTGTTAAGCTACTCCATGGTGAACTACAGATAAGACTAAGTTGCCTTCTTTAAAAATAAATACCTAAATCAGTGATAAGTAACTTCAGTGCGTGACAACTGTGTAATATTTTATATTTGGGAATAAACTAATTAGAAATAAGAATAAGCTTTAGAGTTAGTCACACACACAAATGTCATTAAAACCTATTCAATCAGCTATTCAAATGTGTATTAGTCTGTAATAGTCTCTAGGGATACTGGTAAATGGAAAGTAAATTTCTGCCCCAGGAAGCAAGGGCTTTTTTTTTTTTCTTCATTATTTTTGTTCATTTTGGAGGTACCTGATCATATCCACAGTTCAAAATAAAAAAATAACATAAACAGTTGTTTGAAATGTTTTTCTATTTTCTATCATGGAAAAAAGGGTAACATTTAGGGCAGCAATTTACGTGCTTGTTTAGTATTCAAAGGTCAAGTAAAACTTGAATGAGGCTGAAAGAACTTGCCTGTATTTTTCTTATTTTATATTCTGTAACTTGGAACTAACCTTTAACTCTTTCCCCTCCCAAAAGGGTTACCTCTGGGGTAACCTTGGACTTAGTTCCTGTAGGATAGCTCTCAACGGGTTTATTGAAATTGGCAGTCTAACAACATCTTGCTTTTATAGTTTATAATTTAAAAAATACTCCTCCTTCACCATCTCATGCAAAATATCCTCTCACTCACGTCTAGAAACTCTCCCCTCTCTTGACCAAGATTCATAAAATCTGTGAGTAGGAAAGGACCTGAAATGTCACCTGGTCAAACCTGCAAGATTATGTCCTATAAAAATCCACACAATGGTCAAAGGGCCCCTACTGGATGGAACAGGCCTCAGAGGTATGAATGGGCTCATTCACCCATCCGTGAATCAACACTCATTACATGCCTTGCTAGCCCCAAAGAAACAGGAGTGAGAAAGTCAGAATCATTTGGGAGCCATAGTCTAACTAGGGAGAAAGAGGCAGCTGAACCGAAATCTATGTTCAGGGTACATAAAACGAGGTGATCAGACCAACCTTGAATTGATAAGTGCTATTCAGAAAAGGCTTAAGGTAGAAAAATCATTCTGAGCAAAAATTCATAAATATGAAATAGTAGAGTCCTCGGGAGGATCAATTCAACAGCTGCGAAACCAGGCCCATTTCCGGTCTGGCCTCTGAGAGGCTCCCCCTACTTCCTCCCTTTGTCGACCTGCAGCAGCCACATGGAGAGGCCACAGAGAGGCCAGGTGGAGTGGGAGGTCCTAAAGCTGGAAAAGAAACCAGCCTCCTCAGTGGCTTCGGTGGGCTTCCACATGTGGCTGGTACCAGCCACCATCTGCACACAACCCCGGACAGACCCAAGAGCTGCCACCTGAGCAAAGGGCCTAGCAGAGCCAGGTGGCCTGGAAGCCATGAGCAGTAATCAATCAGTTGTCCTTATGTCACTAAAGGCTGATGTGGCTTGTCATGCAGCAGTAGATAACTGCAACATTCATAAAACTTCTCATGATTTAGTAAGACTCAGACACAGGGTATCCTGAAAGGAGGGAAAGAAATGAGGCCAGAGAGGTAACAGGACTTAGAACACCAGTTAGCAGAATGAGGGTGGAGAGGCTCACTTCTTCTTGTTGCTCCTAACTGTGCTGCGTGTGGTCTTCCTTTACCACTCAGCCTCCTTTAACTGGTGAACCATCCAGTTTAAAACCCCAGTTTCCTACCTGATATAAAACAGCCTCCTCCCACTCAGGCAGCTGGTGTAGGGGCTGGAAGTCTTGGAACAGAGAGGTGGGGTCTTACTCTCCTTCACCTGCCTTCCTTTGCATCGTGGTCCTTCAGGGGAGGACAGGACAGCAGGACAGCGGACAGGCAAGGGCCTCGTCCTTAGCTGGGGGCAGGTGTAATCCATCCAGCTAGTCATCGTGGCTACTTTAGCGGCTGATGTCCTTTACATGCTAATTCCACGTGGGGCACCTGTGTGGGGTCCTGGGGGCCCCTTGAGATCCCCCACTATACAGATCCCTGATGGGGAAGTTCAGGTTTCTGCCCCGCTCTTCAGCCCTCCATGCTCCAGGGGCGTCACCACAGCTGCTTGCTGCTGGAGCCCCCTCACTGGCTGGCAGCCTCTTGGGTGGGATGCCAGCAAGATGTCTCAAGGCTGGTTACCTGCTGTGGGAAACTCACACACCACCAACCGCTCTAATGGCACGTGGAGGCTGCTGCCCCGCTGCCTGCTTTCTCTGCCTTGCCACATCCTTCCAGTTCTCTTTTCCTTGCTCACATAGGCCCAGTGTCTCAGCAGATGCCCACCCTCCTCTTCTCTTGGTGCCTCTCTCCCCTCCTCTTACTTGGGGAAGAAGGAAGTAGAGGGGAAAGAGTTTCAGTACTTCCCCCCTACCAGAAGTCTGCACACCGTGGTTTGCACCCCTCCCCACCTCCCACTCACCCCACATGCGACCACCACATGCAACTAGGAAGCAACAAAGTTGGCCCCCCTACAGCCGCCTGCCACTCCAGCTCCTACAGGGAGAGGCCCGGGGTGCCTTATGAGGCAGTTGTCATTGCTCTGTTTGGGGCTGGGCATGGGAGGGGGCGGTCTCCCTGGGCCTCCCTGGGATGGTTGCATGTGGGGCAAGCAGGAGGTGGGGCCCTTGTTTGCAGACTTCTTTTAAAATAAAGACTCTATTGCTCCCAATAGGAAAAGTTACACTCAACTTTTATACACAAATTTAATAGTTTGGGTGGCGGGGAGGCGCCTTGTGGGATTTTTAAGTAGGGAAGTAACAGAAACAGATGTGCCTTTTAGAAGGGGTACTTAACATTGATGTGAAGGACGAGCAGCTGGGAGACCCATTAGGAGCAGTGACAGCCCGGACCAAGGCGGCCAGGAGGGGGAGGGAGAGGGTGACGTGGCAGTAATTTCGTGCACTTCACACACAAGTGTTACAGAGACAGCATCAACATTAATTGTACATTTTGATGCTCAGGTTGTGAGGATGAATCAAGGTTGACTCCTAGTTTCCGGCCTGGGTGACCAGATAGCTGGTGGGGACCGTCAACAAATGGGAGCCCAAGGTGCAGGCTGCAGGGAAGAAGAGCTATTTCAGGGAAAAAATAAAGGGAGTCTGTTCTATTGCTAAGGCCAATCAACAGAAAGGCTTTCTTGATTGAACTTAAATCTTTCTTCCTGCAACTCAGAAGAGTATAGCTGTCACAGTTAAAAATGAATTCAGTTGCAAATAACAGACAGCCAGCCAACACTGACTGAAACAGACCCAGGTGACTTTTCTCATATGAGAAGACTGGAGAACATAGCTGGACTGTTTATGGGTTTCAGCCAAGACCTAGGCCCCTGCCACCTACCTGGTCGACCACCCTTGTCAGGGAGCTTTCATCCTCGTGGTTGCAAGAGGGCTATGGCATTGTGTCCAGATCTCAGCAGAAGAGGGGAGGGCAGAGGACACAGCACTTTTTCCTAGGGAGGTTTCTCCTTTTCATTCAATAAGGGACCCCTTTCCCTGGCACTCCCATGTATATTTCCCTGCCCACAACTACTGCACGTGGCCATGCCTGCCTACAAAGGATGTTTAGAGGTTGAGTTTCTTGCCACTGTTGCCTCCAGCATACAGGCAGAAGGGAGAGAAGTCAGCCACAAAGGCCCTTCGTTTCCCGGAGCCTCACTGTTACACCCCTTCCTTGGTCCTCTCTCCCTGACCCAAATTCTGCATGACGTGGATTACCATCTGGTCCCTGCCCCCACCCCTTTCCAACACACCCTATTTCGTCCGAATCTCAGTCTTTTCATTAAAAGGGGTTCTATTTAGGAGCTGTATTCAGAAGAAACCTAACACTGAAGAAGCACGGTGGGCTTCTTCCCTGCCATGAGTGTCTGGAAATGCCATTTTCGGTGACACAGCTTCAGCCTACCCAAGCATTCTCAGCAGCTACAGAGTGCAGTCAGCTCCCATCATTTGCACTTTTTTCCCTTTTTGATGGTGCACCTTTCCAATATTCCTCCTGCCTGACTTGATTCTGACCCCAATCTTCTTCCTCCCACCATTCGGTAAGTATCCCTGCTCCTGGGGGTCTACCCTGAGTCACTGATTTCCTCCCTCATCCTATTTTATGAAACGGCATGGACTTTCCGTGCCCTGTATTTGTGCAGGTGCTCTCTCTTTCCTAAATCTCATTCCTGCTGAGACAACTGCCTGCTCGACCCCGGCCATCAGCGAGGGAAGTATGGGGCATGCCCTACTCCACAAGATGGCTGTGCTAACAGGGCCATGAAGGCTGGTTTGCCAGGACCCCGCTCCCCTGGAATGTCACTGAATGACATCTGCAATGCCACACAGTGTCTCTCCCCAGTCTGTCATCTTGAGGCAATTGTACAGATCCACTACGATTACTCTGGTGGTGACTTCAAAGCTCACTCTTAGAGGGTAATCTTATTTCTCTTACACCAAAAGCATTAAGCCTCACTGGAATCCCAGCTCTAATTCTAGAGTCTCATTGATTCTATTTCTCACTTAGTTTCAAGCTTTAAATTATTCTTAACTCCTCTCCCCCCATCAGAGCTCATACACTTTCAAGTATTTTTTATATTTCCTTCTTAATATTTCTTGTACTTTTTCTTTCCTTGGCAAATACTATCGTCATTAGCTCATTTCAGGCCATTATTGTCTCACACTTGGACGTTACCTTTGGTTTTAGGCTTATCTCCCAGGCTGGAGTGTTCTCTGGTTTTGAACAGATGCTTCACAGTACAACTAAAATACCGATCCTCAAGCTTTCTCTTCATTTTGTTTCCCTATGCAAAGCCTTTGAACGACTATCCATCACTCACAGGCTAAAGGCCAACCAAAGCCAGCCACTTGGGAGGATCACTGTTTTAGGTGGCATAAGGTCAAATTTCCCCTTATCTTCTTGGAAATCATCCAAAGCAACAAAAAAGAATGAGGAAAAACTACTTTTGGTGAAAGTAAGAATTAAAATCCCCAATTCCAAACGCTGGCGGAAAGCTCACCTCCATCAACGGCAAATGAGCACGGATGCTTTGGGGAGGAAGAGGAGAGAGGAATCAGAGGCTGTGGGTTAGACAGAGCTGGCAAAGCATGTGTCTCCAAGTAGAGAGGCATCTCCTGGGATGCTGTGTGCCACAGCAGGGGTGTGGTGTGTGGCAGACACTGGGCCAGGTATGTCTGAGGGAAGGGATGGGGTCAAGGCTAAGGGATAGAACACAGGAAGGGGTCTGCATACAAAGAGAAGGCTACCTTGGTGGCAATGGTGGGGAAGAGAGATTTTTTCACTGTGAAAAACCACACAAATATATAACTGAAATCCCAGAGGAAATAATGGGCAGGATGGATAATGATTTTTGAAAAGGGAAGACTTAATCTACATGTTGAAAGGTTACAGTATCACAGGAGAAACTGACACAGATGAGTCACCTCCAAGACATACTAGGAAAATTACTGTGTTTCAAAGAGGAAATAAAAAACCTTTGGCTAGTCAGGCAAACAATATCAAGCCACTGATAAGAGAGAGGCTGTCAGGCTGGCCTCAGACTTCTCCAGAGTAATATTCAAAAGAACACAGTGGGATTGCAATTCAGCCCCACTGGATAGAGAGAAATAAAACCTAAGTGAATTTAAACCTAAATCCCAGGGTCACAAGAATCCCAGACTATGGTGGAGCACAGACAGCCACCTCACCCCCAGCTTTCCACCAGGAAACAAAAACAAAAAACGTTCTAGGAGAAAGTCACCTGCTTCAGTGATAAGTAATCAAAACAGGAGGAAAGCCACGATGAAAGCAAATGGCAGATAAAGCGCAGTTACAAGAAAGGGTTTCCATGGAGCAGATGGAAAATGTGGCCATTTTTTCATGCATTTAAAAGAGCATAACGAAGTAAGAACATCTCTGGAGAAATTATGTATTTGAGATCAGGAAAAATGTAGAAGAAAGAAATGAAAACATCAAAGAAATAGATATAAGATTGTGAGAAAGGAACAACTATGGCTGAAAGCATGGGTAATAGAGGTTAGACATGAAAAATCAGGCAAAAGTAAGATACAGGAAGAGTTAGTGGGATTGGAGAGAAAATGATAGATGTGAAAGAGGGCAAAGAAGAGCCAAGAAATGTGTAATTGGAATTCCAGAGGATGGGCACTGAAATAATGGGCTGAGTGAATATTTAAAGATAAATTTAATATGAAGGAAGAGTTTGAATCCAGATGCTGAAAGGTTAGAATGTATTGAGAAACTGACACAGAAGAGTTGACACTCCAAGGCATACTAGGAAAATTACTGTGTTTCAAAGAGGCTTTTAGATGGTCAAGTAAAAAAATCAGGCCACTGATAGCAGAGAAACAAAACTCAGGCGGGTCTGTATCTCTCCTGGGCAACATTCTATGCTACAACACAGTGGGACACAATTACACCATCTTCAAGGAAAGAAGGGATGAACCACCCTAAATGTGAGGTTAAACCTTACCATTCTTTCTTGAGAAAAATACCAGAGACAAACTTCTAACTAAAGACGAGACCACTGGTACAATGGTGGTAAGCATCAAATTTATTTCACTTCAAGAACAAGACTAAAACAAATGCAAGGTGTTAAGGAAATGGAGGCCTATGCAAATTCCTAGGCCAAGAAACTGTATGGACATCAAATTAGATCCATGCCACACACACTAAACACAGGAAAATTCCACATGGATCCAGGATTGAAGAAGCCAATAAATAAATAACTAGAAGAAAGCATAGGTGCATGTTTTTTTAATCACTAATTGAAAATAGCTTTCTTATTAACACACAAAACTCAGAAGCCACAATCAGAAACAAATAAGGGCTCATAAATTTGAATATAAAAAAAATTTCTCCAGAGACTTCAAGGAAGAAAAGATGGTGGTGTGAGAACTGAGGCAGAAACCTCCTCCCAAAACCACATATAAAATGAAAATACAGCAAATACAACTAAGTGTGAAAGAGTATCTGGAAAGAATAATGAGACAGATTGCTCACATCTGGGGAAAACAGAAGACATCACCATAAAAGGTAAAGTAGCAAAGCCGGGATCCGGCAAAACCCAAGCCCTCTCCCAACCCTGGTTCACAGGCAGGAGGAAGAGAAACTGAGTGGGGAGGGAGTAGAAATACCAGGACTGCTGAATACTCACCCCTGGAGATCTGTGCCAGGAGCACAAACTCACATTACATGGTGCTCTGAAGATTAGTGGGGTTGGAAAGCAAAGACAGGGGGAATACTCGGAGAGACTGAGATTCCAGTCAATTGTGGAGAACAGGTATCCGCAACTGGCCACTCTGGGACAAAAGAAAGGTGGGAACTTTGAAAGACTTACCAATACTGAAAGGGGTGCTAAAGGGGCAAGGATTACACAGAGCTTGCATCTCAGGAGAAATGACAGGTGGACAAAATCACCTTGGCACACTCAGCCCAGCAGGTTGGGAACTTTCAGGAGCTTCAGGCACTATATCCCTCTGGCTGGCAACCCATGCTGAAGCCCCCCAACACGATACACAACCCACTGCTCCTTCCTCCCAGCTGGTGCTGGTTTGCAAATCTGCCCCACCATCGCACCAGGCAAACCAGATAGCATTCCCACCTACAGCAGCTATAGGGATGTAATGCAGAGGATCCTCCCTGTGTGCTCTGCCCACGGGATCGGGCAATGGAGGCCGGCACTGCAGCTGAGGAGCAGGAAAGAGCTCTTTCCTCCCAGCAGGCACTGGCGCCACTCGCCAGCCACCCTCCCCACCCCCATCTCTCCAGGCACTGGGCAGCTCCAGAGTAGAGTTCTGGGCATTAGAGGGTGAAGCCTACACAAAGTTATACCATAGTAATCATGAGAAATATGAAACGGCAAAGGAATCTGGTACAAACCAAAATCCCACAAACATGAAAAAGAGGGCTAAGTGAAACTGAAATCACTAATCTTTTTGATAAAGATTTCAGAGTAAAAATCATAAACATGCTCACAGAGCTACAAAAAATATTCAAGATATCAAAGAGGACTTTAAGAAAGAGATAGAAACTTTGAAAAATACAGTATCTGAAAAGAAACATACAATGAAGGGATTTAAAAATAGATTAGATGAGGTAGAGAAGACGATAATGGAAATAGAAATTATGGAAGAAGAATACAAAGAAGCTGAGGCACTGAGGGAAAAAAGTATCTCTAGGAATGAAAAAATAATGTGAGAACAATCCACACGGAACAATATCCACATTATAGGGGTACCAGAAGAAGAAAAAGAAAGAAAAATGGATAGAAAGTGTCTTTGAGGAAATAATTGCCAAAAACTTCCCCAGTGTCTTTGAGGAAATAATTGCTGAAAACATCCCTAATATGGGGAAAAAATAGTCTCTCAGGCCATGGAAGTGCATAGATCTCCCAATGCAAGGGACCTAGGAAGAAAACACCAAGACATATAATAATAAAAATGGCAAATGTCAAGGACAAAGATGAAGTATTAAAAGCAGCCAGAGAGAGAAAAAAGATCACATACAAAGGAAAACCCATCAGGCTATCAGCAGACTTCTCAGCAGAAACCTTACAGGCCAGAATTGAGTGGCATGGTATATTTAATGCAATGAAACAGAAGGGCCTTGAACCAGGAACACTCTAACCAGCAAGATTATCATTTAAATTTGAAGCAGGGGTTAAAGAATTTCCAGATAACTAAAAGTTGAGGGAATTTACCTCCCACAAACTGTCTCTACAGTGGATTTTGGAGGCACTGCTATAGATGGAAGTGCTCCTTAGGCTAAATAGCTGTCACCAGAGAAAACAAAACCACAGTAAAAGAAGAATAACAATTAATTCCTAAGCAACTGAAAAATTAAATCAATTATCCCCAAAGTCAGTCAACAGATACACAAAGAGTACAAAATAGGACATCTACTATATAAAGAGTGGAGGAGGAAGAAAAAGAAGAGAGAGAGAAAAAAGAACCTTTAAATTGTTTAAAATAGCATACTGAGTTAAGTTAGACTGTTAGAGAGTAAAGAAGCTACCCTTGACCCTTTAATAACCACAAGTCTTAAGCCTACAATGCCAATAAGTACATATCTATTCATCTGTACTAAATGTAAATGGACTGAATGCACTAATAAAAAGACATATTACAGAATGGATAAAAAAACAAGACCCATCTATATGCTGCCTACAAGAGACTCACTTTAAACCCAAAGACATACACAGACTAAAAGTGGAAGGATGGAAAAGGATATTTCATGCAACTAACAGGGAGAAAAAAGCAGGAGCTGCAGTAATTGTATCAGAGAAAACATATTTCAAAACAAAGAAAGTAACAAGAGTCAAACAAGGACATTACAAAATGATAATGGGGTTAGTCCCTCAAGAGGATACAACCACAGTAAATATTCATGCACCCAACACAGAAGCACCTACATATGTGAAACAAATACTAACAAAATTAAAGGGGGAAATAGAATAGAATGCAATGCATTCATTTTAGGAGACTTCAACACACCACTAACTCCAAAGACCAGATCAACCAGACAGAAAATAAGGAGACAGAGGCACTGAACAACACATTAGAACAGATGGACCTAACAGACATTTACAGAACACTCCACTCAAAAGAAACAGGATACACATTCTTCTCAAGTGCACATGAAACATTTTCAAGAATAGATCACATACTAGGCCACAAAAAGAGACTCAGTAAATTCAGAAGAATTGAAATTGTACCAACCAGCTTCTCAGACCACAAAGGTATGAAACTACAAATAAATTATGCAAAGAAAACAAAAAATCCCACAAACACATGGAGGCTTAACAACATGCTCCTAAATAATCAATGAATCAATGACCAAATAAAAACAGAGATCAAGCAATATAGAGAGAGAAATGACAACAATAACTCAACACCGCAAAGTCTGTGGGACACAGCGAAGGCCGTGCTAAGAGGGAAGTATACTGCAATACAGGCTTACCTCACAAAAGAAGAACAATCCATATGAACAGTTAAACTCACAATTAATGAAACTAGAAAGAGAAGAACAAATGAGGCCCAAAGTCAGTAGAAGGAGGGACATAATAAAGATCAGGGCATAAATAAATAAAATCGAGAAGAATAAAACAATAGAAAGAATCAATGAAAGCAGGACCAGGTTGGTCAAGAAAATTAACAAAATAGATAAACCCCTAACCAGACATATCAAGAAAAAAAGAGAGTCAACACACATAAACAGAATCAGAAATGAGAATGGAAAAATCACTACAGACACCACAGAAATACAAAGAATTATGAGAGAATACTATGAAAAATTATATGATAAATTGGATAACCTAGAACAAATGGACAATTTTCTAGAAAAACACAACCTTCAATGACTGATCCAGAAAGAAACAGAAAACCTGAACAGACCAATTACCAGCAATGAAATTGAACTGGTAATCAAAAAACTACCTAAGAACAAAACCCTGGACCAGATGGCTTCATCACTGAATTTTATCAAACACTTTCAGAAGACCTAATACCATTCCTCCAACTTAAAGTTTTCCAAAAAGTAGAAGAGGAGGGAATACATCCAAACTCATTCTATGAGGCCAACATCACTCTAATACTAAAACCAGGCAAAGACACCACAAAAAAAGAAAATTACAGACCAATACCCTGATAAATATAGATGCAAAAATACTCGACAAAATATTAGCAAATCAAATTCAAAAACACACCAAAAAGATCATCCATCATGATCAAGTAGGATTTATTCCAGGGATGCAAAGATGGTACAACATTCAAAAATCCACCAACATCATCCACCACATCAACAAAAGAAGGACAAAAACCACGTGATTATCTCCATAGATGCTGAAAAAGCATTTGACAAAATTCAACATCCATTCATGATAAAAACTCTCAACAAAATGGGTATAGAGGGCAAGTACCTCAACATAATAAAGGCCATATATGATAAACCCACAGCCAACATCATACATAATAGCAAAAAGCTAAAAGATCAGGAACAAGACAAGGATGCTCACTCTCCCCACTTTTATTCAACATAATCCTGGAGGTCCTAGCCATGGCAATCAGACAACACAAAGACATAAAAGGCATCCAGATTGGTAGGGAAGATATTAAACTGTCACTGTTTGCAGGTGACATGATACTGTATATAAAAAACCCTACAGAATCCACCCCAAAACTACTAGAACTAATAAGTCAATTCAGCAAAGTTTCAGGATACAAAATTAATACACAGAAATCTGTTGCATTCCTATATACTAATGATGAACAAGCAGAAAGACAAACCAGGAAAACAATTCCATTTACAATTGCACCAAAAATAAAATATCTAAGAATAAACCTAACCAAGGACGTGGAAGACCTATACCCTGAAAACTACAACACTCTCATGAGAGAAATTGAAGAGACACCAATAAATGGGAATACATCCTGTTCTCATGGATAGGAAGAATTAATATTGTCAAAATGGTCATCCTGCCTAAAGCAATCTACAGATTCAGTGCAATCCCTATCAAAATACCAACAGCATTCTTCAACAAACTGGAATAAATAGTTCTAAAATTCATGGTACCACAAAAGACCCCAAATAGCCAAAGCAATCCTGAGAAAAAAGAATGAAGCTGGGGTTATTATGCTCCCCATCTTCAAGCTCTACTACAAAGTCACAGTAATCAAGACAGTTTGGTACTGGCACAAGAACAGACCCATAGATCAATAAAACAGAATAGACAGCCCACATATAAAGCATATATGGTCAATTAATATATGATAAAGGAGCCATGGATATACAATGGGGAAATGACAGCCTCTTCAACAACTACTGTTGGCAAAATTGGACAGCTACATGTAAGAGAATGAAACTAGATTACTGTCTAAATCCATATGTAAAAGTAAACTCGAAATGGATCAAAGACATGAATGTAAGGCATCAAATCATAAAATTCTTAGAAGAAAACATAGGCAAAAATCTCTTGAATATACACATGAGCAACTTTTTCCTGAACACATCTCCTCAGGCAAGGGAAACAAAAGCAACAATGAACAAATGGGACTACATCAAACTAAAAACCTTCTGTACAGCAAAGGACACGATCAGTAGAACAAAAAGACATCCTACAGTATGGGAGAATATATTCATAAATGACATATCCGATAAGGAGTTAACATCCAAAATATATAAAGAATTCACATGCCTCAACACTCAAAAAGCAAATAACCTGATTAAAAAATGGGCAGAAGATATGAAGAGACAGTTCTCCAAAGAAGTTGAGATGGCCAACAGGCACATGAAAAGATGCTCCACATCACTAATCATCAGGGAAATGCAAATTAAAACCACAGTGAGATATTACCTCACACCAGTGAGGATGGCCAGCATCCAAAAGACAAGCAACAAGAAATGCTGGCAACGATGTGGAGAAAGGGGAACCCGCCCACACTGTTGGTGGGAATGTAAGCTAGTTCAACCACTGTGGAAAGCAATATAGAGGTTCCTCAAAAAACTAAAAATAGAAATTGACTCAGGAATTCCACTCCTGGGAATTTACCCTAAGAATGCAGCAGCCCAGTTTGAAAAAGACATATGCACCCCTATGTTTATCACAGCACTATTTACAATAGCCAAGAAATGGAAGCAACCTAAGTGTCCATCAGTAGATGAATGGATAAAGAAGATGTGGTACATCTACACAATGGAATATTATTCAGCCATAAGAAGAAAACAAATCCTACCATTTGCAACAACATGAATGGAGCTAGAGGGTATTATGCTCAGTGAAATAAGCCAGGCAGAGAAAGACAAGTATCGAATGATTTCACTCATCTGTGGAGTATAAGAACAAAGAAAAAACTGAAGGGGCAAACCAGCAGCAGACTCACAGAACCCAAGAATGGACTAACAGTTACTAAAGGAAAAGGGACTTCAGAGGATGGGTGGGAAGGGAGGGATAAGGAGGAAAGAGGGGTATTATTTTTAGCACAAATAATGTAGTGGGGGGGATACGGGGAAGGCAGTATAGTACAGGGAAGACAAGTAGTGATTCTATAGCACCTTACTACACTGATGGACAGTGACTGTAATGGGGTATGTGGTGGGGACTTGATAATAGGGGGAGTCTAGTAACCATAATGTTGCTCATGTAATTGTACATTAATAATACCAAAATACAAAATAAATAAATAAATAAATAAATAAATAAATAAAACTAGTCATGAAAAAAAAAAGCCCACCGAAGGTTCTACTTTTCACCAATCAGATTGGCAAAGATCAGTTCAGTAGCATCATTTTGACAATGATATAAGGGCAGAGCACTCTCATTCCTGTTTGGAGTACCAACTGCTACAACTTTTGTCAAGGACGACTTGGCGATATAGATCAGTATTACCAATGCCTATTCCCTGACCAGCAGTTTTACTTCTAGAAACACATGTTACAGATAGACTCATAAACACGGGAATGGAGTATGCAGTGACTATGCTTTGCATCATTGCTTGTAATGACATAAGAACAAACGGCCTGATTGTTCATTAGTAAGGGCCGGTTAAATAGTTTATGGTTCCACCATACAGCAGAGTATTGCACCACTAGCTATAAAAATGAATGAGATTATGTATGGGTGTACGCACTATGATGTGTGTGTGAGAGAGAGACACACAATGTCTCTCTACGGTAGGCTAAGAACCTTCACAATGGTCCTCGAAGGTCTCCGGTCCTGGAGCTCTCGCCTTTAGGACCTTGCGAGTAGGACTGTCTGCTGCACCCTCACACTTACAAATTACTGCCATGTTTTCATTCTCTACTTGCTAGTAATGTCCTTCGGTGACACATCTTTGCTCCCGAACTAAAGTGTATCTTCCCTGAGGATATGACTTTATTTATATGAGTTTGTTTCTCTATTAGATGAGCATGCTTCCTTGCATCTGGCAGATCATCAACAAATGTCTGTTAGCTTGAGAAGGAAGTGATCCTAACTTGGTGGGCTCATAATGGCTCCCAACAATGTCACTGTCCTAATTCTCTACACCTATGAATGTTCTATTTTCCAGTGATATTTCTACAGATGTGATTAAGAATCTTAAAATGAAGACGTCGTCCTGGATTATCTGGGTGTCGTTATAAGAGAGGTGGAAGAAGATTAGAGGACTAGTGCAGAGAGGAGAAGGCAATGTGGCCACAGAGGTAGGGATTGAAATAATGCAGCCACAAGTCAAGGACTGTGAACAGCCTCCAGAAGCTGGAAAGGCAAAGAAAGGATTCCCCCCAGAAGCCTCGGGAGTGAGCACTGCTGAGCCCACATCTTGACTTCAGTCCGGTGATTTCTTATTTCCCATGGAAAATTGTTTGTATATATCTCCTTGCTTTGTCCCACATGGCTCTGAGTAGAAGTGGCTCAGAAATCTTATTCAGATAGGAGTCTGCAGTTGCAAGAACACCCAGCTTCTGCTCACCTAGCAGGAAGGGGCTGTCTCACGCCACAGTGGTGTCCCCTGGAGCTTGCAGGAGCTGCGTCAAAACCTTGGCCTAGGAGGGAAATAGGACCCAGCATGGCGCACTGCAAGCCAAGGCTCCCTGTGGGTCGCTTTACATATGTGCCTGATTCTTCTCTGCAGACCAGCTTCCTCAGCCCCTCCATCTATCTGGAAGCCGAAACAGCTCCCTCACAGCATCTCCTCCACTCAAAAGACCACCCCAGACCACACCACGATCTCCAGGTTTTAAGTTCAAATTCTAGGAGGGAGATAATGATTGAGTTAGTGTGGGTCAAGAGTCCACCCCAATCTAATCCATGGTGCCCAGGAGGAAGATGATGCAAGTCTGGCTGCTAGGGGCCCCCTTGAAGCCCTGGTGCAGGGCAGTGAAGGGGGTCAGCAAGCTGGGAAGGCACCCCAAAGGTATCGGCTCCAACTGTTCTCATAAAGACCATGTCATATGCCTGTTTTACCTTTCCCTTCCCCAACACTTTAATCTTGCCTGTAGAACACATTTTCAATTCCCATGGATCCACTTTCTCTTCTTCCCAGGCCCTATTCATTTTTTCCGTATCATCTGTAAAGTGAGGTTATCAAAGCTAGACAAAACACTCTGATGAGACTGGCTAATGTTAATCTCTAGGAAAGAGACTGCTTGTCAGTGATTTTAGCTGAGTTAGGGGGAAGACCCAGGGGACCAAGCAATGGGATCCCATTTCTTGACTCACAAAGGCAATCAGAAATGTCAATGCAGAATAATTCTCTAAGACCCCGCAGAAAGATAAATGCTTAGGAGTTGTGTGTGTGTGTGTGTGTGAGAATGACCTTTCATTTGTACAATGAACAAATGTCTATTGATTTGATGCCAAAGACACCATGTCATCTAGACATAGAATCTCCATAGCTCTGAAGTACCGGGAGCCACACCGAGGTGCATGACCTCACAGAGCTCTCCATCGGTACGTTTCAGCCACACACTTAACTCAGTCATGACAACACGTAAGAGAAGCGACAGCACCATGGGAGCCGCTGGCAAGGACGCCTCAGCAGATCTAACATGCAGGACGGCTCCCTGGGAGAAGTGATGTGTCTGCATGAGTAAGGTGATGTGCTCCCGTGGCCCCCCTGATGAAACACATCGGATGACTAGAGCACAAGGTACTAGAGTCAGTTTCTGCCCACAATCCACCTTCATCTTTTATATTCCTGTGCTGCTAGGCTCCTGTCAAGCTGAATTACCTTCTAGTCATGGATTGTACACATGTCTGCATATATACTGTTCCTCTGCCTGGAAGGTGAACTTCCCCTGCACCACTGCCTGAAGCTACTACTGCTCCAGCTTCTGAACTGAACTTGCCACTGTGAGAAAGGGCTCTGGAAGCACCCCACACCAGTCTGTGTGTGTGTGTGCATGTGTGTGTGTGTGTGTGTGCTCCTGACCATTCATTTTTTAATATATTTTTTGAAGTATAGTTGAGACACAATATTATATTGGTTGCAAGTGACTTTACAGTTATCTACATTATTAAATGTTCACCCCAACTAGCATAGTTACTACCATAGAAAGATGTTATAGAACGACTGACTATATTCTCTGTGCTGTACTTTGCCCCCCACTCTTTATCACACCCGTTCACTGCTTCTCTCCCTCTAGTCTGTGAGATTTGAAGGCAAGGATTTTGCCTTTCATCACTTACCGCTATATCCTGGCACACAGTAAATGCTCCAAAACTTTGCTAAATGAATAAACAAAAACAAAGGAACACTTAAAGATGCCAAGCAAAGTGCTAGATGCCATGTATACATTATTTCATTTAATCTTCGTGACAATCTTGAAAACTAGTTATATTATCCCCATTTATAGATAAGAAAACAGAGGCTCACAGTAGTGGGTAACTTGCCAGCATACACATTGCTACAAAGGGACGGAGCTGAGATGTGAATGCAACTGACTGTAATTCCATTTCCTCTGCTTCTCCTGACATGAAGGATGCAAGGGTTGTCCCTCCTTCAGGGCTACCATTCAGATGGGCGGCCTTATCAACACTCAGCAGAACACTTAACAGAGCTCAATGGCTCACGCGCGGATTAATTTTATAATGCAACTAACCTGAATTTTTCCATCTGCTTACAGAAAGGACAAATGTTCACCACTGGATGTTTTAAACTAGGCGCTCTGTAAATAGAATGAAGATAGACTCCTGAAGAACAGTGAGAAATCCCCTTGCCGAGCCTCTCTTAAAGCCTGGAAGACTCTGCTTCCCTGGAAGTGAGAACATCCATTTGCCCTTCACGACCGAATACAATGTGTTTATAATCCCCGTCAATGATCTGAGTATATGGGGGAGCACCGTGTTTCTTTAAAAAATAAAATCTCAGAAAACTACTTCCCACATTGTTAGCCTGTAATCATACTCAGGAATAATTTATTCTCTGAGACATTAAAAAATGTTATGCTCTATGTTCACCCTACCCCCGACCTCTCTCCAATTTGTTTACTTTTAAAATCTTTTCCATCTAGTACTTCATATGCCAAGCTCAATTCTAGAATAAGCACTTACAACCGAATTATAAATCTCTTACAAGTGGGTCATTTTTGAATTGCTGACCTGACCTTTACTATTTTGGGAGGATCAAACAGAAGTTGCTCACCATGAATTCAATTATCCTATGAGCCACTGACTCAGTTATCACAGGGAACAACGTCAGCTACTATACTCACAGTTCAGTCTGAGAGGGTACAGAGTAAAAAGGTATGCTTTCCCCACCCCTGTCTCCACCTCCTATAAATCCTTTTAACATGTGAAACCTGGAGGATCCTGAAACATGAGGTTTCCTTGTCACCAGGTGAGCTATTTGATGGCCGACATTCGGTTCAGCTTGAAGTACCAAACCTTCCCCCAGAGAACCGGGTTTTGCTCCGGCATCCCCGCACTTCCTCTCCTAGGGTCCGGTGGCCTACGGGGAGGCTGGGGCAGACCAGAGAAGGGGTAGCCATATGGGACAAGTTTTCCCCCATTATACAATTGTCTTAAAACAACCCATTTTTTAAAATCATTTTTATCTAAACACACCAACCCCACGCAGTGTTTTGTACATCTACTCAAAGACAGTTGTATCTCATTTTAGTCCATAAATATGACCCGCCCAAGAGGTAGTCGTAAAAAGTTTCTTTACTCGAAAATCGTTTAAGAGCTCACTATTTGCAAACACCCACTGGGGAAAGCTTTTGCAAAGTAAAACCCTGCTCCATGTAAACAAGGGATCTACTTCTAGATGCAGGTATTTGTTGATCCATGTTTCTTGCCACAAGCACATCTGTATGGTGAACCAGCCCTGCTTCCCATCACTTAGCTCTGTATTCTGGCATATAGCAAATGCTCCAAACAAATGCTAAATGAAAATAAAGGAGCATTTATAGATGGTCCTTCATCCTGCATGAGAGTCTCCATCTGGGATCTCTGAGATAAAGCTATTTCAATCCTCCCTGTATGGAAATGCCACAGGCCCCACCTGTTAGAAGCCTAGGCCTAGCTGTCCACTGTAGCAATGGCTTATTCCTGATCTTTGCCACCTCCTCCCTAACTGGTGTCTATACCAGAGAAATGAGAAAGAAAGGGGGAAGCCAACAATGTTCCAGTAGGTCGCTTCTCTTCTGCTGTCAGACAAGGTGGGTGTCAAAAGAAACTATGTCCGTTGTTCTGAACTCTAAGGCACTTTCTCAGATTATCAGTTTATGGTGAGTGGGTACAGAATCATGTAATGGCAGATGTGACAGACTCTTTCAGAAGGCTGTTCATTCTAACCTGACCCATCATGAAAACCGAGGAAGTGGTCCAGGAAGCATGACAAGAGGAGGAGGTGAGGAATCCAGCGGGGAGGCCTGTTGGGTTAGCACCACAGGTCAACAGAAAACAGTTCACTTGGAGCATAAATTTGGCACTAAGGTATGAGGGCTTCTTACCCACAGGCACTCCCAGGGACATGTGCTCTGCCTGGAAACATTTTGGGTTGTCACAATGGGGCAGAGGCGGGGAGCATGCCAGAGGCCCGGCATGCAGGAGCTACAACACACAGGACAGCCCCTCACCATACAGAATTATTCCATATAAAATGTCACTAGTGCTGATTTTGAGAAACCCTGGACTAAACCAAAGATGGCTGTCAAGAATTCTAGTCTAATCCACAGTCCAGAAACCAAGGATGGCACTTGTGATGGAACAACAAGGAAGGAAGGAAACAATTCCAAACTAACAGGAAGTCAGCGTACAGAATTAAATGAAGCAAATCACTTTAGAGGTACAGTTAAAAGGTCTCTCTCCCTGAGGTCAATATTTCAGGCAGCACCCATTCACTCACTCAACAAATATTTACCGAACAACTACTGTGGACCATGCACTTTCCGGGCTTGGGACCAACTCACAGCTAAAGTTCCAAGGAACTCTAAAAATCCTGCCCAGTTGTTTGGGTCAAAAACAGGGAATATGGAGCTCAGAGGACTTTAGCCATTGAGAAGAGGAACTAGACGTGTTCTACCTGCTGTTTATGGTTTAATTCTCAGTTAAATGTTCCACACAAACCATCCCTCTAAGACCCAGAGGCCCTTAAGATTTTTTAAAAGCAATTCCTTACCAAAAGTCCCTTGTCTGGAGTGAAACATGTTCATCTCACTGACTGGGCTGAGAAGAGTGAGCAAAGATGATTTCTGCACTATTCACAATTATCCCCCTCTAACTTAACTGCCCAAAACAAAGTAAAAAAATTAAGAGAATAAGAATGAATATTTGGCCATTCAGATACTTTCTGCTACTACAAAAACAGCTCACTTATACCGCTTAAGTAGTCTTAAAAACTCACTGGCAGCTCCTGCAGGGGGACATAGTTAAGCCACTTTGAAAGATGACTGAAAGGTGACGAAACATCAAGGATTAAAGCTTGAAGCATCCCATAATTTGCTATGGAGACCATGAGAAGAACATTTAATTTGCAATCATCATTTCTCCCAGTTTGGTGGGTGTGATCATTAACCAACAGACCAAATGATGGATACCAACATATAGATAAGCCTCTTTATCTTTATGATTTTTTCCTACTTGGGTAGAAATGGCAAACAGCCAAAGTACTGCCCTAAAATGTCTTTGGCTATATTAATAAAACATTAACTTCTCTAAATTTAAGCTTAAGATCCAATTAATCTATCAAAATGTCAGTTGTCACCTAAAGCATTTTAGTAAGAAGGAAATACCTTGGAATACAGAAGAATCTTCACAGGAATAGAGTGTGGAGTGAGATGACTTTGACTTTACTCATCTCACAACAATCTCTGTAATCTTGTCTGCTAATGTTTATTCCTTTACTGAAGCCGCAGAGAAAGGGTGTTTAAAAATACCACTGGTAGTACAAGGGCCTCTTATTCCATATGCCTTTCCCCCTCTCTGAATTATAAAGTGTGTTTGTACCAAGCATAGTTATTACTGCTATAAGCTCCCCAGTGGTCCCCAAAGTCACAAACTTTGGCGAAAATTTCTATAAGGCACATGGGGCCAGTCACAAATTGACTTGTAATGACAAGCCTTAGTATGACTTCAGGGGCTGAACAGATGACTCCATGAAGGCAGTCATTTGTACCGTTGTCTTTAATTACTAAGAAAGCAGGGGACAGGAATAAGATGTGAAACATTTCTAATAGAAATTCAGAGAGCAGAAATAGAAATTGAGTGTCCTATCCTTATCTATAAGAGAAATGGTTTCCAGTGGGCTTTCATTCTTGTTACTCTATGCCCAGTGTTTACCAAATGAAAAAAGAACTTGCTTCCTTGTCTTCTGTGCTTCAAAGCCAATTGATCAGCTACAATTTTAGCAGCAGAAGCAGATTGGAAGAAACACAGATAACCTTTTAAAGGTTTATACAAAAGTAAATGCAATCACCAAGGTCCTTTTAAAAACAAGGGCATAAAAACAAAACATTAAAATCCTATGTTTCTCCCTGCAAATAACTTAAAGTAACGAGCTAACTAGTAGCACACCACTGACCTGACTTGGAATCCAGGTTTTGGAAAAAACTAAAGACAGACATATTTTCAGAGCTGAATATGATTAATTTACAGAAGCCTGATTCTTTTTCCTAAGGACCAATAAAGTACGTTCCAATTTCAAGCAATGAAGGGTAAAACCAACTCAACATCATTAAGCTGCTAGTATCTATTACAAATGGAATGAAGCAATACTCATTTTTTATATGACTGAGGTGGTAAATGACAATCTTTTTTGCCATGTCAAACGGTACTGATGGAACCACCTAATTATGGTTTACAATTACAGGTGTCTGGAGTTTTGTTGTAGCCAACTTCTCCCATCCAAAGTGAGAGAATGAAATGTCCATCACATTAGCCCTGGTCGCACGGGTAATGTCTGTATAACTGATCACAGAAATTGCCACAGCCCACTGTGATATCAGCTGGGGCCCACTGGCAAAGAAAAGTTTCAGCTGCTCCACCTGGCACTAACCATTTATCCTGAGGGGATCAAATGGCAATATCTAGAATTAGCCATAAACAACCTCTATCTTGAGGACAGATGAAGACCTGGGGCAAAGGGAGAGAATGACATCGAAAACGAAGGCCCCAAGAACTGTCCCTCATCCTCACGTCTCAGGAGACAAAGGGAAGAGTTAAAATCCAGGTGGGCTAAGTGTGCACAGTCTCTAACAGCCAGCTGAGCCCTGAGCCACCCGAGGCAAGTTACACTTTCAAACCCGCAGGGAAGCCACACAGTGCAAGACGCACTGAGTTTCCAATCTGTCTCCCGTACTGCCTTACCTCAAGAGCAGGGGCATTTGGATAGGGAGACGTGGGTGGGAAGGGGACGAGAGTAAGAGAATGGACCATAAATTCCCAAAGGTCCAGGAGTAGTCGTCTCCAGGCCTCTTGCTAAAAGTTGCAGTGTCTGCGGACAGGAAAGGGAGGGACGGGGGGAGACGGCGCCCGGGCGCATTGCTGCGCGCGCCCCGCAGGCTGCGGGCACGGCTCTAGGGGCATCGGGCCGGCGACGAGGTAGATGAGGGGAGGGGTCTTACTTCGGTAGCTCGCCGCCCAGGGCTGGTAGCCGTAGTAGCCGGTGATGCGCAGGATCCGCTCCTCGATGGACGTGAGCCCCACGGGCCCGCTGGTGAGGTCCTCCACCGAGCGCGACCATTTCAGGTCCTCTTTAATCGCCTCGTCCACCACCAAGTACTTGAGCTGCCGCAGCTGAGGGCTGATGTCGGACAGTCTTCGAGGGCTGACGTCCGGTGACCTCCTCATGCCACTGAGGCCGCGGGCAGGTGGGCGGGGAGGGAGAGACGAGGGGACTCTGGTGAGGAGCCGCCCGCAGGGCGAGCAAGGGCGCAGCCCTGGCCCTCCAGGGGCAGGTGCCGCCGCAGGCTGGCGCTTCTCCCCTCCGGCCTCCCGCCGCCCACCCCAGCGCCCGCGGCAGCCTGGGCGTCGGGTCCCGTCGGTCTCCCGGGCCCGGCCCTGGGCACCCGGGGCCGCGCAGGTCGGAGCGCGCGGCGAAGGGAGAGGATGCCCTAAACTTCCCGAGCAGCTCCGCCGCGCGCCGCCCCTTCCCGAGCCCCAGCCTACCCGGCGTCCCGGCTGCAGGGCCACCCGGGCGCTACTCACATGGCGATGCTTTTGCCCTTGGGTGCGCCGCCGGGAAACTCTCGGATCCCCATAGGCAACGGCAGAGTGGGGCCGGAGGCGCCCAGGCTTGAAGCTGAGGGGCCAGGGGCCCGAGCCGCCCGCAGTCGCGGCCCCGGGGCAAGGGGAGCGCTGCCCGCCGAGGGTCCACCCGGCGCCCGCCGGCCCGCGCCGCCCGTGCGCGCCCGCGCCCGCAGTCCCCGAGCCCCTCCGCGGCGGCGCGACTCGGGCGCGGCGGCTCAGCCCGGCTCCAGCCGGTCCGCGGCGCTCGCTGCGGGGAAACGCCTCGGGGCAGAGCGCGCGCCGCGCCCCTCGCCTGTCGCGGTCGCCCCCCGCCCCCCCGGCTCGGCGCGGGGCGGGAGCCGCGGGGCCCCGGAGCTCTGGAGCCGAGGGCGCTCTGGAGGCACCTGGCGGGCGGGATGTGCCGGCCGGGATCACAGGAGCCAGGAGGGGGCGCTGCTACCCTCTTCCCACCGCCGGGAGTGCGCTCGGCTCCCGCGGTGCGCCGGCAACCTTGGAGCGTGGGGCCCGCTCCCCACCCCTGCCTCCTGTGGCTTGTCAGGTCTACTGCTCCGGGTTCAGCAGTTCAGTTTCGATCTCTCAAACCTCCCCTTCCCTCTCTCCCTCGCTCCCCCCGCCACCTCTTTCTCACCTCATCCTAAAATAATGAATAAAAGTACTTGGAAAAACAAGCCTGGCTCCACATCCACAAAAACCGTGCTCAGAGTGCCAATCAAGTGGCGTTTCATAGGCAAAGCTGGGGCACAAGTGAATTGGTGTATTTATTAGGCTGTAGGGATCCTTCTCTGAGTCAGGCCTGGCCCTCAGAGAACCTGCTTTCTCATTGATGGCACAGTTAATATATTAGTTCTCTCTTAGATTTACGTTTACTTTAGCCTTTAATTGTTTTTTCTGTCCACAGGCTCCTCCATCCAGAACACCTAGTCACGCTTCATGTTTTCGTGTCATTAAAAAATACCAGGTCACTGGGACAAATTTTAAAAATGCAGAAATATGTAGAGAAGAAAACCATTATCCAGCCAAAAAAGACTTAGAATTATAAGTGTATTCCCTTACACTGTTATTCATGTAAAATACATTTTTCACAAAATCAGAATCAAATTGCACACACTACTTTTGTTAATGTGTTTTAGTATTAAGATTGTATTGTCTCAGCAAACTAGGAAGAGAGGGAACATCCTCAAATGAATAAAGTACATCTGCAGAAATCTAAAGCTATTACCATACTTAATGGAATGAAACTAGAGGTTTCCTTGTTAAGAGGAGGCTCAAGGCAAGGATATTTCTTCTCACCATTCCTTTTCAATATTGTACTGCAAGTCCCAGCTAATGCTATTAGACAAGAAAAGGAATATAAAAGTATTTCTGTTGGGAACAAAGAAATGTCTTTGTTCACAGAGGGCAAGATCATCTATGTAGAAAACCTCAATCAGCCAAAAATTGTCCCGGAAGGAATACTGAGTATAGCACGTTTGCAGGATACAAGTTTAATGTACAAAAGTCACTCAACTTCCTAAATACCAGCAATGAACAATCAGAATTTGACATTTAAAATGTAATATCACCTACATTAGCACACACAAAAAATATTTAGGTATAAATATAATATGTACAAGATCTACATTAGAAAAATTGTGAAACTCTGATGGAAGAGATAAAAACTGAACAAATGGAGAGGTACTCCATATTCATGAGTAGGAAACAATATTAAGATGTCAGTTCTTTCCAACTTGATATATAAATTCAGTGTAATCCCAATCAAAATCTCAGCAAATTTTATTTTGTGTATATCAACAAGGAGATTCTAAACTTTATATGGAAAGACAATAGACCCAAAATAGCCAACAAAATATTAAAGAAGAACAAAGTTGGAATATTGACACTACTCAATTTTAAGATATATTATAAAACTGCAGTAAACAATAGAATGTGGTATTGGTGGGAGAATAGACAAATAAGTACATGGAAAAAAATGGCCCAGAAATAGACCCACATAAATTAGTCAAGTGATCTTTGACAAAAGAGTAATATCAGTTCAATGGAGAAAGGACAGTGTTTCAACAAATGGTGTGAACAATTGGACATCCGCATGCAAAACAATCATCATACACCAAAATATGTAATACAAAACTATGAAACTCTTAGAAGGTAACATAGTGTAAAGTCTATATGACCTTCGGGTTGGTGATGACACTACATCACAAATCAAAGGCATGATCCTTGAAAGAAAAAACCTAATAAAGTGGACTTCATTTAAATTAAAAATTTCTGCTCTGCAAAAGACACTATCAAGAGAATGAGATAAAAAGCCATAAGCTTATATAAAATAAATGCAAAAGACATATCTGGTAAAGGACTGTTATCTAAAATAAGAACCCTTAAAACTCAACAATAAGAAAATGAGCAACTCAATTTAAACTTTGGCAAAATACATGAACAGTTTACCAAAGATGATATATGATGACCAGCAGCATATGAAACAATGCTCAACATCACGTGTCATTAGGGAATTACAAATTAAAACAATGAGTGAGATACCAGTACACACCTGCTAGAATGTATACAATAAAAAACACTGACAACACCAAATGCTGCTGATGATGTGGAGCAACAGGAATTCCCATTCATTGCTTGTGGAGCTGCAAAATGGTGCAGCCACTTTGGAAGACAGTTTTATAGTTTCTTGTGAAGCGAAATACTCATACCAACAATCCAGCAATCACACACCTTGGTATTTATCTGTATTGGTATAAACTTATATCCACTCAAAAACCTGCATACAAATATTTATATCAGTTTTACTCATAATTGCCAAAACATGGAAACAACCAAGATGTCCTTCAATAGGTAAATGGATAAACAAACTATATAATACATGCACACAATGGTATATTATTCAATAATAAAAATAAGTGAACTATCAAGCCATGAAATGACACAGAGGAACCTTAAGTGTCTATTGCCAAGTGAAAGAAGCCCATCTGAAATGCTACACACTATATGATCCCAGCTATATGACTTGTGGAAGAGCAGTGCTACGGAGACAGTAAAAAGATCAGTGGTTATCAGGGGTTCATGGTGAGCGGTCGAGAGGGCGGGATGAATGAGTGAGGGATTTTTAACACAGTGAAACTACTCTGTATGATATTATAATGGTGGATACATATCCTTATACATTTGTCAAAATCTGTAGATTGTAACACACCAAGAGTCAACCCTAATGTTAACTCTGGACTTCGGTGGATAATACTGTGTCAATGTTGGTTCATTGATTGTAACAAACATACCACACTAATGCGATCCCTGATGTTACTGAGGAAGCTATGTGGTATGTGGGGGTGGGAGGTATTTGGGAACTCTCTGTACTTTCCTCTCAATTTTGCTGTGAACCTAAAATTGCTCTAAAAAATAAAGTCTGTTCATTAAAAAAATTATGTTTTGCAGCTTTCTAGTGTTACAATATTCTTCTAAGGTAACATTTTTACTAGATGTATCATTACTTTTAGGGCTGTTATAAAAACAACAAAACCATTGTAAAAAAGTAACAAGTAACATCTAGGTGTATAAATAAAAAATTAATATTCTCCACAATTGTACATGATTTTGAACCTTTCTTTTGTGGAAGCCTTAGGGACAAGGTGTTTCTGTGTGTGTGTGTGTGTGTGTGTGTGTGTGTGTGTGAGGAAAAGGTTTCTTCTGTATCCCTTCTTCTGAGACTCTGGGACAAGCCTATTTTCCTTCACTTAAAACATCTCATTTTAAGCTGATCTTGGATTGCCATAAAGAATGCTTCAACTCCTGTTTCTAAAGCATCCCCAGAGGATCAAGATCACCTGACATCAGAATCACTCAAGACAGTTTTTTAAGATGCTGATTCTGAATTATCATCTCTCAGTATGGGTGTGGGAACTTTCTCCATGCCCCCAAATTGCCCAGGTGGACCCTGTGCACACTTTGAGAACCACTCACGTGAATAATGACTGAGATTATGTGAACTTAGACTCCTCCACGTTGCTTTTACAGACACATTTAATGAACCAAAGGGAAGGTCAAGGCATAGCCAGAAGAGGTCAGAGGCCACCTCCCAGTTAATCACCACATTCATGTTGCTGTGACCCTGGGCAAGATCTTTAACCTTCCTGAGGCTCAGTTCTGATCACACACCTTATAAGTTTGATGTGAAGATAAAATGAGTTAATACACGTAAAGTACTTAGAATAGGGCCTACCACATGGCCGGGGGCAGTACTTAATAGATATGAGCATTATTATTAGCAATACAGCTAGAGGTTGAATTCATTATTTTGACAGCCACATCAAGCTGTTGAATCATATCCAGGTTCATGTTGCCGAAAATCCCTAAATAAATTTTTATATGTGCAGTAAGCCACATCACTTCCCTCACCCCACCCCACTCCCCCCACCCAATTTTTAAAAAAGAAATTGCATGGAGTTTGTAGCCAGATAAAATGGCACAAACACTGGCTTCTCTGCTCACCAGTTAGATAACCTTGGGAAAGTTATTTAACTCCCCCAATCAGAAGTGGGTTATTGGTGAAATTATTGGCTTGTTGAATGGCATAAGCATTTTTTCACATCACCCTCAAACAGTTACTATACAGATTAAGTAAATTCAAGGATATTAACAGTTTAGCACAGTGCAGAGCCTGGGTTTAGTACCCAACAAATAATAGCAATAACAACTTTTGTCACTACTGTTTCCTCTTGTCAGATAAAGTCATTGCTGTAATATCTCAGCACGTTTGGGATGCTGACTTTCTTACCGCTGCAATCACTGCTCCGCCTCACCAAGTGCTGTGGGCCAGCTCTTTAATCTCCTTGCCTCTCAGGACTGTCACCTCTACAAGCAGTCCTCTTTACGTCTTGTTCTGATGTCTGTAACTGACAGGAAATACTTCAGCCTGGACAGTGTGGTGCTGCACATGCACTCCCTCATGGGCGTTAGGGCCAGTGATCTGCCCTTCCAATCTACATGCAGAGGCAGCTACTCCGGGCTCTCCCATCACCCATATGTAAATCAACATCTGAAGCTTTGCCTCGGGGCACAGTGAATATCAGAAGTGGGTTATTGGTGAAATCATATGCTTGTTGAATGGCATAAGTGTTAGGATAGGCTCCTATTAGGGAATTATAGGAATTCAAAATCGATGGATTGGATACAGTTGTTCAGAGAGCCTTTCCACCCTTGCATAGACAGGTTATATAGGGTTTGTAACCTCACTGGAGGAGGTCATTAGGAGGACATGACTGGTGGTTGACCTGCGAACTGGACCCGGGCAAACGGAGGCTCCTCATCACCTCCCCCGTCTCTGGATGTACATTCTGCCCACCATTCCCACAGCAGGAGCTGTTTCAAGGGTGCAATCTTGAGACAGTAATGGATGGTGTACATGACTAAACTCAGTTAAAGTTTTTCTTAACTTTTAAGATTCTGGCCAGCAGGTGCAGAGATCCATGCAGCCTGCGGCCACCCAAGACAAGCCTCGTATGTAAGTTCCCTCACTTATTAAAACTGCCACCTCCCAAGTATGGAGTGGTCTGCTTCTTTCTTTGGTCTGTCCTTGCCCTCTGGTGGTTGGAGGCCAATTACAGGTTTTATCTAGGTAACTCTTGAGTTTGCAAACAAAGAACCTTTATCCTTAGAGATGGTATCCAAAGTTTGTCATCCTTTCTCCAGACAATGGGTGTAAGTATTTATAGTTGCCTGACAGTAACTCTAAGTGTACTGGAATTCTGCTCTAGAATATTGTCCTTCTGCCTGGTGTGAGTGTTAAATGTGATCAGAGCACCAAAAAAGCAATGCCAGAACTTCATCTTAGAGAACAGGACATAAACTTTTTTTCTGCACACATGCTAATAAATGTTGTTTGTTTAATAATGTGCATATATGGTACAATCTGATATAAGTTGTTTTTATCATAACCTGATAGCTAGGTTATGGGTTTCTATTTTTCCACTTACTTATATAAAATTTTTCACTGGCTAACACCAACTACCCAAAGAGCCTATGGGCTATTCATGAGCACATTGGCTTAGGTCTGTTTGCATTACATCATTTACAAAGCAGTGTATGTAGTAACTTTGCTACTCTAATCCTAAAAGTTTGATCCTGATATAAATTCTGTCTGGAATATTTCAGAACATCTAGGATCCAATAAAACAATAACAGCATAGGGAATATAGTCAATAATATTGCAATATTTTTGTATGTTGACAGGTGGTAACTACCCTTATTTTGATAAGCATTTAGTAATGTGTATAATTGTCAAGTCACTATACTGTACTCCTAAAACCAATATGATATTGTATATCAAGTGTATTTCAATAAAAGAAAAAAAGAATGGAATTTAAAAAAATCCTCTATACTGGTGGTTATTAAAATTTATAATTTTTCAGAATCACTTCAGTTGTTAATGGATTAAAGATTTAAATGTTAGACATTAAACCATAAAACTCCTAGAAGAAGACAGGGAAAAATCTCCTTAACATGGTGCTTGGCAATAACATTTTGGATACGATACCTAAAATACAAGTAACAAAATACAAAATAAACATGTGGGACTGTATCAAAGTAAAATCTTCCACACATCAAAAATAAAACCATCAATAAAATGAAAAGGCAACCTACAGAACAGAAGAAAATATTTGCAAATCATGTATCTGATAAGGGATTAAATATTCAAAATATATATAGAACTCAACTCAATAGTAAAACCAACAAATGAAACAATCCAATTTAAAAGTAATCAAAGGACCCGAATAGACATTTTTCCAAAGAAGATATTCAAATGGACAACAGGTACATGAAAAGATGCTCAACCTCACTAGTGGTGATCAGGAAAACGTAAATAAAAACCACAGTGAGGGGACTCAGCTCAAGATGGCGGCATGAGCAGGGCACCGGAAATCTCCTCCCAAAACCATATAGATTCTTGAAAATACAACAAATACAACTACTCCTAAAAGAGAGACCAGAAGATATGTACAACAGCCAGGCTACGTCTACATCTGCAAGAATTCAGCACCTCATGAAAAGGGTAAGATATGAAGCCATGACCCGGCGGGACCCGAGCACTCCCCCCACCACAGGTCACTGGGGGAAGGAAAAGATCATAGTGGGGAGAGAGTGGAAGCACAGGACTGCTAAATAACCAGCCCTAGTAATCTGCACTGGGAGCACAGACACACACTGCATGGTGTACTGGATATTAGAGAAACAGAAAAGCAAAACCCAAGATGAAGACTCGATTTCATGGGAGTGGGTCTCCAGAGCCGGCTCCCCTGGGACAAAAGAAAAGCGGGCACTTTTTAAAACTCTTAAAGGGACAAGGGCCCAACAGCTGAAAAAAATCATCCCAGCACACTCAGCCCAGCAGGCTTTGAATCTCAAGGAATAATTAAAATGGCAAAGATCAAAGACAAGGACAAAGTATTAAAGGCAGCTAGAGAGAGAAAAAAGATCACCTTCAAAGGAAAACCCATTAGACTATCATAAGACTTCTCAACAGAAACCTTCCAGGACAGAAGAGAACGGCATGATATATTTAATGCAATGAAACAGAAGGGCCTTGAAACAAGAGTATCCAACATGATTATCATTTAAATTTGAGGGAGGGATTAAACAATTTCCGAGAAGCAAAAGTTAAGGGAATTTGCCTCCCACAAACCACCTCTACAGGATATTTTAAAGGGACTGCTCCAGATGGAAGCACTCCTAAGGCTAAATAGAGGTCATGCAAACTAAAATCAACTTTCCGCAAAAACAGTCAAAGGAAACACAAAAGAGTATAGAGTAAAATGCCTAACATACAAAGAATGGAGGAGGAAGAATAAGAAAGGAGAGAAATAAAGAATCATTAGACTGTGTTTATAATAGCTTATTAAGAGACTTAAGTTAGACGGTTAAACAGTAAAGAAGCTACCCTTGAAACTTTGGTAACCACGAATCTAAAGCCTGCAATGGCAATAAGTACATATCTATCAATAATCACCCTAAATGTAAACGGACTAAATGCACCAATCAGAAGACACAGAGGAATACAGTGGATAAAAAAGCAACACCCATCTATATGCTGCTTACAAGAAACTCACCTCAAACCCAAAGATACACAGACTAAAAGTGAAGGGATGGAAAAAGATATATCATGCAAATAACAGGGAGAAAAAAGCAGGTGTTGCAGTACTTGTATCAAGTCAAAACAGACTTCAAAAGAAAGCAAGTAGCAAGAGATAAAGAAGGACATTACATAATGATAAAGGGGTCAGTCCAAGAGGATATAACCATTATAAATATATATGCACCCAACACAGGAGCACCTACATATGTGAAACAAATACTAACAGAATTAAAAGGATAAATAGAATGCAATTCACTCATTCTAGGAGACTTCAACACACCACTCACTCTGAAGGACAGATCAAGTAGACAGAAAATAAGTAAGGACATGGAGGCACTGAACAACACACTAGAACAGATGGACTTAACAGACATCTACAGAACTCTACATCCAAAAGCAACAGGATACACATTCTTCTCAAATGCACATGGAACATTTTCCAGAATAGACCACATACTAGGCCATAAAAAGAACCTCAGTAAATTCAAAAATGCTGAAATTCTACCAACCAACTTCTCAGATCCCAAAGGTATAAAAATAGAAATAAATTGCACAAAGAAAACAAAAAGGCCCACAAACACATGGAGGCTTAACAACATTCTCCTAAATAATCAGTGGATCAATTACCAAATTAAAACAGAGATCAAGCAATATATGGAGACAAATGACAACAACAACACAAAGCCACAACTTCTGTGGGACGCAGCAAAGGCAATTCTAAGAGGAAAGTATATTGCAATCCAGGCCTATTTAAAGAAGGAAGAACAATCCCAAATGAATAGTCTGAAGTCACTATTATTGAAATTGGAGAAAGAAGAACAAATGAGGCCCAAAGTCACCAGAAGGAAGGACATAATAAAGATCAGAGAATAAATAAATAAAATTGAGAAGAATAAAACAATAGAAAAAGTAAATGAAACCAAGAGTTAGTTCTTTGAAAAAATAAACAAAATAGATAAACCCTTAGCCAGACTCATTAAGAGAAAAAGAGAATCTACACACATAAACAGAATCAGAAATGAGAAAGGAAAAATCACGATGGATCCCACAGAAATACAAAGAATTATTAAAGAATACTATGAAAATCTATATGCTAACAAGCTGGAAAACCTAGAAGAAATGGACAACTTCTTAGAAAAACACAACCTTCCAAGACTGACCAAAGGAGAAACAGAAAATCTAAACAGACCAATTACCAGCAATGAAATTGAATCGGTAATCAAAAAACTACCCAAGTACAAAACCCCAGGCCAGATGGATTCGCCGCTGAATTTTATCAGACATATAGAGAAGACATAATACACATTCTCATTAAAGTTTTCCAAAAAATAAAAGAGGAGGGAACACTTCCAAACTCATTCTATGAAGCCAGCATCACTCTAATACCAAAACCAGGCAAGGAAGCCACGAAAAAAGAAAATTACAGGGCAACATCCCTGATGAACGTAGATGCAAAAATACTCAACAAAATATTAGCAAACCGAATTCAAAAATACATCAAGAGGATCAAACACCATGACCAAGTGGGATTCATCTCAGGGATACAAGGATGTTACAATATTCTAAAATCCACCAACATCATCCATCACATCAACAAGAAGAGCAAAAACCACATGATCATCTCTATAAATGCTGAAAAAGCATTCGACAAAATTCAAAATCCATTCATGATAAAAACTCTTAACAAAATGGGTATAGAGGGAAAGTATGTCAACATAATAAAGACCATATATGACAAACCCACAGCCAACATCACACCTAACAGCGAGAACCTGAAAGCTTTTCATCTAAGAGCGGGAACAAGACAGGGATGCCCACTCTCCCCACTGTTGTTCAACATAGTACTGGAGGTCCTAGCCACGGCAACCAGACAAAACAAAGAAATACAAGGCATCCAGATTGGTAAAGAAGAAGTCAAACTGTCACTATTTGCAGATGATATGATATTGTACATAAAAAACCCTAAAGCCTCCACTCCAAAACTACTAGAACTAATATCTGAATTCAGCAAAGTTGCAGGATTTAAAATTAATATACAGAAATCAGTTGCTTTCCTATACACTAACAGAAAGAGAAATCAGGAAAACAATTCCATTCACAATTGCATAAAAAAGAATAAAATACCTAGGAATAAACCTAACCAAGGAAGTGAAAGACCTATACCCTCAAAACTACAAGACACTCCTAAGAGAAATTAAAGAGAACACTAACAAATGGAAATTCATTTCATCCTCTTGGCTAGGAAGAATGAATATTGTCAAAATGGCTATTCTATCTAAAACAATCTACAGATTCAATGCAATCTCTACCAAAATACCAACAGCATTCTTCAACGATCTTGAACAAATAGTTCTAAAATTCATATGGAACCACAAAAGACCCTGAATAGCCAAAGCAATCCTGAGAAGGAAGAATAAAACAGGGGGAATTACGCTCTCTGACTTCAAGCTCTACTACAAAGCCACAGTAATCAAGACAATTTGGTACTGGCACAAGAAAAGACCCACAGACCAGTGGAACAGAATATAGAGCCCAGACATTAACCCAAACATATACGGTCAATTAATATATGATAAAGGAGCCATGGATATACAATGGGGAAATGACAGCCTCTTCAGCAGCTGGTGTTGGCAAAACTGGACAGCTACATGTAAGAGAATGAAACTGGATTACTGTCTAATCCCATACACAAAGTAAACTTAAAATGGATCAAAGACCTGAATGTAAGTCATGAAACTATAAAACTCTTAGAAAAAATAGAGGCAAAATCTCTTGGACATAAACATGAGCAACTTCTTCATGAACATATCTTCCCGGGCAAGGGAAACAAAAGCAAAAATGAACAAGTGGGACTATATCAAGCTGAAAAGCTTCTGTACAGCAAAGGAAACCATCAGTAGAACAAAAAGACATCCTACAGTATGGGAGAATATATTCATAAATGACATATCCGATAAGGGGTTGACATCCAAAATATATAAAGAGCTCATGCACCTCAACAAACAAAAAGCAAATAATCCAATTAAAAAATTGGCAGAGGATATGAATAGACACATCTCCAAAGAAGAAATTCAGATGGCCAACAGTCACATGAAAAGATGCTCCACATCGCTAATCATCAGAGAAATGCAGATTAAAACCACAATGAGATATCACCTCACACCAGTTAAGATGGGTAACATCCAAAACACAGATAACAACAAATGTTGGGGAGGATGTGGAGAAAGGAGAACCTCCTACACTGCTGGTGGGAATGAAATTAGTTCAACCATTGTGGAAAGCAGTATGGAGGTTCCTCAAAAAACTCAAAATAGAAATACCATTTGACCCAGGAATTCCACTCCTAGGAATTTACCCTAAGAATGCAGCAGTCCAGTTTTAAAAAGACTTATGCACCCCTATGTTTATCACAGCACTATTTACAATAGCCAAGAAATGGAAGCAACCTAACTGTTCATCAGTAGATGAATGGATAAAGAAGATGTGGTACATATACACAGTGGAATATTGTTCGGCCATAAGAAGAAAACAAATCCTACCATTTGCAACAACATGGATGGAGCTAGAGGGTATTATGCTCAGTGAAATAAGCCAGGCCGAAAAAGACAAGTATCAACTGATTTCACTCATCTGTGGAGTATAAGAACAAAGAAAAAAGCTGAAGGAACAAAACAGCAGCAGACTCACAGAACCCAAGAATGGACTAACAGTTACCAAAGGGAAAGGGACTGGGGAGGATGTGTGGGAAGGGAGGCACAAGGGGGAATAAGGGGCATTATGATTAGCAGACATAATGTATTGGGGGCCGTGGGGAGGGCTGTACAACTCAGAGAAGACAAGTAGTGATCCAATAGCATCTCACTATGCTGATGGACAGTGACTGTAATGGGGTATGTGGGGGGGGGGCTTTATGATGTGGGGAGTCTAGTAACCATAATGTTGCACGTGTAATTGTAGATTAATGAGGCAAAAAAAATCCCACATTGAGATTCACCTCATGCCGTTTAGAATGTCTATCATAAAAAAGGCAAGAGATAACAAATGCTTTCAAGAATGTAGAGAAAAGGAAACTGTGGTGTGCTCTTGGTGGGAATGTAAATTTGAGCAGCCCATATGGAAAACAGTATAGAGATACCTCCTAAGATCCAGCAATTCCACTTCTGGGTATATATCTGAAGGAAACAAAATCACTATGTTGAAAAGATATCTGCACCCCATCCCCCATGTTCATTGTAGCATTATTTACAATGGCCAATACATGGAAACAACCTGAGTATCCATCAACAGATGATGAATAAAGAATATGTGGTATATGTATACAATGGAATATTATTCAGCCATAAAGAGAAGGAAATCCTGCCATTTGCAATAACATAGATAGGTCTTGAGGGCATTATGCTAAGTAAAATAAGTCAGACAAAGACAAATATGTATGAACTAACTCAGTTATATTTGAAATCTGAAAAAAAATAAAGACCTAGAAAAAGAGATTAGACCTAGAGTTGCTGGAGGTGGGGGTAGAGCTTGGGAATTTGGTGTAAATCAAAAGGTCAAAAGTTATAAACTTCCAGTTGTAAGATAAATAAGTCCTGGGGATGTAATGTGCAGCATGATAAATATAGTTATCTGTACTGTATAGTATATTTGAAAGTTGCTAAGCGAATAAATCCTTCAGGTTCCCAACACAAGGGACAAAATATTTTGTAATTATATGAGGTGTTGAATGTTAATTAAACTTGTGATGATAACCATTTGTATGTCAAGTCATTATGCTGTGCACCTTAAACTTATGCAATGTGGTATGTCGATTATATCTCAATAACACTTGAAGAAAAATAATAAAATAAAATGCAGATCGTCATATTCTATTCACAGTGAGGCATTTTCCTCTCAGTAAGCCTGGGAATCTGTAATTTAATGACCACCCTTGATGAGCCCATTGCAGATGATCAGTGAACTATACCCCTTAAAGACAGGTGTGCCTCAAAATCATGCAGAAGCATTTAAAAAATACTAACTTCCAATTTTCTCTCCAAATCTCTCAATAAGAAGCTCCTGTGTAATAACTGCACATAAGCATTTTTGAAAGAGCTTCTCTGGTAATTATTTAACATATTAATCATTGTTAGTTTAAAGTCCTTATTGGTTAGCTCCAATAATGAGGTCATTATGGATATAACTTCTACTGTCTGTTGTTTCTCATGATTGCCAATCATATTTTCTTGCTTATGTGCATGTCTTGTAATTTTTATTGTATTCCAGAAATTGTGTTTGATACATTAGAGAACCTCCAGATGATCATCTCTCCCACCAGAGAAGGTTTTTCCTTCTTCTATTAGGCCAAGAGAGTGGGGAATTGATCACCAAATCCAATCACACTTTCCACACTATTTCCTTAGACATAGTCTTCAAGGGTTTCAATTGAAAGCTTGGCAGGCATTAATCTTCTTAGTTCCAAAAGACTGCAGGAAGTCTGCCTCTCTCCTTCAGATACTCCCCGTCCAGTTCTCCGGCCTTCTACCCACATATTTTTAAAAACCTCTAAATGTCTTAATGGTGTTCTTCAGATAGGCTGTTTCTCCTAGAGGGTCTTTGTTGTTTAATCCCCAAGAGACTATGTTAGGCTCCTTCTGCCTACAGACGTTTTTGACCTAGCTCCCCAATCTCTAGAGTAAACCCAGAGCTCAGTCAATATTCCATGGGTAAAGTTAGGGTTCTTCAAGTTGCTTATATGTTTTCCAGCTCTGCTCAGTCACTAAAAGCTTTGCTGATTTCACTGATCTTCGGCAGAGGTCCTCTTTCAAAACCATTGTCAATCTTCAGCTTGCACCCAGAATCAGCAAACGTCCCCAGGGTGAAGAAAATTAGCTTACCGTAGAACAGTTGTGCTTCTCTGGAATATAAACTCACGTAACATTTTTCCTTCCATAGCTCTCTGATACTTTTACAAATATTATTTACCTGGGTTTTCAAGTTGTAATGAAAGTGTTGATCTGCCAAGACCTGCTACATCCTACCTGAATGGTCATGTCTTCCTGATACATATGTTTTTTTTTAGTTGTTCATTTATTTTTCTTTTCTAAAGCAGTCATGTACTTATATCAAAGCTAACGTGCTGTGTTAGGATTTGTCTTATTCAGCTGGCTTTCCTTTGTTCCTGGATTAATTTGAAAGAAAAGGGTAAGTGATGGAGATGTTTATGTGCTGGCTTCATTATTCTCAGTTGGCATTTTATTCATTTTTGAATGATTTTAGTTCTGAAACTTGGGTAACAACAACAGCAGTCAGTATAGCTGCATACTGTGTTAGAAACAACTCTACTCATTGCCTAAACAAGGTTACGTATTCTTCATTTTCTGCACATAATAAAACTTCAGTAAGTTCCTAAGAATGGTACTCTGTTGCAAGCCAAGCTAATCAATTGCTACTTTTTAATAAGGAATGTGCTCTAAATATAAGTTTCTATAGCTTATTTTTAAGTCCTGTAAATGAAGCTAAACTCATTAACTTGTAAATATTATTTTTCTAAACACATCTTTTTTGACATGGAAATGATGTTCTTCACAAAAGTGACGAACCCTAAAATACTACAATATTAAGATATATAGTCTCTTTTACAATTAATTAAACAAACATTTATTGAGTAATGTCATGTGCTAGGTTCTGTGATGGAAGCTAGTAATACAAAAAAAAAAAAACCAGACATTGCATGCCCTTAATGACCTCACAGCATAATAAACAAACAATTAAGCAAACTTGCAATAGAATGCAATATGGGCCATGACTGATGTGCACAAATGCTTGTATGGAAGCACGCAGGAGGGATTTCCCAGTCAGCACTGGGAGGAGAGTGGAGAAGGAGACGGATGAGGGAAATCTCAGACACGTCTTCTTAGATGAGATAATATGCAAACTAGTTTTGTATAATGAATAGAAATTAGTCAGGGAAAGAAGGAGAAGGAGGCAGAGGGGAGGGAATCACAGAAGGAAGAAGGAATGGGCCTGAAGGCCTGGAGGTGGGAGACAGCAACCTGTTTAGGGGGCCCAGTATGAACAGGGAAGCAGTAGTAAGTGAAGAGTGGAGAGGCACTCAGGGTCAGACCACAAAGGGCTTTGTAAGCACAACCACCACTATTACTTCCCAGAATACTGCAACATCTTAACTGGTCCACCCATACTCATTCCTTTCTACCTCCTTAGCCAGAGTGAGCGAGTGAGCCATTCAAAGGCTGAATTGCTATCTATCTGAAACCCTTTCAATTATATCTCACTTCTTCGAGTTAGAGACCCAAATCCTCAATCTTGCCTTACTGAACTGCTTCTGGCCTTGCACTCTGTATCTCTTCTCCACCCACACCAGCGTCTTAGAGCCCATGAAATATGTTTTATTTGCTTTTGCCTCCAAGATATTTCACAAGACAGCCCTCTGTCTGGGAAGCCCCACCTACCTCCCACCCTCATTTCCTGGTCAGTTCTCCCAACCACCTCACATTGCTGACGCTGTCCCTCCAGGAAGTCTTTTCTGACCCACCCCACACTGGATCAGGTCCTTCCTATACAAGCCTACAATACTCTATTATTGTCTTTATAATACTTATCAGAGCTTTTTTGTAAGATTTGTAAGATTATTTAATTAGAACCTGTCTCCCCAAATAGGCTAAAAGTTATAAAAGGCAGAGATTGTGTGGCACTCATTGTGACCCTCATATCCAACAAAATGCCTGGATATGTTATTCTTGAAAAGATTTGTTAAATGAATGAGAAAACTTGTAAAAAATAAAGGAATAAGACAATAAGATATGTGAGGGATATAGTACACACAGATTGCAAAATCTATTTCACTTTTTTCCCTGGCAGTGCCCATTTCTAGGTTAAAACTAGATCATAAGGTTGCTAGGGGAGTGATTTCTACAACTAATTCCCTCCCAGTCTATTTCTTTTGGGGCTCTAACTTTCAGTCTTTCTACAATTCTGATTTTTCAACCCAGATACTATGTATAACAATGCAGTGTCTGGATTTTCTGAGTTAGTCTTGATTTTAAATATCCTGTTCCACTTTCTCACAAAGTGTGTTCCTATTGTTAGAGACTATGTCCTAGTTTGGTGTTCAGAAAGTTTAGTCATTGTGTTAGATGTCTCTAACATGCTTATGGAAGATATATGGGTGAGTAGATAGATAGATTAGATAAATAGATGATAGGATAAATGCATGGATGGATGGATGGACGGACAGATGCCCACACATGTGCCATTTGTTTTCTTAGCCCAATTAAATGGTAACCTCATTTAATTTAGGGGCCGTTATCTTCCATTTATTTTCTAACTCCTCAGTGTTCAATAACTAAGTGAATGCTAATGTTGGATCAGCCAATTTCAGGAAGAGAGAGAAATAGATTTCTAATATTGTACAGTGTGCAGTAGGAAAGGAGGTTTTTATTCTGATTCTGAAGAAATTTGATCAGACCAGCTAAGATCAGTATCCTGGGTCAGAATTATGACATTTGACTGTAGCAAAGATAATACTATGTGTTTCAAAGTATTCCTCTGGGACAGAGAGGAAAAGACGGCGGTGTGAGTAGGGTGGTGGAAATCTCCTCCCAAAACCATATATATTTTGAAGATACAGCAAATACAAATATTCCTAAAAGAGTGACCAGAAGATACAGTACACCAGCCAGTCTACATCTAGGAGAAGTCAACATCTCATGGAAATGGGCAAAGTAAAAAACCATGATCTGGCAAGACCAAGTACTCCTCCCACCCCAGCTCACTGGCAGGAGGAAAAGAATCAGAGCAGGGAGGGCATGGAAGCACAGGACTGCTAAATAACCAGCCCTAGTAATCTGCCCCAGGAGCACAGACACACATTGCATGGTGCTCTGGATATTAGAGGAGTGGAAAAGCAAAATTCAAGACTAAGACAGTGAACAGGTTCCCTGGGACAAAAGAAAAGCAGGTGTTTTAAAAGTAAGTCTTAAAGGGACAGGGGTTTAACAGGTGGACAAAATCATCCTGGCACACTCAGCACAGCAGGCTGGGAACTTTAGGGAACTTCAGGCACCCTAACACCTTGATTGGCAATGCAGTTCTGAGGCTCCTCACGGAGAAAAGCAGCCTGCTGTTCCTTCCCCACCACCGGCACTGCAAGCAAACTGGCTGACCCAACACTGCTGTGGAACAGCCGGGGAGCAGCCCGGCCTACAGCAACCACACAGCTTAACACAGTGACTTCTCTCTGTGAGTAGTTAACTTCACAGACCCAGAGGCTGCTCTCTGTCCGTGGTTGACCAGCACAGACAGTGGAGATGGGTGCAGAGTCCGGAAGGCACGAAACGGCTCTGTTCTTGTGGCAGAACACACGCTACTCACCTGCAACCCCCACCAGTGCCCTAGGCCATCCCAAGACCCCACCCCCTCCCACAGCAGCTCAGGGGATTAGCCCAGAGGCTGCTCCCAGTGTGCAGTTAACTGGCACAGACAGTGGAGACAGACAAGGTGACCAGCAAGCAGGACGCGACTTTGTTCTCACAGCTGACACACACACCACTCACCAGCGACCACTCCAATCACCAAGAAAAGGCAGAAGAAACTTGTTCAGTCCAAAATCCCTCAAACACCAGAGAGAGAGCTTGGTGAGACTGAAATCACCAATCTTCCTGAAAAAGAAATATTCAAGAGCTAAGGGATAAATTCAGGAGGGAGATAACTGAAATGAAACAAACAATGGAAGGACTTAAGAGCAGACTAGATGAGGTGGAAGAAATTTTTAATGGAATAGAAATCAGAGAACAGGAATACAGAGAAGCTGAGGCAGAGAGAGGTAAAAGGATCTCCAGGCATGAAAGAATATTAATAGAACTGTGTGACCAATCCAAACGGAACAATATTTGCATTAAGGAGTACCAGAAGAAGAATAGAAAGAAAAAGGGATAGAAAGTGTCTTTGAAGAAATAATTGCTGAAAACTTCCCCAGTCTGGGGAAGGAAATAGTCTCTCAGACCGTGGAAGTCAACAGATCTTCCAACATAAGGGCCCCAAGGAGGACAAGACCAAGACATATAATAATTAAAATGTCAAAAATAAAAGACGAGGACAGAGTATGAAAAGCAGACAGAGAGAAAAAAAAGATCACCTACAAAGGAAAACCCATCAGGCTATCATCAGACATCTCAGCAGAAACCTTCCAGGCCAGAAGGGAGTGGCATGATATATTCAATGCAATGAAACAGAAGAGCCTCGAACCAAGAATACTCTATCCAGAAAGATTATCATTTAAATTTGAAGGAGGGATTAAATAATTCCCAGATAAGCAAAAGTTAAGGGAATTTATCTCCCACAAACCATCTCTACAGTGTATTTTAAAGGGACTGCTCTAGATGGAAGCATGCCTAAGGCTATATAGCTGTCACCAGAGAAAATAAAACCACAGCAAAGGAAGTAGACCAACTAAATACTAACTAAATGCAAAATAAAGTCAGCTATCCACAAAAATCAGTCAAGGGAAACACAAAGAGTATAGAATAAAACACCTAACATACAAAGGGTGGAGGAGGAAGAAAAAGAAGGGAGAGAAATAATCATCAGACTGTGTTTATAATACCATAATAAGTGAGTTAAGTTAGACAGTTAGATAGTAAAGAAGCTGCTCTTGAGCCTTTGGTAACCACAAATCCAAGGCGTGCAATGGCAATAAGACAGAATAGAAAATCCAAACATTAACCCAAACACCTACAGTCAATTAATATTTGATAAAGGAGCCCTGGATATACAATGAGGAGATGACACCCTCTTCAGCAGCTGGTGTTGGAAAAACTGGACAGCTACATGTAAGAGAATGAAACTGGACTACTGTCTAACCCCATACACAAAGGTAAACTCAAGGTGGATCAAAGACCTGAATGTAAGTCATGAGACCATAAAACTCTTAGAAAAAAACATAGGCAAAAATCCTTTGGACATAAACATGAGCGACTTCTTCATCAACATATCCCCCTGGGCAAGGGAAACAAAAGCAAAAATGAACAAATGGGACTATATCAAGTTGAAAAGCTTCTGTACAGCAAAGGACACCATCAGTAGAACAAAAAGACATCCTACAATATGGGAAAATATATTCATAAATGATGTATCTGATAAGGGGTTGACATTCAAAATATACAAAGAACTCACGCACCTTAACAAACAAAAAGTAAATAATCCAATCAAGAAATGGGCACAGGACATGAATAGACACTTCTCTAAAGAAGAAATTCAAATGGCCAACAGGCACATGAAAAAATGCTCCACATCGCTAATCATCAGAGAAATGCAGATTAAAACCACAATGAGATATCACCTCACACCAGTGAGGATGGCCAACATCCAAAACACAAACAACAACAAATGTTGGCGAGGATGTGGAGAAAAGGGAACCCTCCTACACTGCTGGTGGGAATGCAAATTAGTTCAACCATTGTGGAAAGCAATATGGAGGTTCCTCAAAAAACTCAAAATAGAAATACCATTTCACCCAGGAATCCCACTCCTAGGAATTTACCCTAAGAATGCAGCAGCCCAGTTTGAGAAAGACAGATGCACCCCTATGTTTATTGCAGCACTATTTACAATAGCCAAGAAATGGAAGCAACCTAAGTGTCCATCAGTAGATGAATGGATTAAGAAGATGTGGTACATATACACCATGGAATATTACTCAGCCATAAGAAAAAAACAAATCCTACCATTTGCAACAACATGGATGGAGCTGGAGGGTATTATGCTCAGTGAAATAAGCCAGGCCGAAAAAGACAAGTATCAAATGATTTCACTCATATGTGGAGTATAAGAACAAAGAAAAAAAAACTGAAGGAACAAAACAGCAGCAGACTCACAGAACCCAAGAACGGACTAATAGTTACCAAAGGGAAAGGGACTGGGGAAGAAGGGAGGTAAGGGAGGGATAAGAGGGTAAAAGGGGCATTACGATTAGCAGACGTAGGGTGGGGGGGGCATGGGGAGGGCTGTACAGCTCAGAGAAGACAAGTAGTGATTCTCATCTCACTACACTGATGGACAGTGACTGTAATAGGGTTGGTGGGGGGGACCTGATGAAGGGGGTAGTTTAATCATGACAATATTGCTCATTTAATTGTAGGTTGATGATACTAAAATAAAATAAATTGTAAAAAAAAAGACATATCTATCGATAATCACCCTAAATGTAAATGGACCGAATGTACTATTCAAAAGACACAGAGTAATAGAATGGATAAAAAAGCAAGACTTATCTATATGCTGCCTACAAGAGACTCACTTCAAACCCAAAGACATATACAGACTAAAAGTGAAGGGATGGAAAGAGATATTTCATGCAAACAATAGGGAGAAAAAAGCAGTTGTGACCTTACTTGTATCAGACAAAATAGACTTCAAAACAAAGAAAGTAACAAGAGACAAAGAAGGACATTAGGTAATGATAAAGGGGTCAGTCCAACAAGAGAATATAACCCTATGAATATCTATATACCCAACAAAGAAGCACCTACATATGTTGATGCATAAGAGGAAAAGAAACAAGCAGATATTGTCTAAAAATTTGGAGCCTTGTAGGATTGGGAAATCCAATTGCTTCTGGACCCCAGAGTAAGAAATGGGGCTTTCAAGGCTCTGAAAATGGAAGATGAAGTGAATCTTCACAGATTAACATATATGGTATTGCCAACCCTAATAGTCTCGGGGAAGTTGTCATGAAATGAGAGAAGGATGTGGATGAGGGATCAAGAGAGACATGGAAAGCATGTTTAGGAAAGAATTCTGGGCATAGTTACGGGCACATTATACCCACTAGAAGTCAACAGACTAACTTGTAAGACAAATATACACTCAAAGAAAGCACAATTCCCCCCAAAATAATGCCTTTTGCTCTTAGACACTTCCTAAACTTTTGGGCCCAGACTCAAGAAGAGTCAGCAGGCTGGAAAATATTCCCAGACTTCAAGAAGAGTATCCTCCTCAATACTGATTCTAACTGTAGCCGGGGAGGATACTTTGAAATACCAACCTTCCCCAAGGACTGAGCCAGGGACCAAAGGGAACAGTAGACAATGGATTGCCTTTTGAAGAGCAAAGTCAGGATTTGGTCAGAGAGTCTGCCCTAGCCCAGGGTAGGGGGCCATCTCAGTGCCTGCCCTACAGGGTTTCATCATTGCTATGGACCAAGGGCTTCGCTATTTTACTCAGCCTTCCTCTTTCTCCAGGAAGTATGTGTTGCTGGCATGCTGTCCCTATGCCACTCCAGTATCTTGAGTTGTGTGTAGGGAACCAGACTGATTTTTTAGTCAAAGATTGCTTGTGAACAGTCACCCATGAATTTGGGGAAGAGGAGGATTGAAAAATTAACACATAATTGGGCAATCCTGGACATTGAGCTGGATGAGGTGACTTGATGAGACTTTGAGTTGTTTTCTTAAGGGAAGGGGTGGACATGTTCTGTATGATCATAGAGTGATAAAAGGATATTTGGTCACTGTGGCAGAGGCAGTATTGGCATTTGTCAAATCTATTTCACCTATCCTAATTGCCCTGGCTTAGGCATATAGAAAGACTACATATCTCAGCCTCCCTTAGAAGTGAGGATATTTGATGGATTCTTGCCAGTGGGATACGTGTAGATGTTGTGTGTGCCACCTTCAGACTGGACCCCAAGATGTCTTCAGAAATACTTTCCATGTTCTCTCATTGCTTTGGTGCAATGGAATGATGATGTCATTACATAGAAGGATGCTGGATCCCTGAGTCTCCTTGTGGAAGAGAGCCACTTGACCAAGAACATCCCAGAAAATATGGACATTTCATGATCAAAACACAACATTTTAATTGTGTTAAAAATAGAAATAAACTTGTGTGCACTAAGCACCTGACATTTCAGTTTCTTTGTTACTGTGGCATAAGAGCATCATTTTGCTTTGCTTACCTTGACCAACACCATGTAATAGCATATATTCTTGATGGTTCTTCTCTGACTTTTACTTGGCTTTATATTTCCTCTTAGCTACATAACTCCTGCATTTGTTATCTTTGTTAATCACAGAAAACAAAAAAGGAAAAAGAAGTCAGTTTCAGAAGAAAAATAAATCACTTGTTTCTTTTCAAGATTTTCAGGCACTCTGATGAAACATGCAGAAAACTATGCCCTCAAAGGCATATAAAAGGTAAAAAGTACAGGGTGCTTAAGTTAGACACAAAGTTCTGCAAGAATTTGAAGGAGGATGTGATTACTTTCTGTACTGCAAATTAGATACAAATAAATCCATGGCCTAATTTTTTAAAGACTCGGAATATGCCCCTCCCTCCATCCCTAACATATTATTTATCACCTGGACATGCACTTTATCTGCTTTGTGAAATATCCACTTCAGATTTTAAATTCTGGTCTGGTTCTTTCCTGCCACCCAGCATATATCAGAATTGTCAATTCCTATCACTCTATATGGGCTCTGAGAATTGAACCAGTTCTAGTTTTATCTAAAATAGATAGTACATGTAGAAAACTAATTTCAAAAATAAAAGCTGAAAACAAATATAAGTTTTCTTTAAGAATTTCACACTGTGTGACTTTGCTCTCTGCATGCACAGGTAATCAATGTAAGGCTCCTAACCATTAAATAAATTTAAGTTTTCTGGAAAGGCTTGAGTAGTATTTTCCATGAGAAATCTCTTTCGTGGCATCTCTGAAAGGGAGAAATCTAGTCTTTGCTTAAATACCCTGTTTCCAGGCCATCCAAAAAAGACTTTTCTGCTGATGAACAACTCCAAGCCTACTACATTTTTATCAACATAAGCAGATTAATCACTTTCGTTTTGAACTCCATTCAACTCTGTTTTGTTTCCTTTTTTCCTAATAATTTCTTCATTGATTTATTAACAAGCACTGTTAGATCGAATTGAGGGCAATAAATCCCTCCAAAGGAAAAAGTAAAAAAAGAATGAGAGAAGCTACAGATACTTGTCACATCTCTTCTCTCAAGAATGGAGCGTCAGGCCCTGGTGCCTCCTGCTCATGGCCTTGCTGGTGATTTAAATTTTATTTGTTATCCGGTAGGTCCTAGAGAGCGACATCCTCTCCATCATGATCCCTCGCTGCCTTTCATTCTTTTCAGCGATGCCACAGCTTCTCTATGAAGCATTTCTAGTTTCCATCTGCTCAGGCCCAGGGGTCCTCAGGACCTCTAGGGAGGTGAAGTCTTCCGGGCAATTGGTGATAATGTATTCAGCACGGCACCAGTTTTCCTCTGTTACACTGGTCCTTAAACCCTTTGAGATTCTGGCTGTCAAACACTGAGATATCTACCCCCCGGGGCAGGAGTGCGGACACTGGGCGTATATAAATGCACAAATACACATACGTACAATTTGAGTATCATTTCAAGGAATTCACAGACCTTCTGAAGATGACCTATAAACCTCATGTTAAGTGAGAATCCAAGCCTTATAGTGAAACTGAGTGACTGATTCTTTTCATCCAATCCAAATTCATTAAGCACCAGTTCTGGTCAAACACCGGGCATGAGTCAGACATGACCGAAGTACTACCCTTACACACAAGGACGCACCATCTAGAAGGGAAATAGACATACACTTAGTTTTAATGGAGCAGTTTCTTATGTGTTACCATTGGTAGAAAGTGCTACTGGAGATGGATTGTAAGTTAGAAAACTCAGTTGTGACCATCATGGAATAGGTGACAACTTTATATTCAGGCTTTCATCACTGTGTCCTTGCCACCTTTCATATGATGACATTAATGAGATATGTACATAGTAGTCTTGGAAATGTTGGTGATAAATAGCTACATAATCTTAGGTGATAATTCCATTAACTTCTAATGGAATTAGATGTCTCAGTGCCTTCTTAACAAAATAGATCATTGTACTACAGGATTTTAAGATCTGTTCCAGTTTTCTTTTTATGATTTTCTGCAAAGTTATTTGAAGTTTGCATTTGTTTTCTACTTGTTTATTCAAAGGTTCTGGATAGTGAGAGGTCTGGCGAGAATGTCTAAAGCGTTTTTCACTAGAGACATTTTGTCATTGCAGGGGTTAATTATCACTTCACCCAGCGATTTTTCCCACTCTATCAATTCCAAGAAGGGCAGGTAGGTTGGTCCAGCCAGCCTGGCATGGGGAGGAGACTCTCATTCTTGTGCACTGGTTTAGGTGGATGAAAGCAAAGTGTTTCCCCAAAAAGGAAAGGTTCTGAGTGTCAAAGTTGAAGACGAGGGCCAAGATGGAGCTTCTGATGAAGAGAATTGGAGCAGGTGTCAGAAGTCAGAATGCAGAACCATGAGGTCAGAGATTCAAATGTCAGTGGGTTCAAAAAGAAAAGCAGGGGGCTATCCGGGCAAATAACAAGATTTATGAGCATTGCCAAGACAGTTTTCCTGGGTCCCGGCTGCATGTTCTCAGAGGGCAGAATCCACTTAACAGCCAGAGAGCAGATGAGCATAAGCACACTCTTTCTCCTCACCTGCTTCCATTTCTTTGCTACCATTTTTGATGAGTCTTCTTCCAGGTACTAGTTCCCAATGATCTATTTTAATAATGATTTGTTTGAAATAGCACGTATAACCAACTCCCAGTGATCCGGAGGAAAAAGACAATGTATATACAATGGGATCTTCACATTATTTAAAGCTTCTTTTAAATCAACAGCTTTAATCAGTATCCCTTTAAATCATTCAACAAAACTGCTGGTAAATAATCAGATTGAGTGGTTTTGATCTTACCTCTTTTCCAACTCCCTTGTCAATGGGATAGAGATTTGATGTAGTAAAGATTATCTTTTGATAACTTTAATCAATGAGTTTTACATTTTCTTCCTCGGTAAATGACTACTGTCTGACAGCCATTTTGCTAGAGCTTCAGGTAAGGGGCAAGGGCTGATGTCTCTTAGAAGGAGAAAGAGGGTACACTATCAGAGAAGCCCTGTCTAAACTGAAAGAAGAGGGGACCCCCCGCCTGGATTGTGGGAGGCTAGAGAGAGGCAAGAGTTGAGCGGACAAGTTGATCATCAAAATTCCCATATCCCCCCACACTTGAAGCCACATCTCTAAGGACGGGGTCGAGGTGCTGTAGAAACTTCCTGGTTGGTGTAGGGAACATCAAGACCATCAGGGCTTATGTCATGGTTCCCAGAGCATAAGGAAGATAGGCTGTGGATTTCTAATATGTGTAGGAGAGAGCGTGCCTTTGGTATTTCTGGCAGCCAGTGAGAATGTGGGTAGAAGTCATGTGAGCTACTTCTGGATGTGGAAGCTATTTCCAGATAAAGGAGACTGAGAGAGAGAGAGTGAGGGCATTAGTCCTTTCCCCCACGTCCTGGCCACAGCCCCAGTGCTGAGAAGGCCAAGGGATTGACAGTCTTAAATTCTGCAAGACAGGGCCACCATGGATGGACTCTCAAAGACTAGAGGCAAGGCCAGGCCAGTGGTCAGTGGCAAAGGATGCCGTCACACCTCAAAGGCCAGATAGGACCAGTTACATTTCTGAAGATGCTGGTCCCAGACCAACCCACTATTCTGCAGCAGAGACCAGAAGGGATCCAAAGAACCCTGTATTGATCAAGAATGCTGTAGACTGGCCATCAACACTGCCTAAGATACTTCCTTAGAGGAGAAGGAGAAGGCATAGAATTCTGAATGCAATTGTTCAACACTGAAGGAGACTGTTTAAACTGGAAAAGAGAGATATATTGCTAATGGGATAAGCTTCCCCAATACCCAATGAGTTTGGAAAGGAGGAAAGATAATTACAAAGGCCAATTTTCTTTGCACAACTGAGAGCAGAGTGAAAAATTTGTGACCTGCTCTAACTAATCATCAGGGGAAAGGTTACCAGAGATAGGCAGCCAAGAAGAATAACCAAGACAGTGCAGAAGCAGAATAATTAGCTTCTGAATAATTAAGATCTTTGATAAACAGAACAATCCATTATCCTTATAAAGTAAAAGACATTTCCTGAGGGTGCAAAACTTGGCTGGGGCCAGTCACACCTTAAACAGCAGAGCTAGAGGTTGAATTCACAGAAGTTGAGCCCCATCTTTAATATCACTAAGTATCCTCACAAACATTAACTGATTTTATGTAACGTGTCCTTATATCCATAGTCTGGATGGAAAGGCTGAGATTAGAAATCAACTGATGTGAACCATGCAACTGGCACGAGCACAACTAGGTGAGCTCAGGGCTGGGTTTGCATCTCACGCTGACTCATGCAGCCCTTCAGTCTCGTGGATCCAGAGCTCAGTGGTCTTTCTCAGAGCAGCTTTCTTCTAACAGTGACATGGCCTTAGGCTGTCTCTTTGGCCATAGATCTTGTGTTTAGAATTAACAAAAGGTGGAGAAACTTTGGTTAAGTTGCTAGGAGATGGCACAGAACTGGCAATTGTAAAGAGTCATCCTGCCAAGGGGCTTGTGTTGAGAAAACGCTGTGGTTCATATTCTCAGAGTGCAAATATACAGAGGTGGGTCGGGCTCTGGAAAGGAGAGCAACCTTGAGAAGGACTTATAACTACAAGTGTCACAGAGAATTTTCTTCAAGTGGCTTCACAAGCAGAGGTGACACCCAAGCAGGGTAGCATCTTTTCTGGGCCAAGGAGGTCACATCATTCTTGGCTCTGACTTCTGAAAAAGGAATAGATAAAACAGAGTTTCAAAAATGCCAACCAGTCCTCAAGTCCGAGTCCCACCGACTCCAGCAGCTGAAGCTGCGCCGCCTGTGACCCTCTTCTTGTACTTAGGCACTTCGCCACAAGGGGCGCTGCTCACTCACCACCTCCACCCTCCCCTACAGCCAGCCCCTTCTCACCCGGGTCTGGAACATCAAATAATAGCAAAAGAGGTTCTTGTTATTCTAGACCTTACAAGAGGCAAGGAAAAGAAGGATAGCTTGAGACTGACATAGCATAACTGTTAACTTAAGGATATAAATATACATTAGTATATATTTACCCCTGTGCAACAAATTAAAACGTTAGAAGCTATAACCCTGTGTCGGGTATTATCAGGCACTGATAAAACCTTCAGCCAAGAGTATCCAGGGGAATTTTGCACCCAGGCCCCCTCCTTTTTATCACCTGGTTCCAGAGTCTTTTTCTGAACCTCACTCCCTTTCATGTTTCCTGATAATCGCCGCCAGTCCACGAGTCATTCCCAGTGTGCTAATTAATTGCAGAGATTCCTAGGAGGTTTTGTGCATTTGCTTCAGTTTAGACTTTCAAGTTACTGAGCCCTATGGTTGTTAATTGCATTTTTAGATCTTCATCTATTTCAGTTCCTATATCTGACCCAGTTTTCTGCAACAAGTCTTCCCCCCTCTTTACGGGAAAGAGACTAGAAGTTCCATGGCTGCTAGAGGAAAGAGAACAGCATTTTAACTTGGGTGGCAGATGAAAAAATGTTATCCTTGACTTAAAAACCATTTACACTCTCACGGCAAGATTACTGTCCTATGCCAGGGCACTGGGGCACTGGGACTGGGTCTCATTTACCGCCTTCCTGGGGTTTTGTGTTTCAGGTCCACTAGGATGAATGCTGTACCAAAATCCCATTCCCATTATTTCTACTTATTGCTCTAGAACCTCAGGTCTGATTTCATTACAAAACAGCCATGACAATGAAAGTATAAGTGACTTAAAGCCATAAGTAGAGAGAGGTGATATACATATATACATATCATTGCATTATACTCAAATAAGTGTTATTTTTTGTGTGTCAGCCTTGAGGGAATTTTCCCCTCAGTTCAATCCTATGGCTATTGCTTAAAAGCTATTCACTCTCCTTTTAAATGGTTTTTAGAATCTGTAGCACAAACTTCTCAGTATTTCCTGTGGTGATAATCTTTATTCATGGAGAGTGGCTTTGGGTTTGGAAAACGGTCAAAAGTCATTTGGAGCAAACTTTGGCTACAATGTGGCTCATTTAGCTGAATTAAAATCAATTTAGGGTACTGGGTTTTTTTTCCCTCTGAATATTCATTCATTTGGAGAATTGTCAAGAGACACTAGCAAATCAGTGGGCCATGGCACAGTCTCCTTTGCACCAGACATTTCAGATGCTTCAGTTTTTACATAAAAATTCTCTTGGACTATTTGATGGTGGAGGGAAAAATCTACATAAGCAATGCATTTTTTAATCATTGAAAAAATCAACATTTAATTTCAAAATTTTGAAACAAATCAACATTTAATCACTTAACAATTTTGCCATACATGTTTTCTGGAATCTCTAAGACATTTTTATTTTCCTATCCTTAATTTAGTTTTAGTTTTCAGATCATATTCAAAATAATAAAATAAAACAAAAATCCTCTTGCTTCATCTCTGGGCATTTCCTCAAGAGTTTGTGAAGAACGTTTTTTATAAGGAATTGGCTCATGCAGTTATGGAAGCTGGTAAGTCCCAGTTGGGTCCAAAGGCTGGCAGAATTCTCCTTTCTTAGAGGGAGGCTAGCCTTTTGTTCTACTCAGGTCTTCTACTGATTGGATGAGGTCTACAAATCTGCTCTACTAAGTCTATGATATAAATGTTAAACTCATCCAAAAAACCTTCACAGAAACACCAGGAATAATGTTTGACCAATTAACTATCTGGCACCCCATGTCCAGTCAAGGTGACATATACAATTAATCATCACAATACTCTAACTTCACATTTTCTCACTATTACCCAAAAGAAAGGCACAGTCTTCACAGGCATTGTCCGTAGAGTATCTAGGATGTTCAAGCATTCTATACACACTTCATGCAGCTCATGATTTTGCAGATGGCACTAGGGAAGACCCAAGTCACTCAGATGTTTGGGGGAGGACCTAGCTCTACAATCATGTTTGTGAATCCCTATGATACTAGTTTTTCACAACCCCATCCTGGTATACTTTCCACACCACTAATGACTTCCTGTATAATGGGTCTGCATCTTTATTAACTTTTACTGCTCTGGGCATCATTGTTACAGTTCATAGGATAGTTGAACTGATTAAAGTTTTGATATTTAGTTACAGCATAACAATGAGACACATGGGGACTTCAAGCAGCACTGTGTCATCCTGGCATCTTTCCAAATGTCTTTGTGCCAATCAAAAACATTCATTGGACATTTTTTACTCAACATGTACTTTAATATGCCAGCTGTCTGCTTGGCAAATTGAATTAACTTTATTCAAAATTTGATGTGAATTCCTTGTTCTGGTTAACAGTCACTCATTTATACCCTGCCATGTAGCAACAGGCACTCAGGCTTGCCCTGACTATAAACATGGGTACTTCTTACTCTGGAATTTCTCTATAACTAAAAAGCTTTGAGACCTGATCCCATCCTTTTATTTCTTAGAATATCAGTGAAAGGAGTTGGATCTTGAGATATGTTTTATCTTTACCTTTGTGCGATAGTTTACAAGACATGCTCACATACATTGTCTCATTCAACTTAAATAAGTTCACTGTGAAATGTATATTATTTCCTATGTTGTAAAGTCAATGTTTCCATCAGCAGAAGTCTACCATTAAATGTTTCCATATGTCTTTGCTATTATCCTTCCTTCTCTGCTTCCCAAACCACAAAGGAAAAGTCTGCTTGTAGGTACTGATGATGTAAATCAAATAACTATCCATACATGGTACACACCTGGAAAGCTCTTGATTAAATGCTCCTTTTGGGAGCAGGAAGTAAAGAATACCCAATACTTAGGGTGGACAGAGATGATGATATTGCCACATAAAACTTTCTGACTCTTCCTAATCATAGAAAAACTGAGCCTTAAGCCTGGGGACAGTCTTGGGTGTGTGTGTGGGGAGGGGGGAGGGTGTAGTAGGCAGCTTTAAGAAACTGAGTAAAGGAAAACCATAAATTCCCTTTTGAAAGGAGTGAATGCAGGGTAGAGGTAACATTCTCATGCATCTGACACTCCAATACATGTAGCTCCAGCCCAGACTTCTCCAGTGGCCATCTCTAAATGACTGTCTAATGGATATCTCAAGCTTAGCCTGTCCCCACCTCAAAAAAAAAAAAATCAAACTCTCAATCTTTCTCTCCCCTGTAACACTCACTCTCCCTGTAGTCTTCCCCCCTTCAACTCGCCACCTCATCCTCACTGTGGCTCAGGCTAAAATCCTTGAATTTGTTCTTACTTCCCTGTGCCCCTCACACACTCGCATAACAGCTTTACTTTCCCTCGACTTCTGCTGCTCACCCCACTCCCCTCCAAGCCACTCCTGCACTGCCTATTTTCTAGATTAGTGCCATAATCTACTAATTACCCTCACTACGTTTACCCTTGCCCTCTGCTTTTTAGAGTCTATTCCCAAAACAGCATTCAAAATAATCTTATTATAATACAAATCACATTACGTTAACTCACTGCTCGGAAATCTCCAAGTTCTTGCTTCAGTCAAGTAAAAAATCCAGAAAACTTACAGCAGCCCTAAATGCCCTCGCCTCTCTCCGACCTCGTTATCTCCTCTCCTTAGGTAGGGTCACTGGGCAGCGGCCGCGCTGGCTTCCCTGACCCCTTGGGAAACCCTGATGCCCTCCCAACACAAGGCCTCTTATTTCCTTTGGCCGCTGGAATGTAAGCTCCAGGAGAGCAGGAGCTTTGGTGGTTGTGTTCACTATATGTCCCCAGGGTCTCACATCATGCCTGGTGCAGGGTAGGACTACATAAATATTTGCTGAATTGAGTTTAGTCAACAATCCAGTCCCAGACTACACCCACCCCCTCCAAAGGGGCAGAAACCTCGGTCCTTGCACGAAAAGCACTTCGGTGACTGAATTTGTCCAGCGCCCGGAGTTACGCACCTGGATCTGTGGCATCCTGTCTGCTTTAGCACAAGTCTCAGCCACTGAAAGAATGCTACTGGGCGTCCCACAAATTTAAATGAAAAAGTAATCAAAAAGATCCGAAACAATTTCTTGATACTGCTTTCAGGCACCAAGAAAGTGCTTTTTGGTGGTTTTCTATCCTTCCCTCTGTGTCCAGCCCCTCCCTGGCGAGTGTTAAATGGGGCCTCTTTTCCAAGGCTGCGCTCAGATGACAGCGCAGTGCCGGTTACCTTCGCACCCCTTCCCACCCCCACCGCCCCAGACCAATCCAGGATTATCACGGATGATCCCAGATGGAATGTGACCAGATGCTGCCAGACAATTTATGGAGCAGAAAGTCATCATATGCCTTAGGATGCACGGGCGCGGCTGGTCTGTTCTTGGTTCCGGAGCACAGGAGGCAGGCACCGGGGCAAATGCCGCAGCCCACGCCCTTGTCACCACGCCTTCCCGGTGTGGTGCGAGTGGTAAAGTGAAGGCACCGTCTTTCCTAGGCGGCCGCCATTCCTACAGACCTATGCCGCATTATACTTTTCATCAGGCTTAAACACATTCATTGTTCCCAAAATCTCGCCGTTAGGACGCTAATGCTCATAATGTTAACTTTAAGATAGCAATTAGCCAAACAGTCTTCTGCTGACTGCCTGAGAAAGGAAGATAATGAAATGATTCAGCCTGATCCCCTTCTGCAGACGAGGACCGGGAAATTCCTTCTTTTCTGTCTTACCACAGAGGTCTCCGTGAGCACGGGACTTAATGCCCATTGGTGTCTCTTAGGAAAATGCTTCCATTGTCCCATGAACACCCCAACTCTTTGTGCTAGGGTAGGTATTTTTTAATCTTGTAAAGCAGGGGTTGAGTCAAAAGCAGAGACTTTAAAGCAATTCATGAAATGAGGGAGTTAAAATCAATGAAAATTGAATTGGTATGCAAAAATATGAGCTTTTATTATGAAAGATCAATTAAATTTTCCATTAAGATATGTTAATTATTATAAAATAGTTGATGTCTTAATAAATCATATTCTGAGTGTCCTGCTTGAGTAAAAGATAAGGCTGTTTGTTTTTTTTTCCAGAAAGCAGATCCTAAGACTGGACAAAAATGAAAGGCTGAGAAATGCATATGTCGCCTGTACCATCTGAAATTCTTTAAAATGACAAAAGAGATATTTAAAAAGAAAACAAAAACCATTAACAGGGATGATTAAAAAAAATAAAAATAAAATGTGCCATAACTGAACCAGAAATACTGAGCATATTCCCATCTCAGGCAAACTTAACCACAGCAGGTACGTTTGAGCTCCATTTCAAATGCATCCAGCCTGTGCACGTATGCCCTCCACCACTGTCACGCAAATCCAAACCATCCCTATTTTCCAACTGCATAACGATCTCATGTTTCCATTCTTCCCATTTAGTGGTGCCAAAAACAGTCAGTTCTCTACACACATGACAGAATGTTTCGTTTTCTTAAAATTAGATTGTCATTTCCCTGCTCACTGCTCCCTTCTGCCCCCGGGGCTCTCTATTAGGCTTATGCTAACACTTGAATTCCTCACTATGGCTTATAAACCCTTAATGATCTGACCTTTGGTTATCTGTCTACTGTCTCCTATCAGTTTTTCCCCATGCTTTTTGCTCTGATCACACCTGTTTTCTTTTTCTTTCTTGAACATGCAAAGCTGAGTCGAGGCTCAGGACCTTGCTAATTACTAAGACCACTTGTTTTCAGACATCTGAAATGACTCATTCTCATGTCATTCAGGTTTCTGCTCAAATGTTACTTCTTACATCTTCTCTGCCCACCCAAGTAGCAACACCCCTCTCCAGTCACAATCTGTTTTCCTATCTTGTCTTATTTCAATTCACAGCTCTTGGGAAAATCTGAAATTGTATTATACCTAGTTTACTATATGTTTGTGAATTTTCTCACCATGAGGATGAAGCACTTTGTCATGTTTGCTGCTGTATCCCTAGTACATCGTAAAACTACCTGGCACACAGTATTTAATAAAAACTTGTTTAATGACCTCAGGAATGAATGAATCTTGAAGATAAAAAGGCTCGCAAAGTTCTAGCTGGATGTAAGAAAGATCTAATCATTGTGTGATGGTAATTCATAACACCAAAGATAAACGAGTTATTTCTAAAACTTCCAGGGAGAAGAAAGCAAGTTACTTTCTTGTAACATGTTCACTTTATCTACCAAAACATAATAGAAACTGCAACTCAAACGGCTTAAGGAGCAGAGGGGTGCATCAGCACCCGTGAGCACAGTCCAGGAACGGGTCAGCTGTCAAAGTCTGGTTGATTTGGTAGCTCAACGATGTCACCAGCTGTCATTTTCTTTCCATCTCTGTTCTGCTACATGCAGAATTAGATTTTTTTTTCTAAGACTGGCTTATAAACTGAGTGCCAGTCTCAGTGGAGCTATATATTTTTTTGTCTATAAAAAGAGAGAGAGAGCAAGCTTTTGTTTCAGTGTTCTAACCAAGAATCCCGAGAATGGCTACACTCCAGTTCTTTAAGACACATGCCCACACCTGGACCGATGCAGGGGCCCACAGGAGTGCATGTGCTCATTGGCTTAAGCCAACCTAGGGCCCTGAAGCTGTGATGGTGGGTAGGGTCGGGGGAAACAGTCAGCTTTCTGTTACGTGGAGGGAGAGAGGTGGCTGCTCAAGAGAAAATCTGGGTGATGTGAAGAAGGGATAGTCAGCTGGAGGCCAGCAGGCAGTTAATGAGGAACATTGTGCTGATGAAGGCTGGCCATCAGGTGGGCACCAGATGTCATGGCAACTGTGTGACAGGAGAAATCACTTCAGACGTCAGAGGAAAAAGACTTTGACCTAGGATTCTATAACCAGCTAAGTTATTAGTCAAATGAAAGACTGAAATAAAGATGATATTGCATGTGGAAAGAGTGAAGTTTACTAACCATAAATTCTCTCTGACAAGTTATTGGAAAACACACTGTCGTCAAATGAATGTTCTCAAGAAAGAGGAAGTTGTGGGATACAAGAAATAGTAATGAGTAGCCAAAGTTGAGTTTATGTAAGCATCAGTCATCAGGTAACAAGTTAATCACAATCTGATATTAGCATCACAGATGATCTCATAGACCGAGTAACAGAAGAGAGGGGTGAGATAAGCTAAATCATGCTACATTTTTTGTCTTTTCACATTAATAAGCAGTATGTGGATAATGACTTGCTTAGCTGTTGAAAAGTATTGTTTCTAAATATGTGTGCTTAAAAGGGAAGAAGATTAGAAACAGAAAATATATCTTCCAAAGTATGCGGGGAGGTAATGGGGAGAGGAGGTTGAAACCATGAAACCACAGATAAGTGAAAAACGTTTAAAAGATAGGAAAGGAGAACAATAAAGTGAGCAGATAAGAAAATGGAAAAAAAATAAGAATAACAAGCTAAAGCATATCAATAATGATAATATGTACAAGGAAATTAAAATTTCACATTAAAAAATCAAAGAAAGTCCATGTATACCCTGTGTTTAGGACATATTTAAAAACAAATACATCAAAAAAACCCTGTAACAACAGAATTGTTGAGATACAAGAATGAGAAAAAAACTAAGCCATGAAAGTTGTAAAAAAATCTATCATAATAAACAAAATATAATTAAAAGAGATCATTAATATGACCAACAACTGATTTCGCTTGAGAGAAATTCCCTTCAATGTAGAAAACGTAAGAGTTATGGTCCTTGGTCACTTACCAAAAAAGCAAATAAGTATATACAGTAAAATGGATAGGAAAGCAAAGAAAATTGGCAAATTCACAACCCTAACAGGATTTTTTTAAATGTCTGCTTTAGAAATTAGACTAAGGGGTTTAACAGTAAGTAAACACATAGTTTAATGAAGAAGTTTTAATACATACACACAACCAGCAGCTTACAGACACACACACACATACATTTGACTTTGCTTACCCAAACCAAAAATTACAGTTTTCCCAAATAACCATGGGTCATTAACAAAAATTGTTCATGTAGTAAGACATAAAGAAAAAAATGATATATTTCAAAAACCAGAGATGTAAATACAAGACACATTCTCTGATCATAATATGATAATCTAAATGAACAATGAAAGGATAACCAAAAACTATCTGCCCTTTGGAAAAAGCTTGAATGTTTTTCTAACTTACTCTTGCTTTAAAGTAAAAATCAAAACTGAAATTATAAGCAAAAATGAATGATAATGAAAACATTACATGACAAAACTGATGTATGATCCAAAGTGATACATAGAGGGGGTTTTCTAGTCTTAAAGCATTTATTAAAAAGCAAGATATAGCAAAAATAACCAAACATTTCCCTCAAAGAGCTAAGGGAAGGACAACAAAAATAAACCCAAAGAGGGAAAGGATAAAAATTAATAAAGATTAAAAGCAAATTAATCAAATGAAAACCAAAGAGTAGAATTAAGAGAACAGAAAGCTGGTTTCCTAGATCAGTAAAACAAATTTTTGGCACAGCTGATCAAGAAAAATAAGGTAAAAGTTACAAATAAATAATATTAAGAACAAAAAAGAAGACATAACTAAGAGAGAAAGTAAATTAAACATTTAAGATAATATTATGTATAAATTTGAAAATTTAGACAGTACAGGCAACTTTCTCAATGTCATAAATTAGCAAAATTGGGTTAAGAAATTAGACTTAACTGCAAAACACAAAACTATAAAAATCCTAGAAGATAACATAGGAGAAAATCTAAATGACCTCGGGTATGGTGATGACTTTTTAGATAACAGCAAAATCGTGGCCCATGAAAGAAAAATTGATAAGCTGGAATTCATTAAAAGTATAAATTCTGCTCTGTGGAAGATGCTGTTAAGAAAATAAAAAGACAAGCCAGCCACAGACTGGGAGAAAAATCTTTGCAAAAGAAGTCTCTGATAGAAGACTGGTATCCAACCTATACAAAGAACTCTCAAAACTCAGCTGTAAGAAAACAAACAATTCAATTAAAAGTGGGCAAAAGGTCTGAACAGACACCTCACCACAGAAGATACACAGATGGCAAATAAGCATACAAGAAGATGCTTCACATCATATGTTATTAAGGAAATGCAAATTAAAACAGCAAAGAGATGCCATTATACACTTATTAGAATGGCTGTAATCTAAAACTCTGACACCACCAAATGCTGGTGAAGATGTGGAGCAACAGGAAATACCCCCATAAGTAGTGGAAATGCAGAATGGAACAGCCACTTTGGAAGACAGTTTGGTAGTTTCTTACTAAACATACTCTTGCCATGTGAGCCAGCATTTATGCTCCTTGGCATGTACCCAAAGGAACTGAAAACTTAGGTCCGCACAAAGACATGCAAATGAATGTTTATAGCAGCTTTTTTCATCATTGCAAAAACGTGGAGGTAATCAAGACGGCCTTCAATAGGTGAATGGATAAACAAACTTTGGTATATTTATTTATATACTGTTTATTCCAGACAATGAAATATTATTTAGCACTAAAAAGAAAAATGAACTATCAAGCCGCGAAAAGACACGGAGGAACCTTAAATGCATATTACTAAGAGAAAGAAGCCAATCTAAAATTCCAACTATTTGTCAGACATTCTAGAAAAGGCAAAACTACAGAGACAATAAAAACATTGGTTTCCAGGGACTTTCTTGTCCCCTCCTGCCATGAGCCAGGAGCTCTGTCCTTTCATTTTATCTCTAAATAAAAGCCTGTACCTTGCTCTCCTACCTTGACTATTTGCTAAGCTCATTCTTTGGCTGCGTGAACAAGAACCTTGGCATCACTTTTAACTTTAAGCTCTCTCTTTTCAACCTTTCAGGGGGTGCTCCTCTCTCTGAGGTCACCCCCACTTCCTAAGTGTGTAACCTTTTAATCTTAAACTTTCTCTCTCCAACCTTTCAGGGTGCCTCTCCTTGGCCATACTTTTTCTCTCTTTAAGTAACCTTAAATAAAATTTTTACTCTGCTTCAAAAGCAAAAAAAAAAACATTGGTTTCCAGATGTTTGGAGTGAGTGGAGGGAGAGATGAATAGGTGGAGAACAGGGAGTTTTTAGGGCAGTGGAACTACTCTGTATGAATGGATAGATGTCACCACACATTTCTCAAGACCCATAGAATCTACAACACCAAGGGTGGGCCCTAATGTCAACCAGGGGATAAAGCTAATGATGTATCAATATTGGCCGGCCAGTTGTAACACATGTACCACAGAAATACAAGGTGTTGGCAGTAGGGCAACCTAGGATGGGGATGGGGTTGGGTGCGGTGGGCTGAGGAGATACAGCAGAACCTTTTTTACTTTCTGCTCAATTTTTTTGTAAGCCTAGAACTACCCTAAATAATAAAGTCTACCAATTTTTTAAAAATTGGGTTACAAAGCAGCATAAAACCTGCACTGGCTAATTCTGAAATGGAAACAGAGAAGATAAGCAAACAGCAATCTCTAAACAAAGCATAAGCCTCGAGAGCTCTGGAGCTCACACACAGCGGAGTCAGGTGGGGGTCGGGCAGGAGAGCGGGGAGGGTGGGAGGGTCTTGGTGGAAGGGGGCGGGGGAATAGAACACAAAATCTAGGGCTGGTCTCCAGAAGGGAGGACCTTATCCTGGCTGGGAGAGGAGAGAACAAGCTGAGACCTGGTGGATCAGGGCGTGGCGGACTAAAGAGTTAAAAGGAGGGATGAAGAAAAAACTAGAACTGGCAGCACAGATATGATGAGAAGCCCTTAGCTCCTTCTACAACCAGGGAGTGAGAACAGGTCCAGGAGCAGAAGCTTTCAAGGAACACAGTGACCTATCAGACCAGATGAGAATTAAAAACCTCTTCTAATAAACAGACTTACACAAATTACATGACAAAGTCAGACAGAGAAAATGTATTTGTGGCACCTACGGCAATTAATTTACATACAGAATACAGTTACATGACAGTGGAGAGTACGCGGTGGCATTAGGAGAAGGGACCAACCCCCCTGCATTTGAATCCTCTTTCTACCACCTGTTGTGTGATCAGATGCCTGTTTCTAAACCCCTGTGTATGTGAAGATAGTAAAAATACTTTTGGGGGCTTAATTGGAGACTTAAACATGATACATGTCAAATGATGCATGTAAAGTGCTTTTAATGGCACTCATATCATAGAGGAAGTGCCTAAGAAATACTAGCAATTATTGGAGAAGCATCACAAGCAACGTTGAGAGGTAAGCAACCAATTAGGGCAACCCTTACCACAAGTGTTAAAGGCAAAAGGAAATGATCCTTACTAAAATAGCTCTAAGATTCCTCCAAAGCCAGACCTCACCCACTCTGGCCCATGTCAACCATATCAAACCAATTTCCTTCCCTGTAGCCCTCTGTCCTCCAGTAGCTCTGCTTCCATGTGCCTTTGAACAGCTCTTATCTCCCCTGCTTGGCCAATCCTCCGGCTTCCATCATCAGATTAGCTCCCAAGAAAAGTCAGCAAAAATCACTTGAAGTGATTCTTCAGTGTTTCACTTCAAGAATCATAAAGATCAGGAATAAGTTGGAAAGAGTTGCAAATAAGGTTAAAGATGAGAGAGAAAGCCACCAAATAGACTTTTAAACTACAGATCACTTAAATAGTTGCTCTAATGCATCACTTCTAAATACAATGTGTAAAATTTGCTGTTGCAAAGCATTTTTATAAAAAGAAAAGGAAAGGAAAAATGGTTGATTATCTGAGGCCAAGCAAACAGTCTTAGAGTTTAGGCCTCCGGCTTTTAGCCCCAGGAACAGAAACCACCTCACAGAGGCAGCTACTAACGTGAGGAGTGGGCAAACCTCTTTTTGGGGTTGAGTTCTTGATTCCAGGGTAGAGTGTTTGACAATGTAGTGCAGGGGGAAAAAGACAATGCAGCAGAAGTCGTATGATGCAGGTCACAGCCATCTTTTAAAAATGTCTGCCGAGATCCCCACAAACTGCTATGTGTTTCCCCCCGAGCTGTGATGGATCCCAGGGCAGCTCTCCGGAGCAAAGAGGTGCTGTGCTCCTGGCCACAGTGGGGCAGCTGGCCCAACAAGGGTTTCTTCTGAAGAGGCCTGAATTTGAGAAAGAAATCAGTCTCGCTGCAGGTGACTGAACTTGGACCAAACTGTAGGCTGGACATCCCCACCCATCACGAGGCTGCACTATGGGAGGAACTGGTCAGCAGGGACAGAGCGGCACCAGGCAGAGCTGAGATGGAGAGTGGACAGCTCTCCAGTTCCTAGACTCAGTCTCTATCCATGGAGGCCCATTCTTTTACCATGAGCTTCAAGGATATATTCCTACATCTGTGATGAATTCCCTTTTTCCATGTAAACTGGTTCCAATTTGTTTATGTTACTTTGCAACAAAATTCCTAACTAGTAGAATGAGTGCATGGCCCATCTCCCCAACACCTGTAAGTCCTTGACAGCAGGAAACATGTCATATTCATTCATTCATTCATTCAACTGTTATTAAGCACCTTTGATGCACCAAATGCTGGTGTAGGAGCCTAGAACACCAATGAACAAGAGATCTAAAATGCTCATATTATGTACACGGTGCTCCTGTAGATTGGATGGTCAGGGAAGTCTTCTCTGAGAAGGAGATGCTTGAGCAGAAACTTGGCAGAGGTTAGGGCGTGAGCACTGATGATGTAAGCAAAAGCAGTAATAAATGCAAAGGCTTGGAGATGGGAATATGCGTGTCATTTGAGGAGTGGGATCTGGGGTGGCTGGACTGGAGTGAGCAAGGAAAAGTGAGGAAGGGTAGGGTGGGAAAGTGAGCCAGGTGCCATGTTAAGTATGGCCTTGGGTTTGGGTTTAGTGTGATGGGAAGCCTCTGGAGGTCTTGACCCAGTGGATAGGGGCGTTGTCTGACCACCCTGGTGGCGGGTATAGAGAATTTCCTGGACTGGGAGTAGGTACAGGGCCAGCTAGATGGAATAAAAGAGTTCAGATTGGCTGGTCTTGCAGGATCCAGGCAAGACATGAAAGGTGCTTTTACTAAGCTGACAGTGGTAGAGGAAATGAGAAGTTGTCCCGTTCAGGATGAGTGCCAAACATAGATCTCAGAGGATTTGCCATGGGTTAGATGTGATGCTGAGAGAGAAGGAGGATTCAATAATGACTCTGAAAATCTCAGCCCAAGTTACTGGCAGAATGCAATTGCCATTTACTAAAGCAGGAAAGACTTGGGATAGAAGTAGTTTAGTAAGGAAAACAAAGAATTATTTTCACATGCTGATATTAAATTAGATATCCAAGTGCAGATGTCAAGGAGGCTGTTGGCTATACATATTGGAGCACTGGGGAGAGCAGATTTAGTATTATCAGCATGTACATGGCCCTTAAATGTATTGGACTGGTTGAGGTCACCTGCAGAGTGGGTTTAGCAGGGAAAGAGGTGTGACGAGTGAGTTCCAGGTATTCCAGTATGTAGAATATGGGCAGAGGAGAAGCATCTAAGAAAGAAAACTGAGAAGGAGCACATGTGAAGTGGTGGAGGACTTCAAGAATGCATCCTGTGTGTTCAGTGAGGGCAAAGTCAAGGTGCCCTTTGGAGCTGGGAGGCTGATCGTATAAAACCAGAAGGTCAGTCTTTGATTTGGCAGGCCAGTGACCACAGTGAAAACTGCTTAGAGGAAGAGAAAAAGGAGCTTGCATAAAGTGCAAAAACCATGCCAAATTAAACATTGCTGAAGGGTACAACTGTCATGAAATTATTGAAAACAAGTAAAGGTTGACTATAAAATTCAGCAGAGTATTTATCTGGGATCGGTGGAAGCAGGGGGAGCTGGGAGTCTCCAAGGGGAGCTAACAGACGGGGAATGTTTATCACTTAGTGTACACAGGTTTACTTTCTGGCAGTGCTTTGCAGTTTTTTGCCTGGCACAAATTTATAGACAATCTTTTGTACCTCTTCAACCTCTTAAGAATAATTTTAAAAATAGAGTGAATGGAAAGCAAATATGGTGTAGTAACATAATCTTAAATTTGATGGCAGGATCACAGATATTGGTTTTATTGTGAAACTTCATAAATGATGGCTATGTTGCATCTCTTCTTTTATCAGTAAAATCTATCATAACAAATATAATAACAGACTAGGAGGTAGACGCTTGTAAACATCAAGTGCAGAGAACTCTTGAACTAAGAGACAGCAGAGAACTTGGGCAGTGGTTGAAGCTGGATGTCAGTCAAGAGACGTTATTGTAAGGGCAGGGTCTATAATCAGATGCTTGCAAATGGAATAGTCAAGAGAGAAAATGTGAAATAAGACAGGAAGGAAGCCAGGTGACGTCAGTATGGGAGAGACAAGCCCACTGCCCTTTGCTGAGGTTGGCCTGCTTGAAGCAGAGGCTCTCCTCTGTCTTGGGAGGCAAGGGCCAGTCGCCAGCCCAGAGGAGGCACATCCATTGAGCAGGCGGGCAGCTTCTCCTCAGCCCCCAGGACGGCTCTGCACACATCTGAGTGGTTCTCACCTGTGGCTGCACATTAGATGAATATGGAAGCTTTTAGAAAGTGCCTAATGCCTGGACTTCACCTCACAGCAATCAAATCACAGCCCCTAGGAATGAGGCCTTGGCATCAGTATTATTTAAAAGCCTCCCAGGAGATTGTCATGTGGATGCAGGATTGAGAAACAGGATTCTTGTTCCTGAAAGTGTATTGTATGAATAAGGCAAGAAAGAAAATCTTGGTAACAAATGAGTCTGTCGTATTTTGGGGCAGCAAAACAAAACATTCAATAACCTGGACACAGAACTGCTGTTTAGAAAAATACCCTGGTCTCTAGGAAAGCTCTGCCCTGGGGCACCTGTAAATTCTCTTCTCTCCGTCCAGCTTCTACCCCCAAATCTGCTACCTATAGAACTTTATTAGCATTCCCAGAGCACCGTCTTCGGGCAGAATAGTTCACAGCCTGGAAGGGAAACACATCCTATGACACCCACAAGAGGAAAAGGAAGCTCAGGGAGAAGAGGAGCAAATAAGGCTTTGCCGGCAGAGCTCAATGGTTAAAGTCAACACATGCTTCATTTGCTGGGTTTTTCTCAGACCCTTAAGGCTGGCCCTCTTGGTCCTGCAGTGTCCCTTGACATTCCTGCAACATTTAGAACTGGGGGAATCCTTTCAGATATCTATACTGATGGCTTGTGATCCTTCAGTTTTTAATTTAAGTCCCCAAACACTACATCCAAGTAATATCTACAGCTGACATGGGAGCCCAAGAGGTGACTTTCCAGGATGAAGCAGAGGAAAGGCTGGAGCCCAGCTCTTTGTGGTCACCTTCCCTGATCCAGGGGGCTCTACACAGCACCGTGTGAGAACCTAGGATTATGGAGAGAGGCTAGAAAATGGTGAAACTCCCGTGTGTGATGAGGAAATGGGGGCTGAGATAGATTATGTGTTTTGTCCAAGGACAGCCAGCCCGGGCTCCCAGGCCCCTGTGCCTTCTGCATCACCAGGCCACCTTCCTCCTTGTCAGCCGGGGCTCCCAGGCCCCTGTGCCTTCTGCATCACCAGGCCACCTTCCTCCTTGTCAGCCGGGGCTCCCGGGCCCCTGTACCTTCTGCATCACCAGGCCACCTTCCTCCTTGTCAGCCGGGGCCCCCGGGCCCCTGTGCCTTCTGCATCACCAGGCCACCTTCCTCCTTCATGGACACACTCAGACCTCACTGGCTAGAATCTAGTAGTTTAAAAACTATGATGAAAAGACTAATCTGAGTCTAATTTATAGCTTACTGAACATGGGCTTGGAGTTAGGTTTCCAGAGATAGCAAATAAAACGGAGGACACCCAGGTCAGCTTAAATTTCAGATACATGATAAATATGTTTTGGTATTAGTATGTCTCTTGCAGCATTTGGAACATACTCACACTAAAAAAATTAGTTGTTGTTTATCTGAACCTCAGTTTTAACTAGGCATCCTGTATTTTGTCTAGGAACCCTAGCCGGAGCTAATCAGGAGAACTCTGCTAATTCTACCGTATTCTGATGATCTGAGGGCAGGGAAAAATTATTTCAACACTCCTTCTGTATTTCTTTAGGTTTTGTTTCTTTGTGTAAGGGAACTATTATGAAGAAAAGTAAAGAAGCTCTAGTTAAGAAAATGTACACTACCTACCAAACTGTGGTAGGCAGTGTATGTCCAGGACTGAGACACAGAGTCCTAACTCCTTAAAGTATATGGAACAGATAAAACAAGAAAGAAAATTTCGGTAGTGAATGAGCCTGTCGTATTTTGGTATAGCAAACCATTCAACCATTCCACTGATCTAAATTCCTAAGGTTTTGTACCTTCTCAAGAAGGAAAAGTATATTTTAAAACTTGTGATTTTTTTTCACAAGCTAGGAATCATTCTACTTTTCTTATTCTGCAACGAGGCTGATTCCTCCTCGGATGGAGACTTGCTGTCAGCCTCAGGTTAATGAAACTATTGTTGAAGATTCTTATTTTATCCCACCAATCCATCATTCCATGACAGTGGCCGGACTCAGAAAGCAAAGACAGATTTTAGGTCACAGATTGTAGAAAGTGAATCTCCTTTGCCTGTCGCTTTTGGAAATTCAAAATGTCTTTAGAATCTCGATAGTATTACCAAGAATTCAGGGCCAATCCAGCTTTGAAAACTTGAAAAAAAAAATCCATTCTTAATCTTGCCAGACTTAGCCCCATGTACGATAACTTGCCCGCCTCCACGCACATCACTCTCTTAAGTTAGTTCGGGCATGGGATCCTCAGGAAAGCCTCACAAAAAGGATCTAGAAAGTAGAAGAGAGGGTGAGAAATTAACCATCGTGTTATAGGATAATGGAGGCCATACCTAAGTGTCATTCATAGATACCCTCAAACATTGTTCGTTGGTAGCTTTAACTTGTCCTTTTCCCCATTTACTTTTAAGCCAGAGATATAAAAAGATTATAAAGTGAACCCGTGTTTACACTTTCTCTCTTGCCCTTTATCCCTTAGTATATCCATGGGTGTCCATGGCCAGCAATAAGCAGGTCAACCAGACAGACAAGGGCTGGTAAAGCAAGAGGCCCCGATAACTCAGATCCTTCATGTTTATTTCTCCAAAAATTAGACTTCACCCTATGTCTTTTGGGATGGCGCAAAAGAGAAAGAAAGTTAGAAGACAGTGTAAGAAGGAAATCGTAGAGAAGGAACACAAAATCTGAGTTGCTCTGTTCAGTTAAAATATTTAACAGAACGCATCAGTGTATACAGAAGAATTGGCAGAATATTATAATGTAAGCAAGCAAGAATGTGCTCTAGTCCTTCATTTCAGCCCAGGGGACTCTGACTACATCAGGCTGGGAGCTGAAGCAACCCTCTCTGAGCACCTGTGTAGAACAAGCGTGATGGAAGGAACCACAAACTGACAGCCCCGGCGCCTGGCCTCCTGCCGGGAGGCCACTGGGGATTACACAGAGCCGGAGTCTCCCTAGGCTTCCTTCCATAAGGACCATGCTGAACAAACCACAGCACAGTAGACCTGGTTTCTAGACAACAGTATATCCATCAGGGAGGGTGGTGGAGGCAAGGGCCCAGGTATGACCCCAGGCCCGGTGACGTCTACCCTTGTGTATGCAGGCCTGTAGGACCTGACTGGAGCGACATAACTCCAAGCTGCATTTAGAGTGATATGACATTATAGCCACTTAATGCTGAACCACTGTATCAGCAGGCGTGTGCCAGGGAGGTGCTGCTGTAAATGATGTATGTGTTTCGGCATCACTGGGCCCGTGGCAGGACACATGTCGTGTTACTTGGCCCTGGTTATTCCCTATGTATTTTCATTGTCTATGTGATCCTTTCTTTGTTATGTGTCTCTCCCTTGAGACTATCAGCTGATCAAAAGCAGGGATCTGGTATATAATGAAAGCTTAATGAATGCGTACTCTCTGGACCCCTTCTTTAAGATGCTACCTTCCCTAGAGTGGTAGAGGTTTCAAATACCTACACAAATCTTGTACCTTGACATACATTTCTGCAAATACCAGGACAGAAAGTTGATCCTGCTTTGCAGAAATACTGAGAAAACAATATTAATAGATGGGAAAAATTCTCCTCAGTTTCCAAAAATTTACATGGGATTCATTTCTGGCATATTTAAGAAACTCATGAAAATAAATAGGAAAAAATAGGAAACCTTTCAGAATATTGGCAAAGGGTATGAATAAGCAATTCATAGAACTGAAAAGCTGAATAGCTAACAGGCTCATATTCACTAGAAATTAGAGATGCAGAAGTTAAAGCAACAATGAGAAGAGAGTATAATTAATAGAGAATAATTATTAGTACATAATGAAATTAGGCATGTTTACCACTCTGTCTAGCAATTTCATCCAGTATACACCTGAGAAAAATTAGTGCACAGGTCTACAAAGCAAGACCAGGCAGAACTCACAACACTGATGGTGGTGGTGGCAGCATAGAGCAGGTGGTAGGCAACAGTTCTGTCTGTGCTCAGAAGACTGGTAAGTAAAATGTTAGGTGGTTGCCAGGGCAGCCCGGGCAATACAGTTAGTAATTCTGTAACATCTTACTACCCTGATAGATAGTGACCGTACTAGAGGGGTGAGGATTTAATAATACGGGCAACTGTTGAACCACTGTGCTGTACATTTGGAACCAACATGAGATCATATATCAATGATACTTTAATATTTTTTAAATGGACAAAAATGTTACGTGCTTGCAATGGAGCACTTTGTATTCAGAAGAAATGAAGGCAATGTGGATGGTCTGTAAAAAAAAAAAAAAAAAGCCCAAACAAAATAGGATGAAGAAAAATGAGAAACAAAGATATCTATTTTCCAATATTATTAATATAAATTTAAAACATACTTAAATGAGCATTAATGTATTTTTCAAGGATAAACACAGACAATATTTAAAATGGTTAAAATATAGATGTGGCATGGGCACCCGCCCATCAGAATCGGCCCTTTCTGAGATGCCTATGTGAGCCGACGGCGTGTCGGCCCAGGTATGCCTACCAGTGAACACGTAGAATGTGTATGGTGAAGATCAATCCAGTTAAGTGGGTCTGGCTGGGAGGGAATGAAGCTTAACAGATAATAAAGAAGGAAGAGAGGGCTTTGCCTGGAGTAAGGGGTATATTCAACTCAATTCTGAAAGGTAAGGTCATGAAAAGGAGGAGGAGGTGAACTCCAAGAGGGAATCACAATGTAGTATTGTTAAACGATATACATACACTGCACAGCTTGACAGCCAGTTACTACACCGAGAAGAGTGGTCATCAGGAGAAAGTGTGTTGCTCTTCCGGAGCAGGAGCTGAATGTCTCTATAATTTCACCTCTCTTATCCTCATGTGCTCCTCAACTCAGAAATGCATTCATTCGTTTCATTCACAGAATGTTTATTGGGCAGTTATCATGTGCCAGGAGCTGTTTTAGGCACTGGAGATGCAGCAGTGACACAGAAAAAAAGACCCTGCTGTTGTCATGGAGCTGATGTTCCAACTGTCTTGCAGCCGCTTCACACTGAACACCAGAAGCACCAGCTGGGGCAGGCTTCTCGGGGGCTTCACCTTGTAGCGAGGACTTTGCGGGATTCTCCCCTCCTTGTTCAGGGTGAACTCAAATGACTCAGCACCAGATTCGAGAATAAACTAGGTACATCTGTCCCTCCTAACTGGTCAGTCTCTTCACCTGTAAAGCTTCCTTTTCCATGGAGAATCTGCCACTCTGACATTTCTGGGAAATCAACTGCTTGTGGGCTTCAGGGGCCCACATACCCGGTCACCAGCTCCCCCACCCCCCTGGAGCTTCGGTGGTCCTTGGCAGAGCGGCTACTTCGTTTCATGGGCAGCCCCTCTGAAATCAGACGACCGTGGGTCACTGGCCATCAGGTGACCTCTTCTCTCGGGGCTCTTGTGGCTCGTGGAAACCTCTCCACTGGGCTCAGTCAGGAGAGCCTGGGGGCTTGGATAAGGAGATTCCCCCACAAAAACTGGCCTTCTCGGTGACCTCCTCTCACTGCCAATATGATGCCTTCCATCTCAAAGGGGCCCACTTGGTCTTTCGCCTCTGCCCCACATCAGCCTCTCTGTCATACAGTGACTGGGGCTGGTGCCCTCTGGAGCTCACAAGCTGAAGGGCACAGGCATACCCGTTCCTTGTTTTCACAGAACCCTACAGACAAGTATGTTTGGATAGACAACAGCTGGTGCACTGTGGGACTATGTTCCAGCAGAGATACCCCGGGCCTGGTGGGTCTCCTTGTTATCAGGTAAAAATGGAAGCTACCTTGCTGGGGAAAATAATCATCTGTGATTCAGGCCCTATTCAGTCTGAGCTTAGATTTAGGTGAGGTCTAGAAAATGCCAGCTGCTCTGCACCTCAAGACCTTGAGACTGCTTGTCCCCTTCGAAGTGGAGCATGTGCAGCTCTTGTAACTGGGGGAGGGATTTTGGGTTATCTCTTCTCTGAAATTGTTCTTGCCATGGTGCCCAACAATCTTCTGCTCACCAGTGACGACCTTGGCTTTTTATTCCTTTTATGCTCTCTTGGCAGCATTCAACACTGAAATACTCTCTTCTTCTTCAAATTCCTGTAGCTGTCTCAAATTCATTTCCTCAGCCTTTCTGTCTGTACCCTACACTTTCTACTATCCAATTATGTTCATATCATCACCATCCAATTAGGCTCTCAAACCAGAAACCTGGGAGTCATGCTGGGCACTTACTTACTCATTTTCCACAATTGTTTACCGAGTGCCCACTGGGGTGGCAGACATGGGTTGGCTCTCATTACAGATCTGCCAATAAAGAGACCTGGCCCCTTTTTGTCTTAGAGTTCACAAAGTTGTGGTGAGCATTACGGGGACCCCTGGTGGGAGCATCCATTAAAAAAATGATAAAAAAATTCTTAAAAAGTCACTTGTGCGTGGTGTAATACAACAAAAACAGTACAAAGAAAAATAATTACTAAAAATATCCTTTATTCCTCTGAATCTCATGCCTGTATTTCAAGGTGAATTTTTCTAGGGCCTATGAAATTCGTGTTGGACATTGCTGGACCAGACCATATTTTTTATATTAAACATTAAACATTTTATTTTGCAAGAATTGTAGATTCACACGCAATTGTAAAAAGTAATACACAGAGAGCTCTTGTATCCGCTACCCAGTTTCTGCTAATGGTAACATCTTGTAGAACGCTAGTACATTATCACACCAAGATACTGACATAAATCTAGTCAAACTCTAGACGTTTCCATCAGTATGAGGATCCTTTCATAGTCACATACACTCCCTTCCCACCTCCACATCTTACTTACCCCATAGCAACTATTTATCTTTTTTCCATTTCATAAATACTATATAAATGGAATTAGATAGTACATAACCTTTTGGTATCGGCCAGGATTTTTTTTCACTTAGCATACTTCTCTGGAGATTCATCCAGGTTGTTGTATGTATGAATAGTTCACTACATTTTATTTCTGAGTTGAATTCCATGGTATGGTTATACTACAGTTTGTTTAACCATTCACAAAGACATCTGGGTTGTTTCCAGTTTTTTTTGTTTTTATAAATAAAACTGCTATCAACATTTGTGTTCAGGTTATTACGTGAACATGTCTTCATTTGTCTAGATGAATTCCCAGGAAAGCAATTACCAGATTGTATACAGTTACATGTATTTTTAAGAAACTGCCAAATTGCCTATGTTTATTGCAGCACTATTTACAATAGCCAAGACATGGAAGCAACCTAAGTGTCCATCAGTAGATGAATGGATAAAGAAGATGTGGTATATATACACAGTGGAATATTCAGCCACAAGAAGAAAACAAATCCTACCATTTGCAACAACATAGATGGAGTTAGAGTGTGTTATGCTCAGTGAAATAAGCCAGGCGGAGAAAGACAAGTACCAAATGATTTTACTCAAGTGTGTAGTATAACAACAAAGCAAAACTGAAGGAGCAACTGGCAGCAGACTCACAGAACCCAAGAATGGACTAGCAGTTACCAAAGGGAAAGGGGTTGGGGAGGGTGGGTGGTAAGGGAGGGAGAAGGGGATTAAGGGGTATTAAGACCAGCACACATAATATAGGGAAAGGCAATATAGCACAGAGAAGACAAGTAGTGTCTCTGTAGCATCTTACTATGCTGATGGACAGTGACTGTAATGGGGTATGGCGGGGGGGACTTGATAAGAGGGGGGAATGTAATAACCACAATGTTGCTTATGTGAAACCTTCGTAAGATTGTATATCCGTGATACCTTAATAAAAAAAAAAAGAAACTGTCAAATTATTTTCCAGAGTGACTATACTATTTTATACTTCCCCCTACAGTGTCTGAGTGCCCCACTTTCTCTACAACCTTGCCAACATTTGGAATTTTTACTATTCTTAAATTTTATCCATTTAAATAGTGATATGTCATGTGGTTTTTAACCACATTTAAACCCAATGGCTAATGATTTTGAGCATTTAATAATGATGGTGCTCTTATTTGTCAGGTCCCCTGTGAAATGCCTTTTTGAGACTTTTGCCCACTTTCTAATTGGCTTGTTTGCGGATTATTTGATTTTTTGAGAGTTCTTTATATATTCTAGATGAAGTCTTCTGTTGGACATACGGTTTGCAAATATTTTCTCCTTGTCAATAGCCTATTTTTTCAGCTTATTAATAGGGCACTTGAAAACAGTGTGAATTCTGCTGTTGTTGGGCAGAGTTTTCTATAAGTGTCAATCAGATCCTATTGTTTGAGTGTGTTATTGAGTTCTTCTACGTCCTTGCTGATTTTCTTCTAGCTGTTTTGTCAGTTGTTAGAGAGAAGTTTTGAAGTTTACAAGTGTAACTATGGGTTTGTCTATTTCACTTTGCAGCTTCAGCCAATTTTCACTTCACATATTTTGCAGCTTCATGGTTTGGTACACACAGATTTAGAATTGCTATGCCCATGGTGGATTGACTCTGTTATCATTATATAATGATGCCACACTGTCTCTAGTCATTTTCTTTGCTCTGAAGTTGACTTTATATATGTTAATATATAATTAACTGATATATTAATATATGTTTATATATAATTAATATAACCACTCCCACTTTGGCTTGGTTCATGTTTGTGTGATATATCTTTATTCTTTTGCTTTCAACCTGCCTGTACTGATATATCTGAGGTGAGTTTCTTTTAGACAGCGTATAATTGGGTTTCATTTTCCAAATGCACTCCATCAATCTGTCTTCTAATTGGTGTCTTTTCTCATTCAGTTTAAGATCTTACTGGCTTTTGGTATGAGAGATTTTCTACTGCAACCTGAATATTTTGTATTATGCTCTGAGGCTCTGAATCTTATTTAAACCTCAGTTTTAGCTGGTTTTTACTGACAGCACTCCAGAAGGGATAAGGAGGGGTGCCACCTCATTATTGCTAGCACATGTAAAAACAACAAATTCTACTGCTAGTAGAATTTATGAGTGGCTAAGGGGAGTGGGCTGGCCACCTACTTTCCTGAAGAAGTTACGTATTTCCTTTTATTAGTAATAATATTAATACTGGCAAGTGCAAAGTAATTTTACATCTCCATCTTCTAGAATTATACATAAAAGATTTAGAGAGAATCTCCAACACAGAGCCTGAGACCATCAGATCCAACATTTTATATTCACACTTAGGATTTCAAAATCAAATCAGTTTACTCACTGTTTTTCTTTTTTATGCAGCAGAAAACCCTGTCATTTTGATTAAAAGTATGACATAATAGTAACAAATGTTACTTAAAACTTAAAAGTAACATTAAAACCATAGCTTAAAATATATAAAGCAACATTTTTTAGAAATGCAAGGGCAAATTGGAAAGAGAAGCATGCACAATTGTTAACATACCCCTCGAGTACCCCTTTAGATCTGGGCTACACAGGTTCTTGCCTTGGCATCCCCCTCTAAGCATCGTCTTCTGCTATCTGGACCTTCCCTGCCCCTGTCTCTCTAGTCTCGGGATGAAGAGATGACTAGACCAAGGGGGCATGGCTACCTGGAGCCCAGACCTAGGTCCTACTTTGGGACCCATGATAACCTACTCCACTGGCCTGGCCCCAAGCCTATGTCCAGGACTTGGACAGGCCTCTTCCCCGGTCCATTCTCCTAAGGGCAGGCCCCGTTCACCAGCATGTGCACCCCAGGACTGAGAGGTGATCAAGAGGAAGCTGCCCTGGGGAGTAGTGAGGGACATTTACACATTTCGCGCGGAGGAGGTGACTACAGGCTTGTGAGTTTCTTTGTGGTGCAGGATGGAGCCAGGTGGGAAGGGATGGAGGTGGACCTGATGTAGCAACTTTCTAGTATGGGGTTCTACCTGAGGCCTCCTGGGCCTTTCAAGGCATTAGAGAGGTTTATTTGACAATGCAGGAGCATAGAACATATTTGAGAGCCCGTTTGCTTGATTTGTGACATTTCAAATGCTTAGGATGTTCTGAATCCTACGTGAGCCTTGCCTATGAGCCACGTACAGTTCTCACTGTAGCTCAGTCCCAGCTTTAAAATTTTAAGGGCAAGCCTTACCTGCATGAGTCTTTAACTTGCTAGATCAAAAAGTGAATGGAAAAAATGGATTTTAAACAACTAATGCCTCCTTTCCAAAGTTTAGGCTTGTAAATGTTACATATACCTTGTCTAGAGTAATCTTTATAAAACTTATGCACCGTCCTTTTCTTAGTATCTATTGGTTGCCTTTCAGTGTCTTACAAATGGAAGGCAAAAGGAAGTGGGCTTTCAGCTTTACCAAAAAACATCTCAAGCCTCTACCTGCCCAAGCCTTCCCTCAACAGAGGGAGACTGGCTGCATTACCTGTCCTGGAGCCCAAGCACCGCTCCCCTGACACAGTGATGTGTGGAGCAGCAGAAGCCCGGATCAGCTCTCAAGGAGGAAAGACCAGTCAGCCAGGGGGGCACATGCTGGGAGAATTTGAAGGCAAAGCCTGTGTTAGCAGGTAAACCGTGGAGCCAGGGCCGGGTGGTCTGGCAGACAGGAAGGATCAGCGAGAACGGCTTTGTCAGGACTCAAGACATAGCTGTGGCCAAGACTGGGCTTTTCCGTCTCCTACATCTGCTGTGGATAGCTCTGCTTAAGGGTCCTGGAAGGAGTGGCCAACACACACGCTCTCCTTGCAATTTTGTGTGAATGCTGTGAAGTTACTACTGTCTGATTCAGCTCTTTATTTTCAATTCTCAGATATTTACAGTGACTTAGACCCTTAATAAAATAGCTAACATTGGTTTTCACATGTGCCAGGCATAGTTCTAAGTGTTTATAGATTACTCTTAAGAAGGTACGTAGAGTCTTTGTAAGCACTTGATCCTCCCAACAGCTCTATGAAGTTATTATTATTATCATTCCCATATTGAAGTTAAAAAACATCACTAAAGCAGAGGGAAATTAAGTAATTTGTCCAAGGCCTGCAACTAACCAATAGCAGAGCGGAGATGCAAACCCAAGTATACTGACTCTAAGACCTGCCTTTTTCCCACTACCTCTTATTGTCTTCTAGTCGCCTTTTTGTTGTTGAGTTGCAAGAGTTCTTTACACATCCTGGATATGGATCCTCAGCAGATACATGATGTGCAAATATTTCCTCCAGTGCTGTAGGCTGCTTTTTACTTCCCTGCTAATGTCATTTCGTGCACGAAAGTCTGTAATTTGCATAGGCTCTTTTTATTCACATTCCTGCCTTTAGCTGTGGGTAAATAGGCAGGTGTAAAAGCCCTTGGGTACCCTCAGAGTGCCCTGAATCTTCTCTAGGGAAAGCTCTTCCAGGGTTTACTGGAACTTTGGTCTGTGGTCATGCTCCTGGATAATGTGGGGACTCAGTAGTCACCACGTGAAAGGATCGCAGGGCTCAGAGAGTCTGAGTCCCGGGCAGTGTGGGCCTTGATTTGCAAAGTGCTGGGGCTACACCCGGCCCTAGCCACCCTGTCCTGGCCCCCCTTTTCTCTCTGCCAGGCCAGTACTCAAGGGCATGTTTTACCCACTTCTCCGGACATGATTAGGCTTCATAAGGAAGTGGTTCCAAAGAACTTTAAGGCTGCTGAATGCTGGTCACCTCTGTAGTTTCAACTTGCAGGGTCACTACATAGCCATTCATACAAAATCAAGCCTTGCTAATACGGCTGCGGCACTTCCGGCTCTCTCCTGGAAACGTGACAAACGCACAGGGCTGACTGCATGCAGATTGCTGAGACTGGATGACGCCGACCCCCCCCCCCCCCCCCCCCCCTCCCGCCTCCCAGATTCCCCGAGTCACAAAAGATCAGAGAACAATAGCAATGTGATACCAGATGGAACCCAGCAGAGCAGTCTATGAGGCCACAGGACCACTGAGCATCTTTGAGAAAGGAATCAGGGTGAAGTGACAGGGACCTGGAGTAACAAACAATAGCCAAGACTGGGATCCTCCTGATGCATTAACAGTTCATTTGGGGAGCCATACACAAGACAAGAAGCAGACCATATGTGTAAAGGGAAAGGAAATCATGACAGCGAATGAGGGCCCCCAGAGATGGAGGAGACAGTTGGCATATTGTTTGTGGGTTACAGATCGTACGCACAGTCACTGGGATTATGAGCTCTTGGAAGTTCTTGCAAGAGGGAGGCTCCAGGCTGTGCAGCACAATGGGTTGCCCACCTGTGTGGGTAGGTTTTCAAAATAAGAAAAGCATCATGAACCATGAAAAGGAAACCAGCTCCTTTAAGCCACGGGTGCCTTGGCAGAAGCGCTATTCTTGAACAAAATAAAAGCACGCATGAATATTATTTTCAAGGAAGGGAGATTAAGTTCAAATCTTTCAGATGGAAATAATCAGAACAGCTTTGTTTTGAAAAGAAAATTCTAGGGCTGGTACCACGCCAAATTAACTACCCAGAGACCCTATATTCCCTTGTCAACTTTTTCATCTGTTTTCCACCAGAAAACCAAGACAAAACAGAAAATTCAAACCTTGTATATTCTCTTTATACATTCATCCCCATTCTCACTCTCAGCAAATTATCTCACTGTCTATTTCAGGGAAAATAGAAGCTAATACAGGAGAAGCATCTTTGCACTTGTCAACAAACAAGCAGTCTCACCTACACTTGTCTGGTATTTTCCCCTTCACCTCCTGCCACAGCAGAAGACTTCTGCCACTGCTGGTGAGTCAACCTCCTCTCTCCTTGACTGCCCTCTTGTCGTGGACAGGAAACACCAGTCCACAGGCTTTATTCTAGAACTGTTTTCCATGCAATCATGGCTCGTTCTCTGAGCTGAACTGAGGAAATACAATTTTTACAGGCAATGTGGTAACATTGTGAACCACTGGGATCTTACAGAATACCTGGATTGATTTTATGTTTTATAGGAATGGTGCAAATTATTTTGTACTATTGTCTCTGGCTTAAAAAGAAATGGGATCTTACTTCAGTGATGGATTATCTTGGCAGTGTCGGTGGTTGCTATTATTATTATTTTGCAAGCAAAGAAAACTATATGCTTATTTGTATTTTAAAACTCTCTTCTATATGGGTCAATCAGCTGGGCTTTTGGAAAAGTTCTCTGGCTTAGAAGTAGGAGACATTCATTTCTTTCTCTTTCCTGCAGAAAATAACCATTTTTAGAAGTAACTCTTCATAATGGTCAGAGATGACCTCTGACCTTTCCGTTTGGGGGCAGTCATGATTCCAAGTCTTTCTGGAACAAACATTCTGTATCCTGCTTTCCTACCCCTGGATTCTCCTACTTTTCTGGATACTTCTCTGGATTTCTGGCAGGTTCCTTTTCTGGTCCCTCACATATATGTTTCTCAGGGCACAGACCTCCTCTTCCTCCTCTTCTTTCTCTACTATTGTTCACTGCACCTAGACAGAAGCAGGTTTCAATTTCCTTCTGTGCTACTGACTCCCCAATCTATTTTTCCAGTGCAAGACTTTCTCCTAAGCCCCACTTGGATGTCTGACGGGAACCTCCAATTCACCAAGTTGTCCTTATGCCCAACCCCCATAACCCCTGTCTGCTATTCCCTCAGGTGACACCATGATGGCCCGGCTAAAGACCTTCCTCTCACCCAGCCCATCCAAAAGCCTCACTACTTGATGACCATGTCAAGTGGGCACAAACTCCACTAGGCACCAGTTTTGCGGGCTTGAACCTATCCACAGAGCTGCTCCCGTGCTCACATCCAGCTACCTCACAAGGATGAGATGGTGGTATATCATTTGGTAACTTTTTATGAATGATTCATGCATGGTAGACCAAAATTAGAAAAAAAAAATCTAGTCAATCTTCCAAGGAAAAGAAGACAGGAGTGGTGATACCCAGAACGTTCTCTTCAATATTCCCAAACCACCAACTTTTTCTTGTGGTGTATCCATGCTCACTAATGTGTCCCTTCAGGGAACGTTAAACACATCCTTGCTCTGTGCAGGTCCGGTGAGAGGCACTGGGGAGTCAGGGAAAGAGGCGGTCTGTGCCTCCAAGCTGCTTACAGAGTAAAGGAGGAGACTGATGGGGACCCAGCGCCATTCACCTGGCACTTCCTTCCATGCAAGGTTCAGGAGCCGGGGGGGTCATGAGGCTGTCACGCCAGGGCTGTGGGGCAAACTTCCCGGGGGCAGTGACATCTAAGACGGTTTTTAAACTTGATGACTCACTTCATTTTTCATTCAGCCATTTATTAAATGAAACTTCCATTTCCAAATCCATTACTTCACAACTGCTCTTAATTAGCCACCTGATTAGATACAAGGACCTTTGCTTTGGTCATTCAAAACCTTGGCATCCCAGAGTTTAACACGGAAAGGAGAGGATGTGGGACAGATCAGTGAGGAAGAAAGCTTTCCAGCTTGCTGCCTACTTTGCAGGGTTTGGACTGTCAGAACAGTGTCCTTCGGATGGAAGGGGAGATTGGGGGTCACACTAAACATGCTCCCAATCTGTAGGTATTTTTCAGATGTTTCTGCCTGGCATTTCGAGTACACAGCGCCCTCTTCCTGAATGAATCCCAGAGCAATGACAGTCCTAGGGAGGGGAATGTGCTCTACCTTGCTACCACCACAGCAACTCAGAAGGTCCCCAGGCCACCGCATGGGAGTGGGGCTCAGAGATAACAGCTCCCTGAATCACCAGCAGTTATCTGAGATGGGGGACTCAGTGGCGGGGCTTGATTTCAGTACTCAAGCCTCCACACTGCTTTGGTTACCGACACATGAGCGAGGTAAATTGTTGAATAATTCAGTCTGAGCTTCTGTGCCTTCAGAAATTCCAGCTCTTCCTGCTGCTGGAAGAGCTGAGAGTCAGTTTGAATGCAAAGCCAAACTCTACTTCCAGCTTCTCACAACAGTGCTGAGAAACTGAATGTCCAAATGGACAAGGGCCAGATTGGGCATAAAAAATAAAACTGACTGACAGTCTGCAGCAACCTGCTCAGGAAACCAAACCCAATGTACAACAAAGAGCCTAGAAAGCTATCCTGCTGTAAGTCAGACTTGTCGCAAGTCAGACTGCTGTCTCTAGTGACAGTCTAAGGAGCTGGATAATAACAATTGTAACAGTCATCCCCAAATGACTGGGACTTCATTAATAATCGACAGCTTCCTTAATTTTTGTTCCTGCTTGCAAGTTGGGACCAACCAGAGAAAGCCAAATATACCCCCCTAACCAATCACATGGGATGCCCTGCTTCTGGTGAGCCCAGCTGCAGCTTCCCAGGCCAGCAGCCTCCATTCATGGCATACCTGGAACATTTCTTTTTTTTTTTTTTTCCACTACAAAGCTTTCCTACTCCTTTGAGTTTCTGTCAAAGAGAGGTTTTAGCTGACCCCTGCTTTAGCCAGCTCTGAACGACAGCATTTGCTTTTCTCACTTGGCAGATCTCCGTTTATTGCCACATTGCCTCTCGGACCCACTTGCTTTCATCTGCAGCCTCAAGCTCTTGGTTGGGTCTTGCTTTCTTAGTTCTTCTCTGGGCATGCTCTTGAGGATGAACAGTAAAAAGGTGGATTTGTTTGAAAGGGGTGAGGTGGGACAAGACTGCTGAATTTGGATACTTTCTGAGAAATGGGAGAAGACACAAGTAGCATTCTCATCTTTGAAAAAGAAGTTTTTACTGTGAGGCATAGAAACAAGGATAGATAACAATATGGATATGGACGTGAGTGTGGTTGTGGGTGTAGTTGTAGGTATAGATGCGTATGTAAATATTTAGGGACATTTTTCCTCCTGTTTGGTGTAAAGGAGGAAGTGGGGCAATACTACGTTGAGAGTGTTTTATCCCCGGCTAGACAATAAGTAAACAAAGAGAAAGAAAAGGAAAATGAGTAAATGGCAGTTCTAACCATAGCAATGAAATTTCTCCTTGAAAACTGGCCATATATCAGCTGACTTGTATGTGCGGGTAGTTCTATTTTAACATCTAGCAATACATTATTTTCTTCTTCCTTACCCCATGGCAATCCCACGATCCTTTATAATTGTAGCTAAAATTATTGTATGCAAAGAAAAGTGAATATTATCAATCACTTTATCAATACTTGGAATATTCTAGATATTAGAATATGGCGAAGGAAGCAGAGACTGACAAAAGTGATCTAAATCAACACTCTGTTCTTTTTCTCTTTATAAAGTAGTAGTTGTATTCATATAGCACAATTCTAGAGGGATCCGGGAGGAAACTGTCAGCAGCCTGTTGTAATACTGAGTTTCCAAATGGTACCATATGGTCTTTTTTACCTAACCTGCACCATCTCTACCCCCCACCACCCTCAGCAATATCACCCACTTCCCTCTCTGTTATTTACAAACATTATTCCTTTTTTGTCCTGAAATCTGGAAAATTAAGAATTCAGTGGTTACGTATTAGGGCGAGAAAATGTCTATATCCCTCTGAGATGAAGTAAGCAAGTAGTATGTTTAATTCAGAAGCTCCCTTAGCATTGGCATGGGCCCAGGAACAGTTACCAAAAGTCCCTCCTCAAATGTCTCTTCCTTTGTCCCTGTACCTGGTCATGCTTTTACCCCTCACGTGACCTGTCAGCTCCAGGGGCAGCTGGAGCGTCAGCATACCACAGGGAAACCGGGACCACCCTTAAGGATCCCCTCCCTGCCGCACTGCACCAGCCATTCCGTGAGGTGCTGAGATGTTACAGAAAGTGTTCTCGACACTGGATGCGCCTAGCCCAGGAATCCACTTTCTACCTCTTTCTTTAAAAACATGACGTTGTTTTCTTTGAAATACAGATCAAAACCCACCTCCACAGACATGCCGCAAACGAAACCCCAAGGGCCCTTATTAAAACGGTCCCTCCAGCATGCCAGCTGCATTCAGACTGACAAATGGAGTTCTCTGTGTTTGCACAATCTCCTACCTCAACTCTGGCCTAGTGACTGTAAACACTGCTGTCAACTCTCATGTGGCATTATCAATTCCACTTCTCAAGGAATACTTTTCAGATGCCTCCCTCCGTGTTTACGTGTGGAAAGTAGAAAGAGTTCTGAGAGTCCTTCTCCAACGCAAACATTTAATTACACCCTTCACCAGAAGAAAATGTGTGGCCAAAAGCAAGCCACGACCTGCTAAGTGTACCAGATCTCCAGCAGGCTTCTTATGTCAGCAGGGGGAAAATGTTATTTCTCATCGGTTAAACAGAGTGAGAGAGACTGAGACACCCATGAGAAAGAAAACTTGCCGGTGTTTTTATAAGCCCTTAACTGGGCCTGGGCAGTACAGCTTAACAGTATGACAGGGACAGAAATGTGGGTGTCTGCAGCCTCATCGTCTCTTCTCAGCAGCCTTTAAAAGGAGAACGCAGTATTTCCCTGCTCGCTCACAAGGTCTCGTTTCCCCTGATAGGGTTAGAGCTTGAGGAAAATGAGGAATCGGTCTGCCTAAGAAAGGTCATTGAGACAGATTCTTGGAATAAATGATAGCAATAATAACAGCTTGAAAAGTGTGGAGGAGCTGAAAGAGGTCAGGCCGAAGTAAGAGGAGATGAGAAAGCTGTGAAGTGGCAGGAATGTCTGGAGGCAGAGGGCAGGAGGAGCTGGGGACCGCCCTTATAGTCAGTGATATTTGGGGGAGCCAGAGATGTCTAAAGGTTTTGCATGCATCTGTCCATGTGTTATGCGGTGTAAACCCACACCTCGTGGTCATGCTCTCTCTCCACACCCCCAAGAGACTTTCAGAAAAGACCTACATTGTTTTGCGATGCTTTTCTGGTGTCTGTGGGATGCTGTGCCGTGCTGAGCCTGCGTCCAAGGCAGGAGCAGGACAAGGGCCTGTGTGTTTGGTGGATCCAACCAGGGACGGGGCCCTGAGTCCTCAGACATTCCCCAGTTTAAATCCCAACCTAGAACTGGGTCAAGGAGTAATTTAACACATCTGCCAAGGTACTGGACTGGTGCTGGGAGGGGCCTGGGTCTAACAGGAATGATCTGTGATGAACCTTGAAATCCCCCTCAAAGCAGAACCGAAGTTAGAAGACACGACCTTGGGCTCAGAACTACAGTTCTGGGAAGAAAATGCTCTGAATCTCTGCCGATATCATATGGAAACCTTTGCATGGACCTCTCACTCTTTGGTTGGGAAAGACTTAAGAAGACTTCTCTCAGTTTTGCCGGTTGGAAAATAGTATTTGGCCTAAATTCTGAGGAAATACAATTGTATAGAATTTGGATACTTCATAGGGGACAGGTGATTGACTCCCTTCAGGACCATTGCCTGTCTCCTGGCTGAGACCACCCCGAGCTGCCCCGGGAGTCATAGGATCGTAGGAGCTTTGAGCCTGAAAGCTCAAAGATTAGGCATGCCTGCAGGAGCAGGTTGTATCTGGGAGTCACTTAAAAGCTTTAAATGTCTCCAAAAGCCACGTGGACTCTAGACCGTGGCGAGCTTAGATGAAGATGTCGTTGCCTATGTTCAGGAAACAAGACCAAATAACAACACTGGGACCAAAACTGGCAGTGAGGATTTGTGGGGCGGGCGGAGGAGTGCCATATGTGTGGCTCAGCTTGCTGAGGGCAGATTTTGGATAAATAAGGACCTAGTGGGTGGGAATCAGTGTGTTTCCAGACCTAACTAGTGCCTCCTCCTGTCCTCACCCCCAGATCATCTGGTTTGGATCCTAGATGAAGACACTGATACCTGTCCAGGTGATGGAGGTGATAACAAATACCTGAGCACCAAGCTCCTGGCCCTTTACTGGACCTGGAGATCAGGGAATATGTGTCATAAGAAACCCAGCACCACTTAGGACTTGGAACAATGGCTGTATTCTTGCATCAGACATGGTTTTGGTGATGAGAAGTATCTGGTGGTAGTGAGTGTGGCCTGGTACGACACGGCAAAGTTTGCTGTTGGTGGGCTCAGAGGACCAGCCCTTGGCTGGCGAACCAGCGCTCTCTCCTCATACGGCCCTCACAGCAGAGCTGCCTGCAGCCGGCTCTCACTTCTCGGCGGTGTGGACATCAGCAAGGGGCCTGGAGGGAGGGCCACATTTAGAGACCTCGAGCCGGTACCATTTTAATAAATAATATAGGCATAGGCTGGAAAACCCTAAGGAACACAGGACCACTCAGACTTATGAGACATTATTTGACTGCTTAAATAAATAGTACAAATACTTCTGCTTCCATAAAGATGGGACTACTGGCCTGTCATCCAGAAGGCATTCACCTGCTTTTTTTGTTTCGCTGTTGTTATCGAGTTTTGTGGTTATCGTCTGTTTATGGCTCATGATTTTTAGCACCAGTTCTCAGCTAAAAGTCCACAACCTCTTATGAATGCATGTCAGATAGTTGACTCAGGTAGCAATGTGACTAGGAGCGGAGGCATAGCCTGTAACTGGGGATTAGAGGAAAGATCATATGAGGATGAAACCTGTCAACAAGGCCCTAACCATAGTTTGTACTGTTTTATTCATTAATTTAAGACTTTTAGTGAGATTCTGCTTGTGCCAAGCTGGTGGGTCCATACGGATGAACAATTTGTCTTTGAAGGGGAACACAAATAATTTCAATGCAATGTCGAAAGTCCTAGAACAGAGTCACATTTGAGAACAGAAGTGTGAAGAAAATTCTTAGCCTGGGGATCTGGAAAGGCTTCACAAAGAAGGTGACACTTGAACTGCATATTTAAGAGTAGATGGGAGATTTCCTTAAGGAAAATTAAAAAAAAGACGAACACTTTGAATTATCTACTAACTCCCTCAGTGCTCTGTCTTCACAGTTGTTTTCTCCCCTTTGAAGCAGATCGTGAAGAGTTGGCTGTAAGACTGAATAGAAGACATTCGTCAGTCAAGTTTGTCTACATGCGCTTCTGCCAGGCACTTCGTGGGGTACTAGAGGCACTGACAAGGTTCTCGTTCAAGAACGTCTGATCGTGTCCTTTGGATAGGAAACAAGAACGAAATTGCAGGCAGTAAGTCCCCAAATCATATGGAACAGAGGTAAATGCAGTAGAACTTTAGAGGAAGAATCCTGTGGGCTGTACTCTGCAAGTTACATTTATCTGTTCCTTTGTAAACATTTAAGTTTTCTCTTTTATCCATGACCCTTTAGTTATGATGCTTTAAAGAGCAGGACTTTGCTTGAGATTTCTCTTTGCCCTAAAGGGAAAATCCTACAATTTTTGCACAGAATGCTCACCTTCCAAGTGCTGCCGATTGGTCTCTTGCTTCACCAATTTAGGTATCATTTCCTCCAATACACTTCTCTATGGTGATGAGGGAGATTCTCAGTCTATTATGGCTATTATCTTCAGCTTTAAGGGGAAGGGAGGCAGGGGTAAAAAGCTAGAGTGAAAATTTAAAAACTGAGTCTCAACTCTAGAAAGAGACTTTATAAAAAGAATCTCAACCCTTTATCATTTGTAAGATCTAGCCATTTCAAGAATGACCTTTAATAAAGGATCTTCTTTATAGGCAGAAGAGAAAAAGAGCTAGGTATTAATTTATTGATAAAGGTTAAAAATAGCCACAGACACATAAAAAGATCACCTAATTATTTGAACAATGAGGCAGAAATAAATCATTTTCATGGGGGAATGGGCTTGAATAAGTATAAGATTGTCTATTAGCACATTCCTCTCAGACTCCCTGCTATGGGAAATTATAGTCACATGTAAGTCCCCTCAGCAGATGGAATGATAACATTCATATTTTTTACCTTAACTAGAAGACCAGAAATTTCAGAAACATCATCCTAGAAACTTAATGCCTTTCTTGGATATCATTTGCAGTGACTACAAGAAAACACACATGGTGGCAGGCACACAGGGATTACATCATGCCTAACAGAGCACAAAAAATTGTTTCTTCTGGTTTGCTCTACTCATTTTATTGGTGATGCTATTAGAATCAGTAAAAATGGCTGCAATGACATGAATACAGGGAGGAGGATTGTGCCTCTGTGTGCAGAAAAGATTTTTAAAAAATTAAGTGTTTGAGGATTCCATCAAAAGTATAACCATATATTAAGGACTTCTTTTCATAGACTTTATTTTTTTAAGAAATTATAGATTTTCCAGAATATTTCCAGATTGGAAAGTATGTCAAGTGCCCACATGCCACCTCTGACCCCTCCAACTCTCCCCTGTTATTAATATCTTGCACTAGTGTGGTTTGCTATAATTGATGAACCAATACTGAGATATTATTCTTAACTAAAGCCTGTTTACATTAGAGTTCACTCTGGGTGTTTCACACTCTATAGGTCTTGACAAACATATACCTGAGCCACCATTACAATATCATACAATTTAGTTTCACTGCCATAAGAATTCACTATGTTCTACCAATTTATCACTCCCTCCTCCCTACCCATGAACCCCTGGCAACCACCGATCTTTTTACTATCTCCCTAGTTTTGCCTTTTCCAGAATGTGATATGGTTAGAATCCTGCAGTATACAGTCTTTTCAGATTGGCTTCTTTCACTTAGGAATATACATTTAAGTTTCCTCCATGTCCTTTCATGACTTAATAGTGCATTTATTTTTGTTGCTGAATAATATTCCATAGAGTAGATATGCCACAATTTATTTACCATTTAACTACTGAAGGAGATCTTGGTTGCTTCCAAGTTTTGGCAATTGTGAATACAGATGCTATAAATATCAGTGTGCAGGTTTTTGTGTGGACTTAAGTCTTCAACTTCTTTGGGTAAATACCAAGGAGCAAAATTGCTGGAATCTATGGTAAGAGTACCTTTAGTTTTCTAAGAAACTACCAAACTGTCTTGCAGTGTGAAGCCTTTCAACAGACTTTCAAGAAGGTTTTAATTTTAATGAAGTCCAACTTATCAATGATTTCTTTCATGGATAGTGTTTTTGGTATTGTATCTAAAAAGTCATCGTCAAACCCAAGGTCATTAAGATTTTCTCCTATGTTTTCTTCTAGGAGTTTTATGGTTTTGCATTTTACATTTAAGTCAATGATCCATTTGAAGTTAATTGTTGGGAAAGGTGTAAGATCTACTGTGTCTAAAGTACTGATTCTATAGCATCTTACTACGCTGATGGACAGTGACTGTAATGGGATATGGGGGGGACTTGATAATGGGGGGAGTCTAGTAACTATAATGTTGCTCATGTAATTGTACATTAATGATACCTAAATAAAAAAAAAGATCTGCTGTGTCTAGATTAATTTTTTGCTTGTGGATGTCAGTTGTTCCAGCACCATCTGTTAAAAAGACAATACTTTCTCCATTGAAGTTCCTATGCTCCTTTGTTAGTTGGTTGTATTTATGTGGGTCTATTTCTGGGCTCTCTATTTGATTCCATTCATCTGTTTTTCTGCCTGTCCACCAACACACACTATCTTGATTATCATAAGCCTTGAAATATAATGGTGTCAGTCCTCCCACTTTCCTCATCTCCTTCAATACTGTGTAGGACACTCTGTATCTTTTGTCTTTTCATATAAACGTTAGAATGAATTTTTGGGGGTTCCCATTCAAGATGGTGATATAGGAAAATCCTGAACCATCTCCTCCCATGGACTCACTGAGCATACAGCTACATATGGAATGATTTACCCTAAAAGAAAACCCAAATGCTGGCTGAATGAGGACTACACATGGAGCAAATGAGAAGGAAATCATGTCGAAGCAGGTAAGAGAGGCTGGGACACAATCCTAAGCCTCACTCTCAGCATGGTGACCCAAAACCAGAAGAAAACTCAAAACCTGCGGCTTCTCTCCGAAAGGCGAAGGGTTTGAACCCTACATTGGCACCTCAACTTTTAGGACCTGCGCCTGAGACGTGAGCCCAGAACACTTAACTCTGAAAACCTACCGGGCTGGAGTCCTGAGATCTGCAGGATTGTGGTGATCTAGGAGGCAGCTCTTAAAGGGTGTGTTCCTCAGGAGGAAGGGTCTTCCCTGCCTGGGGCAAGTTGCTTATGAATCTGATGAGACTGAGGGAAGACAAGGGAAAGGGTAGGTTGGGGATTAAGGTTCTTTATTCTCAAGGCTCAGTCTCTTTCCCAGTAAACCTCAGCTACCCTGCTTTCTCTTGCCTGGTGGGCCCCCAAGTCCTCGCTCTCTGGCCACACTGGGCTCTCCTTACCCCCACCCCTTCCAGGAGGAACTCCACGGGTGGGTCCCTGGTGACTGGTGGACTCCTGGATAATTACCTACCAGGAACAGAAAGGAGGAGAGTATGGCTGCTATTCTCTACCCCTTACTCCCGACTGGTAATCACATGACAGACTGGGGGCCCTTCCATGGTAAACATCACACTGATGTGAGAACAGGCCCTTATATTATCACCATGAAGGCCAGGTGAAAAGTCTAGTTGAAAACTTCGTTTACCCAATAAAGGGTTTGCCTGCTCAGATCACCCACCCCAAGACCCAGCCCAGAGGCAGCTGCTGATCACTGCCAGACCTAAAGTGAAGGAGGCTCATCTGCTTGTTTCAAAGCATGGGCCCGAGGGGCAGGCATCTTATTTAATACACACACCTGGGAGCCTGCTGGAACACTCTGCAGGATGGACATCGGCAGGCCCCATCTTCACGCTCATCCTTTTCCATGCTCCAGAGCAGCGGTGTCTCCTGGAAGGGAAGTTTTACATGTGCCCGATCTTTGTGTCTGCCCTCAAAGGCAGTCTTGACTGCCTGGCTCTGGAAGCCAGGGCAGCTTGTGCTGCTGGTCCACGGGACTGTAATAATCAGTATCACCCAGAAAGGAGCTCACACCTCAATTTTTGCAGCTGCTACCAGAAGATGACTACATCATCTGGCTCTGGTGCTCCATGGAGCTTATACTTGTGGGTCCCACAGAATTGTAACCAATGGAGAAGGAGTTCTTAAGAGCTGCCACGCCCAGGGCACAGCAAGAGGCAACATCCCCAGGATCTCAGTATTTCTGTGAAGGAAGCCGGTTAAATGATCATGGCCAGGCTCCTAATTAAACCAGCATGTAGAGACTGACTGTGATCCTTCATGGAGACCTCGCAGGGAGAGCGTTCTTTGTGCTGTCCCTCTTCCATGCCCACAAAGCCCCACTGTCTCCTGGACAGGTGTCTCACACATGGCTGGTGCCCTGGCTTCTGAGACAGCTGCCCCTTGATTGCTTGGCTCTGATATCCAGGGACCTTGCATTCTTAGAGCCCATGGGACTGTGGCAGAGATGGTTCTTGGCAGACTGCTACCACCAAGGCACTACACAGAAGGTAGACTGAGGCATACCCCCACTCCTGAGTCCTCCCTTGAAAGGGGCCTCTTTGCTTGTCCTAGAGCTTGGCCCGAGGGGCAAACGTCAGGTTTGGCACACACCTAGTGTAGTATGAGGCTGTGCTCAGGAACATAGGCTATGGCATCATCGTGTCATGCTCCTTCTGACTTGCTTTAGCTGGCCAGTATCTCCCAGAAAAGAGCTCATGCACTTGTCTGGAGCTGATTTTTGTGACTGCTGCCCCAGGGACAGCACCAGGTCACCTGGCCAGTGGGGCTTGTGCTTGTTAGCCTGTAGGACTGTATGTATTTGCCTGCTTTTAAAACTTACTGCCTGAGGGTCTGGCTTCTTATCAGCCTTAATCTAGGTGCTGAGATCTTCCTCTTTGGTGCTGACTGGTCTTGTCACATACTGGGAGCTATTGAAAATATATAGGCTGCTTGGACAAGCACAAAGGTTTGAGAGACAACAAGGAGCAGGGGCAGGACTTGAATAGCAAGGTTCATTTCCCACATGAGGACCTCTTGTGAGTCTGGGAGAGGTGGTTTTTCATCTACTGTACAGAAATCAACACAGAGAGTCTGCAAGATGAAAAAACAGAGGAATTATTGCAAATGATAGAAAAAGATAAAATCCAAGGGAAAAAACCTTAATAAAACTGAGACAAATAATTTACCCGATAAAAAGTTCAAAGCAATGGTCATAGGATTCTCACTGAACTCAGGAGGAGAATGGATGAACATGGAAGAACTTCAAAAAAAATGGAAAAATATAAGAAAGGACCAAACAGAAGTCACAGAGCTGAAGAATATAGGAACTGAACTGAAAAATACCTAGAGGGATTTAACAGACTGGATAAAACAGAAGAAAGGATCAGTCAACTTGAAGACAAGGCAGTGTTACTCACCCAATCAGAGTAACAAAAAGATAAAATAATGCCAAATAGTGAAGATAGCTCAAAGGACTATGGGGCAACATCAAAGGGACATTATAGGGGTCCCAGAGAAGATAGAAAGGTGCAGAAATCTTGTTTGCAGAAAACTTCTCTGACCCGGGGAAGGGAACAGACATCCATGTCCAGAAAGCCTAGAGAGTTCCAAATAAGATAACAGTATAATATGCCTTGGTATATTATAATTAAAATGTCAAGGCATAATATAATTCAAATGTTAAAGGTAAAGACAAGGAGAAAATAGTAAAAGCAGCAAGAGAAAAACAACTCATATGGACAAGGGAATCCTCACAAAACTATCAGCATATTTTTCAGTGGAAACTTTGCAGACCATATTCAAGGCACTGAAAGAAAAAAAAAAGACTTCCTACTAAGAATATTTTGCATGGCAAAATTGTTCAGAATTGAAGGAGAGGTAAAGAGTTTTCCAGATAAGCAAAAGCTAAAGTTGTTCATCACTACTAAACTGGCCTTATAAGAAATATTAAATATTTTCGTTAAGCTGAAAAGAAGGTGTGCTAATTAGTAACAAGTAAACATATGAATGAATACGTTTCACTGGATAAGTAAATATATAGTAAAGGTAATGGATTAATCATTTATAAAGCGAGTATGAAGACTAAAAGAGAAAAGTAATAAAAATAGCTATAATTATAAAATTATACAAGAGATAAAGATATCTTTATATACAATAAGACATCAGAAACATAAAACATGGCAGGGGAATAAAAATGTTGAGCTTTAGAATGAGGTCACTTAAGTTGTTATCAACTTAAAATAGATGGTTATAGATGTAAGTCATTATTTGTAAGTCCCCCAGTAACCACAAAGAAAAACCTATAGTAAATACACAAAAGAGAGAAGGAATGGCAGTATATTACCAAAGAAACCACAAGAGAACAAGAGAAGAAAGGAAAGAGAGCACCTGCAAACCAGCCAACCAACAATGAACAAAATGGCAATAAGTACATACGTGGCAGTGATTAGTTTAAATGAAAAAGGACTCAATTCTCCAATCAAAAAACATAGAGTGGCTAAATGGATAAAAAAAAACAAGACCCATCTATATGCTACCTACAAAAGACCCACTTCATATATAAAGTTACACACAGACTGAAAATGAAAGGATGGAAAAAGAAATTTCATGCAATTGGGAGCAAAAACAAACAAACAAAAACCCAGCTGGAGTAGCCAATCTTGTATCAGATAAAATAGACTTTAAAACAAAGACTGTACTAAAAGACAAAGGGCACTACAAAATGTAATGGTTAATCCAACAAGAGGATAAAACATTTGTAAATATTTATGCACCCAACATAGGAGTACCCAAATATATAAGGCTAATATTAACAGACCTAACAGGAAAAATAGACAGCAATACAATAATCGTAGGGGACTTTAGCACCTCACTTCTATCAATGGATAGATCATCCAGACAGAAAAACAGTAAGGAAGCATTGGCTTTGAACAACACATTAGACCAAGTGGGCTGAACAGATATATTCAGAACATTCCATCCCAGTGCAACAGAATACACATTCTTTTCAAGTGTACATAGAATATTTTCTAGGATAAATCATATGTTAGGTTACAAAACAAGTCTTAATAAATGTAAGAGGATTTAATTGATATCAAGCATCTTTTCTGAGCACAATGTTGGGAAACTAGTACAAAGAAAACTGGAAAATTCACAAATATGTGGAGATTAAACAACATGCTACCAAACAACCAATGGATCAAAGAAGAAATGGAAAGAAAAATTAAAAAATACCTGAGATAAACAAAAATGGAAATACAGCAGTTCTCCCTTACCACAGTTTCACTTTCTATGGTTGATTCTCCTTCTGATAAGTCATCAAGTCAATAATAGCCTAACACTACATCACAAAGCCAGTGTCACTGACCTCACTTCATCTTATTATGCAGGCATTTTATCTTCTCTCTTCATCACAAGAAGAAGGGTAAGTAGAGAACAAAAGGATATTTTGAAAGACAGACCTCATTCATATAACTTTTATTACAGTACAATATAATTGTTATTAGTTTTTGCGGTTAATCTCTTACTATGCCCAATTTATAAACTGGACTTTATCATAGGTATGTATGCATAGGAAAAAGAAACATAGTATATATAGGGTTCTTCACTATCTGTGATTTCAGGCATCCACTGGGTGTCTTGGAATGTATCCCCCATGGATAAGGGGGGTCTACTGTATAACATACCAAAATGTGTGGGATGCAGCAAAGGTAATTAAAAGAGGGAAGTTCATTGCAATTAATGTCTACCTCAAAAGCAAAAAACGTCTCAGATAACTTAACTTTATACCTCAAGGAAGTAGAAAAAGAACAAAGTCCAATGTTAGTAGAAGGAAGGGACTAAAGGTTAAAGCAGAAATAAATTATATAGAGATTAAAAAATAGAGAAGATTAATGAAACTAAGAGCTAGTTTTTTGAAGATATATAAAATTGATAAGACTTAAGTTAGACTCACCAAGAAAAAAGAGAAAGGACTCAAATAAACAAAATAAGAAATGAAAGAGGAGAGGTTACAACTGATAACACAGAAATATAAAGGGTTGTAAGAGACTACTATGAACAATTATATACCAGACATAGAAGAAATGGATAAATTCCTAGAAATATACATATCCATATTTAAACATACATATTTTGTCCATATATCCACAAAATAATTTGCTGTGATTTTGACTGGGATTGCACTTAATCTATAGATCAAGTTGGGAAGAATGGATATGTTGATCATGTTGAATCTTCTCACATTTATGTATATGGGGTGCCCTCCATTATGTAGTTCTTTTTTCATTTCTTTCATCAGAGTTTTGAAGTTTTCCTCCTATAGATCCAAGAAGTCTTTGTGTTGATTCTTTGGGATTTTTTTTTTATAGAGGCAATCATGTCATCTTTGAACAAGACAGTTTTATTTGTTCTTCCCAATCTGTATACTTTGTATTTCCTTGTATTACCTTATTGCATTATCAAGGACTTTAAGGATAATGTTGAAAAGGGGTGGTAAGAGGGGACATCTTTGCACTGTTCCTGATCTTAGTGAAAGGCATCTAGTTCTCCTTATTAACTACAATGTTAACCATAGTGTTTTGTAGATGTTGTTTATTAATTTGAAGAAGCTCCCCTCTCTAGTTTTCTGATTTTTTATGATGGCTGGGTATTGGATTTTGTCAAATGCTTTTTCTGCATAATTGATACAATACAATTTTCTTCTTTAGCCCCTTGATGTGGTTGATAATATTAATTGATTTTCAAATTGTGAACTAGTTTTTCATCCCTGGAATAAATCCCATTTAGTTACGGTGTTTAATTCTCCTTATAAACTGTGGGAATTTGATTTGCTAGTATTTTGTTGAGGATTTTGAATTGGTGTGTAGCTTTTCTTTTTGCAATGTCTTTCTCTAGTTTTGGTATTAGGGTAATTCTGGCCTCACAGAATGAGTTGAAGTTTTCCTCTGCTTCTGATTTCTAAAATAATTTGTAGAGAATTTATTCCTTAAGTGTTTGGTAGAATTCATCAGTGAATCCATCTATGCATGGTACTTTCTTTTTGGAAGGTTATTAATTATTGGTTCAACTTCTTTAATAGGTAAAGGCCTACTCAGATGTATGAGTTTTGGGTAGATTGTGTCTTTCAGGGCTTTAGTCCATTTCATCTAGGTCATCAAATTTGGAGCATAGAGCTCTTCATAATGTTCCTTCATTACCCTTTTAATGTCCATTGGATCAGTTATTATGGCCCATCTTTCATTTTTCAGATTAGTAATTGGTGTCATCTCTCTCTTTTTTCCTCAGATAAAATCTGGCTAGAAGTCTATATATGTTATTTATCTTTTAAGAGAACCAGTTTTTGGTTTGGCTGACTTTCTCCATTGATTTCCCATTTTCAGTCCAAGTTCTCCCAATCGGTCCTTAATTCTTATCTTCAACAAAAGATGTGAAAAGGTATTTTATTTACTTTGGTGAAGCCACTGTCACTAGTTACCCTAATCCCATAGAATCCACAGATACTTGAAGTCACAATAATTGATAATCTAAGGAATAGGGCAGTCATAACTGTCAAAAGTAAAAACATTTCCCCCAGGGGGCAGTACTCTGGTGATTCTCACTCTCTTGTTCTCTTCTCTTCCCCACTAGGTGAAAGCAACAGCTGAGACCTCCTTGGTAAGAGATGGTGATTGGATACTGGGTTTTTGGTGACCCCTGTCTCATGTATATTGTTCTCCTCATACAGGTGACACTTAGCATACTGAGTTTTCATTGTTCATTGCATGAGATTGGACAGTCATACCTGGGAATTGGTACTGCTGACAGGGAGACCAGATTCCATTTTTCCACCGTCATGTGGAAGACTCCAGAAAAAGGAACAGCTCTTCTAATGAGTGGTCAAAAAAGTAACTGAGAGAGCAGATACAGCTTGCAGATGCGTCATGCGTATTGGCAGAAGACGTGAATCTCAGCTAGAGCCACGTAGTCCTCATTTCCAACCAAGTACTATGTCCCAGATTTCTTACTTAAATCAGAAAACGTTTATCACAGAAAGCATGTTTGTGAGAGGAATGTTCTCTGGATGAAGAGAATAAACTCTGGTAGAAGAAACTCTCATAGGATGTACATAATGCAGGAAACAGAAATCCTAAGGAACTTCACTGCAAACAGAAAAGTGGCAGGCAGTCTCTGTTCCCTCAAGAACTATTTGCTGCTGATGCCTGGAGAAATGAGTACTGCTCTACCTGAACCACAACATGGAATGGAATGAGCTTGGCCCTTTTATAGGCTGTTGGTGACACCCATAGATGGGAGACCAGCAATATTCTGGGGCTATTCCATTTTTTATGACATCTGCGACATCATTGTGGGTTCATGCAGGAGGAATGGGTATGAGATGGAACCTAACCATGGGGTGATTTCAGACTTGGCAGACTGCAGACCCTTCTGTCTTCAATGCCCAGGGCCCATTTAGCAACCACTGCTCTGATTCTGGACTTATGTGAATGAAAATACCATGGGATGCTTCGAAAACGTTTGGCCCATCTACTCATGTTCACACCAGGTGAAGATTCCTGTGCTTTAAAGGCAACAGAGCCTTAGTGTTCCAAATATTTGCTCTTCTGATTCATTTCACTGAAACATTGTCAAAAGACAGAACCCATTTCAGCTCCTCTTAAATTCTTTTTCCTCAGAATTTAAAAGTAATTTAGAGGAGAAAATGCATAAAGAGGAGAAAAAAGAATTTAGAGGAGAAACAAGTTCATGCATAAAGATTAAATTCTCTTTTCAATCAGTTCTCATAGGTGCTCACAAGAGATCAGACTCCAGGCGGTGCATGATTGTTTGCCATGAGACACCTTCTCCTCTCTCAGGGACAGAAAGGCTTGTTTTCCAACCATTATCTGTAACTAATCAACACTTTCGTTAGTTAAAATATCAGGTATGCTGTACAAAATTCTTATTACTTATTACGATTTTTTCAATTTTTTTTCTTATTTCACAAATGAAGAATTAAAGATACTTAGGGGATAACAGGAATCCCTGCTCCAAGACTGAGAAGATGCTTAAGACACGTTCATAATCAATAGTGATAAAGGGTTCCAATAGGCATCACTTACTTGTTGCTTGCTTTGTGTGGGACGCTCTCTTGTTTCTAGTACCTAATGATTAAATTGAATCAAGTATGAGCAAAAGAGAAAAGCCTAGTTAGAGGCTGTGAGAATGTGAATTACAGCCCATTTGCAACTGAGGTTTTCTTCCATAGATCTATAATGACATCAGGGGATTTTGACTCACTCGGTTGCTGAGCCTGGTTTAATGAAGGTGAAATTCACACATTCTTGTTTTTATGGGAATGTGCATCACTGACACTCTTTAAAATATGTTCTCAAATTAAACTTTCCCATCATGTTTTCACTTCCTTAAAGTCACACAATATAAGGCGAATCCCCATGAGTCTGGCTGAATCATTGTACATCCCTGACTAGTGGACCTGAATTAATGAAGCTTTAGGATGATTTGCAGAAATTGGCAGATTAATAAATTTGTCTTAGTCCCGTTCATGGTGTAACCACAAACGTTCAGTTCTGCTGCTGCCCAATTCAGCCAACACAGAATATCGAGCAAAGAGCTTTTTATTCAACCAGCCAGCAGGTTGGAAAAATGGAAGGACTTTGTCCTAAAGACCCATCGCATTTAGACTGCACAGTGGACAGCTTATATATGGTAAGAGGGAGAGGGATATTTTCAGCTGCCGCAAAGCTTACAGATTTGATGGCGTCTGTCCATTCATTAGTTTTTTGCAATCCAGGGTGTGATGTGCATTCTTGGGTTGTTTCATGGTCTCCAGGTGCCGTTATTCCTGGGGCTTTAAAAGGAAGTGTTAAATTATTTGTATCTCTAAACTCCAGAGAAAAACAGCCCCACAAGGCATGTTGCTACATCCACTCAGTTAACCTTATCTGGTTCCTGGCAGCCTGCAAGGAGCCAGAGACCAGCTTTTAACTCCTTCAGGCCTGGTTACAGTGAGGCAATCATATCCCCACTTCTCCAAGCTGCTCCTATGACCCTGCTCCCAGAAAATCAGTGCAGAGCCCTCTTTAAGCAAAAAAGGACGAAAGGAGATTGAATGGAGATCTGTGCTTTTTAAGCTTCCTGGGGACCATGTGTGTCTCCAGTATGCCTTTGAAATGCAGAGCCCCAGTATTGGAACATACCCTCGTGTCCCACAGCACTGCATAAGGGAGGCTTTAGCATTTCTCATTTAGATCTTCCAGGGTGTCATAGCTGCCACTGAATCACTTCCTGTTCCATCTGCTGAGACCTCTCCCATCCTCACTACTTGTTACCAGCTCCATAAGAATGATTTCCCTCACATCCCTTGAGCTCTAAACTCTTCTTTCTTAAGCTGACCTTTAAATGGTCTGCATTCTTTCTCCTTTTTCTTCTTCTTCTTCTTTAGTTATTTGTATGGCAAAATAAGGAAAACAACATTTTCTCCAAGAGTGTGACAAGACTGTTGCAGGGATTAGAGGAGAGAATAAAGTGTGAAGTGGTTCACGTGCATGGGATTCTTTCTGTTCTCCTGTTTATCTCACTTTGCTACCCAGGAAGTCACAGCATCCACCCACTATGCTGCCTTATAGTCAGTGGTGCGCTGGGAGAAACGGTTCTCAGGGAGAAAAGCCTTGATTCGTAGCTTTTGCCAATTTCTTGGTATAGGCGAGTACTCCAACCATGGTTGATTTTTAGCTACAAATGTGAAGTGCACATGCTGGCAGAACTCCTGGAAATGTTTAGCAGCCCACATCCAGGAGCCCGCTTGGGCCGGTGCCTGCTCACCACTGCATTTGGCCCAGATTTCAGGGTGATGAACCCCCAAGAGTTTTACTGCCCAAATCCTGACTTCAGCTTCCTCATTTCAGACCAGCTCTGCTGCCTCCTCTGATAATGACCCTTATGAGGAGCTGCTCCTCTGAACACATGGCTCCCTACCTACTACACCCTGGACGGCAGCGGGGCTGAGGAAGTGGGGGAGAAGGGAGTGGTCAGGAGAATGTGACCCTGCTCAGAAGGTGCTGGCTCATAAAGATACATTGTTAACTAATGAGCACGTTTGAAGCAGAATATTAAACCATCGGGAGCTTGAAATCTGCCATGTTGGGAGTATTTACACCAGAGAAATTGGCAAGTGCTGCGAATTGGAGTGTCCTCCTTCCCCTAAGTTAGCCAGTTTGCCAGCGTACTACAGGGCTAAGTTCCTCTCTTTCATTGACTATGGCTGTCATCTCTCAGACTTTAACCCCTAAGAAAGATTGCCAGAAGGGAACTATGATACAAAATTAAGTCTACTTGTTACAGGGGCCACACACCCAGGGTACCTCTCCAACCGACTGTTCTACTTCACTAGCCTTCAAATGAAAGGGTAGGGAGGGACTTGCGGGGGGCTCACCCTCTCATTACTGGAAAGGCATTTAGTATCTCCACAACTAGGATTGATTTCAAAACTGACTCCAACAGCCATGTAAAGGAGGACGTTTTCTTCTCCTTTAGTCTAAGACTGGCCTCCTGAGTCCTTATTTTTGGGCACAACAAGGGCCTCTTTCCAAAATGACTGATGTGTGAAACCATTCAGGAAACTGAACCCACACCCAAGGGCTGTGCACTGTCCCTGTTGTTCCTTTAAAACAAGCTTCCTCCCCAAAAGCAGAGACGCTCCTCTCCTCCACCCTTGTAACCAAACATTGACCCACACCTCCAACTTGGAAAGGGCCAGTCTTAGCCCCCCAGCTCGGGGCTACACTTAGTTTAGCAAAATTCTTTGTGAGGCTTTCTTTATTCAAGGTTTTAAAAAGTCTCATCTGGTCTCACCTAGTGTCCCCAGATTACCCAGAACCATACAAGGCTTTTTAAGCCCATGAATGTGGATAACAAGAAATGTCATAAGGCAGAGTATGGGGCTTGGTTACGAACATCACAGGTTATGAGGAGCTCATGCACCATGGGAAACATGTGGTAAGGACAGGGACCAGCTTTTGCCATTCCTGGGAAGTAACCCAGCCTTTGAAGACACAACACAGGGATTGGTGGGATTCTGTCCATCTCCCAACCCTTCTGAACCTTGCGGTGGCCGCACAAAACCTATCAGACGTGCAGCCTTTACCGTCACTACGGGCACCTGCGCTAACAAACCGACGCACTGACAGCCAGAGCCTGCGGAGAGGGAGGAGAAGGAGGGAGAACAGAGCAGAGAGAGGGCTGTTTTCAAAGCTGAGAAAGTGGGGATACCTTGCCCTCGGTGCAAGGTGGGAAAGAGAGACGTGAAAGGAGGAAGGAAAAGGCCACAAAGCCACTTGGGATTGAGTTGCGGAAATGTGGGGGTGCTTTAAGATGCTGCAGCAGGCAGACCCCTCTGTGCGCAGCCACCACTGAGGGCAGCCGTAAGGAGAGATGTGGAGAAGGTATGAGCACAGGAAGGGGTGTTAGAACTCTGAGAAGAACTGGGTGGGTGTTTTATTCCGTATCTTAATGATTTTGTCTGAGTCTCCTTTCCTGCGGCTGTGGCCAGTTTAAGTTGTCATGGCTAAAATAAATTATCTGAAATCACAAATGCTTATGTTGGTAGAGCCCCAGGTATACTCCCTCAAAGCAGCCCTAAGCATTCTGCCAGGAGTATTTCTCTCTAACATTCCTGGAGACACAGAGCTAAAGCTGGGACCGTCACTGTGAGTTCCCATTTTTCACTGTGGAAATGGTGTTCTGTGAATCTGATGTATCGTGGAGTTGGGGGAGTCAGGAGTCTTGACTTACCAACTACTCATTCCACAGCTGCTCACAGTGTTCCCTCCATCCCAACCATGGGTATCTCCAAGCTCTATCTTGTGACAACGAACCATCGTGGCAAAGAAGGCACAACGGATTGAATGAATGGCGCTTTCGGAAGGCAGCAGTAGCCTTTGAAGTCAGCCGATGGGGATGGGCAACAGGCCGGGGTTGGCGTGGGTCTCTCCACTCACAAAAGCTACTCCTGCGGATGGCGGGGAGCCCCAGGGCTATTAGGCAGAGCGTGAAAACTGCTGGGCAGAGACTCCCACCCCTGCAGAGGAAAAGTGGACGCGTGGCTGTCCTGGGCCACTTTTCCTGTAGGGCAGGAAAACACACCTTTCAGGGTCCTTGCTGGGAAAGCTACCAAGCAGGGACTCAAGAGAGATGCTCACTCCTAGGCAATGAAGTCCTCGTGCAAACCAGGAGGCTGCGTGGCATTCAGGATGGTGGTGGAGCACCTGTATTTGGCCTCTCCGTAAGGGCTGTGGCTGCTCAGAGGGGCAATGAGTCCGTGTGCAAAGCAACTCACCCGTCCAGGAAGGAAGATTATTTCTGGACATCTATGCAGGCTCTACTAAACCCTGAATGGTGTCTCAGATACCTGAGAAAAATGACACTGAAGAAAGGGGGAGGAATAAAAATAAGGTAACTCTCATCTCTTGACTGTGCCTTATGCTTGTCAGGCTTCTTATGTTAACCATTCATTCATTCGTTCTATAAATATTCATGAGCACCCACCCTGTGTGAGTCCTCAGCTATACGGGGCAACTGTGGGCATAGCAAAGTACGCTCCACAGAAACTCAGGTTCAGAGAAGTTCATGATTTTGCTGATATCGCCTATTTGTGTACATTGGGTAGTCAACACGTGGACCAAAAATAGACGAACTTCTGAGTCCTTTTCACTCTGTCAGGCTATTTCTCTGAGAACACATGACTTTTCTTCACAGAGAAATGAATGAACCAAGCCTTGACACATCTTATGTTGTAATGTGCCTGCTGGATGGCATTTACATCACCTGGGAGGTGACAGCTATGCATTCAGGGGGCCTGTCTCTGTCCTCCGGACAATGTGGGCTGTACTAGCATTGAAACAGGTGTTTGTGCTGTCAGACAGCTACTGCTCTCTCCTACTCGTGCAAAGAGACAAAGCTAAGTGAGAAATGCTTTGTAATTACCCTAATTCCAACATCAAGATGAGAAATTGAGGAAGACCACATCACGGGGTCCATAGAACAAGACTTGACAACGGGAAACAAACTGAAAGCAGTAACTGCTGCTTTAGCCGCTGAGAAAGTGGCCAGGATGCCCTCACAGAGGCAAAGTCAGTGATTTCATGCCTTGCCCTGGGAGAGGATGTGGGGTGGGGTGGAAGGTGACAGGCATAGGCTCTGGGACCAGACAGCCAGTGCTCGTAGCTAAGATCGCCACCAGCGTGGCCTTGAGGCTAAATTCTCCCTGCTCCAGGCTCACGGTGGAAACTGGAGGACATAAGGGTGCTCAGCTCCCAGCCTACTAACTAAACCAGTTACTGCCTTCCGAGTGCTGAGCGCGGCGCCTGGCAGGTAGCAAGCAGCCAGTAAGCCGGCTCACACCCTCGCTTCTAGTGAGCGCTCGTGCTCTCCTCAGCCCTGCCCTTTCACAGGGGCTTGAATAGTGACACCACTCATTCCAGGGACTCTTAGGACACAACCAAGTGTGTCTAACACCTGCTCTCCCACAAAGTGACACCAATCTTTTCAAAGGCTTAGTGCAAATTACTAAAGATGCTGCTGCTCTGTAAAGAAAAGCTCCTAACCAGTCTGTATATTGTGATTTACAATAAGAAATATGTACTTTGTCTTCCTCCTGGCTCAGAGCTCCTGAAATGCTTGGAATTTCCTAATCCGTGAGAGCCATAAAGGTGTCTTTTGTTACATTAATGAGGTGACTTTTGGAATCCGCCAAAGGATGGGGGCTGGTCGCCAGGACAACTAATCATGTGATTAGCAGGTTGGAACTTTCAGTCTCACGCCCTGATCTCTGGGGAGGTGAGAGAGGCTGGAGGTGGATCCTTGTCTTCAATGGCCAATATTTTAATCAGTCATGACTCTGTAATGAAGCTGCCACAAAACCCCCAAAGGAATGGGCTTGGAGACCCTGGTTGGTGAGCTCATGGAGATCTGGGGAGACTGGTGTGCTCAGAGAGGACATGGAAGCTCCGTGAGCCTGCTCCCTTACCTCGCCCTATGCATCTCTTCCACTGATTGTTCCTAAGTTATATTCTTTTATAATGAACCAATAATCTAGTAAGTGAAGTGTCTGAGTTCTGTGAGCCGCTCAAGCAAATTAACTGAACCTAAGGAGGGGGTCATGGGAACCTCTGATTCATAGTCAGAAGTACAGGTAACAACCGGGACTTGTGACGGGTGTCTGAGGTCAGGGACAGCCTTGTGGGACAGCCCATAACCCGCAGGATCTGATGCCACTTCTGCGTAGACGGTGTCAGAATGGAGTCGAATTCTTGGACACCCTGCTGATGCCTGAAAATTGCTTTGGGGCGCAGGAAAGTCTCTCCTCCACACTGCATACCGGAATTGGTATCAGGACCTTTTAAAAATCTTACAATATTGTACTTACATATACTTGGGGTCTGCTAGACTATGGGTGGGCTCTCTCCGTCCCCAGGGTCCTCACGAAGCCCACAGGGAAAACAGCAGCCGAGGTGGAGGTGAGCATTGCAGGAGAGGAGAAGCCGGCTGGGAATGATGAAGGTGATGATGAGTAGCTAGATAAGACAGCTCTCGCCGGCCACTGGTTCAGAGAGCCGCCAAGGGATGACTGGGCATTGCTCCAATTCCAGAACTTCCTTGGTCCCCTCATCTTCATTGCCAATGTCTTTTTAGCTGCCCTGGACTATCTCTCCCTGACACAACTGTCTTAGATCCAATTTCTAGAGACCCCACTTCTTGGGGGGGTTTTGGCTGTTTTTTAATGGGTGCTTTTTGGTAAAGTGGTCCCATAGCCCGATGCCTTTGCCCAATTACATGATTCAGTTCCTTAGAAAGTACCTTAAAGTCGGACCCCCACACAAGGCATTTAAGGAAAGACTCAGGACACAAGGAGAATACGGATGTTGAATATATTAGGTTCTCCAGGGAAACAGAACCAGTAGGATGTATAGGGATATGTATAAGAGGGGATTGATTATAGGAACGGGCTCACATGATTACATTGGCCCACCAACTGCTGTCAGGAAGCTGGAGACCCAGGGAAGTCAGTGACGTAATTCAGTCCAAATCCAAAGGTCTGAGAACCAGAAACGCTGATGTCCAAGGGCAGGAGGAGACCGTGTCCTCTCAAGAGGAGAGAGGGCTCACCCTTCTGCTGCCTTCTTTTCTGTCCAGGCCCTCAGTGGTTTAGAGGAGACCCACCCACTGGTGAAGGGGAATCTTCTTTGTTCAGTCTAAGCATTCAAATGCTGCTCTCTTCCAGAAACACCCACATGGACACACCCGGAGAGGAGGTGGCACCATCATGTGAGCTTCCCTCAATCCCATCAAGCTGACATAAAATCAGCCATCACATAGGTAGTGTGAGCCCAGCTTAAACTCCACCAAAGGGCATATGACTCGGTCAGCCATCTCTGTAGTGGCACATGGCTTGGGGAAGAGTCTATTTATTTTCAAGCCTCTGTTAAGTAACACAAAGAGTGAACAGTGCACAGTACACAGAGCTGTATAAATCATGCCGCTGAGAGGAGGGCAGAGTCCAGAGTGTGCCACCTTACGTGCAGGAGCCCGCGCTGGCCTCACTGGTTTGTCACTGTCCGTGTCATGAGGCATGGAGGACGCGTGGTGGGACTGCCTCTAAGGCAATTGATTCTGCAGCACGTGACGTGTGGAGCAGCACAAACGCACGAATAGCCATATGTGGAGCTTCGTGCAGCTCTGACACAGCGCAGATTTCAGCTTCTCTAGTCCTACGTGATGTGCAGTCAGCCAGTTTGCCATGATGATGATTACAGCATGAAACAAGGTGCAAAATCAGAGCTCCCTCCTGCCTAAGTCACGCTTTATTCAAAAGCAGACTCTCTAAGCATCGTATGTTCTACTCTATTCTGGATAAAGATTCAGAGAATTCAGAGAGAAGTTCATGAATTAGAATTTTACGTTCCCATGTACGTTATGTTCCAATTACGGCTTTTATGTTTTAAAAGTGAAATCATTTTTAAAAAGACTAAAGAAAGAAGGTTAAATATCAAATTTGATAACAAAGTAGGGTTTTCCTACTGTTGTCCCTAAAATTTGAAATAAGTAACAATTTAATAAATAGCATGCTCACCCTTACCCCTTCAGGAAAACTGCAGAGAAGTATCCTGCCATGTATGGCTCCATCGAACAGCTGTGTTGTGCTCTCACAATGCCACTAGAGGGAGCACAAGCCAACTAACATGCACCGTCCCTAGAGCCCTGGCACCTCTGAGGATGCTCACAGTTAAATGTGGCAGGACATACATACATAGCATGCTTCCATCTTGGTATCGGTTCTGCAAAAATACTGAGCAAATTGGAAACAAACTCAGTCACAATACTGGGAGAGCAGCATTTCTCCATCAGAGTGTCTTTGACCTGGAAACTCCAAGCTCGTGGAGAGGAGATGAAAGTACAGGGTTTGATCCTAGTTAAGGAGGTTTAGGGCAAGAACATCCAGAATGCATAGGCCTTAAGAAGGGTAGCCTGTTTCCATCTGATGTGAAGTCCAGGCAAACATGCATGGAGAGAAGGGTGATATAGGGAGGGTGCGTGTGTGTGTGTCTAGGGCACGAAACAGACTGCCTTATTGTTCCAATTCTTTCCAACGTCTACCAGACCATGAGCTGAGAAACATTTCCTGAATCCTAATAGCCTAATAATCCTAATAACCTAACAACTGGAAAACAAAGGGCTTTCCAATGAGGACAGGCATTGTGAGAGCACAACACACAAAAGCAGCAGGGGCAACTTTTTTAGTTTTAAACTAGATGCGTAGAAATTCTGTCCACACTCATTTGGTGACCTTGATAAGAAATTTATTTGTCCCAGAAAGAAAATAAAATGTTCAAGTTACATTATGACTCTCGCATCTGTTTTCTAGTAAGAGGAACCTTCCGTCTTCAGGTTCAAACTAGGCTTCAGAGTACTTTAGGATTCTCCAAAGGAATTTTGGTGGCTTGAGAAAGGAGCCCAGAAAGTAAAATTTAAGGGTGGCATACAACTTGGAAGGAATTTCTACATTTAGTTATTATATTTTTATTGGAATATAGTTGCTATACAATATTGCATTGGCTTCAGATGTATAACATAGTGATTCAACAATTATATACATTACAAAGGGCTACCATGAAAAGTGTAGTTACCATCTGCCACCATACAAAGCTATTACAGTATTATTGCCTATATTCCCTATGCTGTACTTCCATTTTAGTAACTAATTTATTTTATACATGGAATTTTGTATTGCTTTATCCCCTTCACCTGTTTCATCCCCCCACCTCTGCCTGCTGCCACCTCTATGCAACCACCAATATTTTCTGAATCCTTTCCTGTTTTGTCTGTTTTGTTGTTTAAAGTCCACATATAAGTGAAATCATATGGTATTTGTCTTCTCTGTGTGACTTATTTTACTTAGCATAATACCCTCTAGGTCCATTCATGTTGTTGCAAATTCCTTTTCTTATGGCTGAGTAATATTCCATGGTGTGTATGTGCCACATCTTCTTTATCCATTCATCTATTGATGGACACTTAGGTTGCTTCCATGTCTTGGCTATTTTAATACTGCTGCAATAAGCATAGGAGTGCATATATTTTTTTGAATTAGTGATTTTGTTTACTTTGGGTCAATTCCTAGAAGTGGAGTTACTGAGTCATATGGTATTTCTGTTTTTAGTTTTTTGAGAAACTTCCATACTGTTTTCCACGGTGGATGCACCAGTTTATGTTCCCACCAACAGTGTAGGAGGATTCCCTTTTCTCCACATCCTTGCCAACACTTGTTATTTCTTGTCTTCTGGATAGTGGCCATTCTGACTGGTGTGACGTGATATATCGTGGTTTTGATTTGCATTTCCCTGATGATTAGTGATGTGGAGCATCTTTTCATGTGCCTGTTGGCCATTTATATGTCCTCTTTGGAAAAATGTCTATTCAGGTCTTTCACCCATTTTTTAGTCATGTTATTTGTTTTTTTGGTGTTGAGTTGTATGCATTTTTAAATATATTTTGGACATTTGTCCCTTATTGATATGTCATTTGCAAATATATTCTCCCATTCTGTAGGGTGCCTTTTTTGTTTTGATGATGGGTTCCTTTGCTGTGTAGAAACTTCTTAGTTTGATGTAGTCCCACATGATTATTTCTGCTTTTGCTTCCTTGCATGGGGAGATTTCTCCAGAAAAAATTACTAATGGTGGTATTGAAGGGTTTACTGCCTAAGTTTTCTTCTAGGAGTTTCATGGCTTCTGATTTTTTTTTTAATTTTTTTTATTGGGGTATCATTGATATACAATTACATGAGCAACATTGTGGTTACTAGATTACCCCCATTATCAAGTCCCCACCACATACCCCTTTACAGTCACTGTCCATCAGCATAGTAAGATGGTATAGAGTCACTACTTGTCTTCTCTGTTCAAGAAAAAATGGAAAAAGTAAAGCTAGGCACATCTCATATGTGGGATACCACTTTTTGGAGAGGAAGAGTACCAGTTTTATAGAATAATGGATTTATAATGGCAAATATAATAATTAAATTTGGGACATTAGCTTTAAAACAAATATTCTCAAACAGGAGCTGACAATATATGTTAGAATTTTATAAGTAAATTAAACATATTTAGACAATGGTTATAACTGGTTATAAGACTGAATTTCAGAATTCAAAAACAGAATCTATCTCAATATAGAATATGGGTTGGGAGCCTATTAAATAGCACACAATTTAGCAAAAGATCAAAGGGCTTCAGGGAGCATATTAATGCAGACAGTTCACCACTCCACTACAAAAATAATGTAAATATGAAATATTGTAAGAAAAAATGGGATTAATAGTTGAGTCCAAAGGAAGGGAAAACCTCTAACAATCAGAATGAAAGAGACTTTAAAACGAGGATTTAAGTCTGAACTGAAACCACAATGACCCCGAGAGGACACAGAAACGAACATGGGCATTAGGGGATGAAGGCTTGGCTTTCAATGGACTTGAGGGTCTGCCATGCTCGCAAAAAAAGTGAATCAGAAAAGCTGCTCTACCAGTGCTGGGATAAAGTTTGCCTTCTGCCTTGTATAGACTAGATAAAAATCTGGCACCCACAATATACCAAAACCTTAGCCATCACAATGTAGGGGAGTGGAGTATTTTTTTCTTTCTTTTTTTTAATTATGGTATCATTAATATACAATCACAAGAACAACACTGTGGTTACTAGATTCCCCCCATTATCAAGTCCCCACCACATACCCCATTACAGTCACTGTCCGTTCCCGTAGTAAGATGCTATAGAATCACTACTTGTCTTCTCTGTGCTGTACAGCCTTCCCCGTGCCCCCTCACCGACATAATGTGTGCTAACCATAATGTCCCTTATTCCTCTTCTCCCTCCCTTTACCCACAACCCACCCCAGTTCCTTTCCCTTTGGTAACTGTTAGTCTGTCCTTGGGTTCTGTGAGTCTGCTGCTGTTTTGTTCCTTCAGGTTTTGCTTTGTTGTTATACTCCACAGATACATGAAATCATTTGGTACTTGTCTTTCTCCACTTGTCTTATTCCACTGAACATAATACCCTCTAGCTCCATCCATGTTGTAGCAAATGGTAGGATTTGTTTTCTTCCTATGGCTGAATAATATTCCATTGTGTATATATACCACATCTTCTTTATCCATTCATCTACTGATGGACACTTAGGTTGCTTCCATTTCTTGGCTATTGTAAATAGTGCTGCAATAAACATAGTGGTGCATATGTCTTTTTCGAACTGGGCTGCTGCATTCTTAGGGTAAAATCCTAGGAGTGGAATTCCTGGGTCGAATGGTATTTCTATTTTGAGTTTTTTGAGGAACCTCCATACTGCTTTCCACAATGTTTGAACTAATTTACATTCCCACCAGCAGTGTAGGAGGGTTCCCCTTTCTCCACATCCTCGCCACCATTTGTTGTTGTCTGTCTTTTGTATGTTGGCCATCCTAACGGGTGTGAGGTGATATCTCATTGTGGTTTTAATTTGCCTTTCTCTGATGATTAGTGATGTGGAGCATCTTTTCATGTGCCTGTTGGCCATCTGAATTTCTTCTTTGGAGAAATGTCTGTTCAGTTCCTCTGCCATTTTTTAATTGGCTTATTTGCTTTTCATTTGTTGAGGTGCGTGAGCTCTTTGTATAATTTGGATGTCAACCCCTTATAGGATATGTCATTTATGAATATATTCTCCTATACTGTAGGATACCTTTTTGTTCTACTAATGGTGTCTTTTGCCATACAGAAACTTTTTACATTGATATAGTCCCACTTATTCATTTTTGCTTTTGTTTCCCTTGCAGGTGGAAATATGTTCATGAAGAAGTTGCTCATGTTTACATTCAATAGAGTTTGCCTATGTTTTCTTCTAAGAGTTGTATGGTTTCATGCCTTACATTAAGGTCTTTGATCCATTTTGAGTTTACTTCTGTATATGGAGTTAGGCAGTAATCCAGTTTCATTCTCTTGCATGTAGCTGTCCAGTTTTGCCAGCACCAGTTGTTAAATAGGCTTTCATTTCCCCATTGTATATCCATGGCTCCTTTATCATATATTAATTGACCATATATGCTTGGGTTTATATCTGGACTCTCTAGTCTGTTCCATTGGTCTATGGGTCTGTTCTTGTGCCAATACCAAATTGTCTTGATTACTGTGGCTTTGTAGTAGAGCTTGAACTTGGGAAGCATAAATGCCCCTGCTCTATTCTGCTTCTAAGGATTGCTTTGGCTATTTGGGGTCTTTTGTGGTTCCATATGAATTTTAGAGCTATTTGTTCCAGTTCGTTGAAGAATGCTGTCGGTATTTTATAGGGATTGCATTGAATCTGTAGATTGCTTTAGGCAGGATGGCCATTTTGACACTATTAATTCTTCCTAGGCAAGAGCATGGGATGAATTTCCATTTATTAGTGTCCTCTTTAATTTCTCTCAAGAGTGTCTTGTAGCTTTCAGGGTATAGGTGTTCCACTTCCTTGCTTAGGTTTATTTCTAGGTATTTTATCTTTTTGACGCAATTGTGAATGGAATTGTTTTCCTGATTTCTCTTTCTGCTAGTTCATCGTTAGTGTATAGGAACACAACAGATTTCTCTGTATTAATTTTGTATCCTGAAACTTTGCTGAATTCAGATATTAGTTGTAGTAGTTTTGGGGTAGATTCTTTAGGGTATTTTATGTACAATATCATGTCATCTGCAAACAGTGACAGTTTGACTTCTTCCTTACCAATCTGGATACATTTTATTTCTTTGTGTTGTCTGATTGCCATTGTCTGATTCTGGAGGCTAGGACCTCCAGAACTATGTTGAATAAAAGTGGGGAGAGTGGGCATCCTTGTCTTGTTCCCGATCTTAAAGGAAAAGCTTTCAGCTTCTCACTGCTAAGTATGATGTTGACTGTGGGTTTGTCATATATGGACTTTATTATGTTGAGGTACTTGCCCTCTATATACATTTTGTTGAGAGTTTTTATCATGAATGGATGTTGAATTTTGTCAAATGCTTTTTCAGCATCTATGGAGATGATCATTGGTTTTTGTTCTTCTTTTTGTTGATGTGGTGGATGATGTTGATGGATTTTCTAATGTTGTACCATTTTTGCATCCCTAGAAGAAATCCTACTTGATGATGATGTATGAGCCCCTTAATGTATTTTGTTGACTATTTTTGCTTCTATGTTCATCAGAGATATTGGTCTGTAGTTTTCTTTTTTAGTGGTGTCTTTGCCTGGTTTTGATATTAGAGTGATGCTGGCCTCATAGAATGAGTTTGGAAGATTTCTCTCCTCTCCTATTTTTTGGAAAACTTTAAGGAGAATGGGTATCATGCCTTCCCTAAATGTCTGATAAAATTCAGCAGTGAATCCATCTAGTCCAGGGGTCTTGTTCTTGGGTAGTTTTTTGATTGCCGATTCAATTTCATTACTGGTAATTGGTCTGTTCAGATTTTCTGTCTCTTCCTGGGTCAGTCTTGGAAGGTTGTATTTTTCTAGAAAGTTGTCCATTTCTTCTAGGTCATCCAGTTTGTTAGCATATAATTTTTCATAATAGCCTTTAATAATTCTTTGTGTTTCTGTGGTGTCTGTCATAATTTTTCCTTTCTCATTTCTGATTCTGTTTATGTGTGTAGATTCTCTTTTTTTCTTAATAGTTCTGACCAGGGGTTTATCTATTTTGTTTATTTTCTCAAAGAATCAGCTCTTGGTGTCATTAATTTTTTCTATTGTTTTATTCTTCTCAATTTTATTTATTTCTTCTCTCATCTTTATTATGGTCCACCTTCTTCTCACTTTGGGCCTCATTTTTTCTTCTTATCCAGTGTCACTAATTGTGAATTTAGATTGTTCATTCGGGATTGTTCTTCCTTCTTTAAATAGGCCTGGATTGCTATATACTTTCCTCTTAGAACTGCCTTTGCTGCATCCCACAGAAGTTGGGGCATTGTGGTGTTGTTTTCATTTGTCTCCTTATATTGCTTGATCTCTGTTTTAATTTGGTCATGGATCCATTGATTATTTAGGAGCAAGTTGTTAAGCCTCCATGTGTTTGTGAGCCTTTTTGTTTTCTTTGTACAATTTATTTCTAGTTTCATACCTTTGTGATATGAGAAGTTGGTTGATACAATTTTAATCTTTTTGAATTTGCTGAAGCTTTTTTTGTGGCCTAGTATGTGGTCTATCCTGGAAAATGTTCCATGTGCACTTGAGAAGAATGTGTATCCTGCTGCTTTTGGGTGCAGAGTTCTGTAGATATCTGTTAGGTCCATCTGTTCTAGTGTGTTGTTCAGTGCCTCTGTGCCCTTACTTATTCTCTGTCTGGTTGATCTGTCCTTTGGAGAGAGTGGTGTGTTGAAGTCTCCTAAAATGAATGCATTGCATTCTATTTCCTCCTTTAATTCTGTTAGTATTTGTTTCACATATTTAGGTGCTCCCATGTTGGGTGCATATATATTTATAATGGTTATATCCTCTTGTTGGATTGACCCCTTTATCATTATGTGAGGTCCTTCTTTGTCTCTTGTGACTTTCTTTGTTTTGAAGTCTATTTTGTCTGATACAAGTATGGCCACACCTCCTCTTTTCTCCCTATTAGTTGCTTGAAATATCTTTTTCCATTCCTTCACTTTTAGTCTGTGTATGTCTTTGGGTTTGAGGTGAGTCTCTTGTAAGCAGCATATAGATAGGCCTTGCTTTTTTGTCCATTCTGTAACTCTTTGTCTTTTGATTGGTGCATTCAATCCATTTACATTTAGGGTGATCATCAATAGATATATACTTATTGCCACTGTAGGCTTTGGATTCTTGGTTACCAAAGGTTCAAGGGCAGCTTCTTTACTATCTAGAAGTCTACCTTAACTTATTATGCTATTAAACACACAGTCTGATGCTTCTTTTTTCTTTCCCTTCTTTTTCTTCCTCATCCACTCTTTATATGTTAGGTGTCATATTCTGTACTCTTTGTGTATCCCTTGACTGACTTTGTGGGAAGCTGATTTAATTTTGCATTTGGTTAGTATTTAGTTGGTCTATGTCCTTTGCTGTTGTTTATTTTCTCTGATGACAGGTAACTTAGGCACACTTCTATCTAGAGCAGTCCCTTTAAAATACACTGTAGAGATGGTTTATGGGAGGTAAATTCCCTCAATTTTTGCTTACCTGGGAATTGTTTAATCACTCCTTCAAATTTAAATGGTAATCTTGCTGGTTAGAGTATTCTTAGTTCAATACCCTTCTGATTCATTGTATTGAATAGATCATGTCACTCCCTTCTGGCCTGGAAGGTTTCTGCTGAGACATCTGATGATAGCCTGATGGGTTTTCCTTTGTAGGTGATCTTTTTACTCTCTCTGGTTGCTTTTAATACTCTGTCCTTGACGTTGATCTTTGCCATTTTAATTATATGTCTTGGTGTTGTCCTCCTTGTGTCCCTTGTGTTGGGAGATCTGTGGACTTCCATGCCGTGAGGGACTATTTCCTTCCCCAGCATGGGGAAGTTTTCAGCAATTTCTTCTTCAAAGAAACTTACTATCCCTTTTTCTCTCTCATATTCTTCTAGTACCCCTGTAAGGTAAGTATTGTTCTGTTTGGATTGGTCACACAGTTCTCTTAATATTCTTTCATTCCTAGAGATCCTTTTTTCTCTCTGTGTCTTGGCTTCTCTGTATTCCTCTTCTCTGGTTTCTATTCCATTCAGTGTCTCCTCTACCTCACCTAATCTGCTTTTAAATCCCTCCATTGTTTGTTTCATTTCAGTTATCTTCCTCTTGAGTTCATCCCTTAGCTCTTGAATATTTTTCTTTAGCTCCATTACCATGCTTATAACTTTTATTTTGAATTCTTTTTCAGGAAGATTGGGGATTTCAGTCTCACTGAGCCCTCTTTCTGGTGTTTGAGGGATTTGGGATTGAACAAGATTCTTCTGCCTTTTCATAGTCCTGGAGTTAAGGGAGTGGTCTCAGGCGAATGGCGCAGGTGTCAGCTGGGAAGAGAAAGTCCCTTCCTGCTTTCTGGTCACCATGCCTGTCTCTGCTGTCTGTGCCGGTCAGTCGTGCACTGATCATGCAGGGAGAAGCCTCTGCATTAAGCTTTATAGTTGCTGTAGGCGGGACTGCCCTCCGGCTCATCTGCATCAATAGCCGGAACAGCTGGTTTGAACACAGGTTCCAGTGGGGAGGAAAGAGTGGCAGGTGCTTATTGCGGTAAGGGGCCTTGGGACTGTGTTGCCAACCAGGGGTACAGGGCCCCTGAAGTTCCTGAAAGTTCCCAGCCTGCTGGGTAGGGTGTGTCAGGATGATTTTGTCCACCTGTTCCTTCTCCTAAACCCTTGCCCCTTTAGCAGTCCTCTGACTGTTGAGAGGTACCTTAAAGTGCCTGCTTTTTTTCCCCAAGGGCAGCCGGTTGTCGGAAACTGTTCACAGTTTTAGTCTTAGACTTTGCGTTTTAGCTCCTGTAATCTACAGAGCACCATGCAATGTGGGTCTGTGCTAACAGGGTAGATTTCTAGGGCTGGGTATTTAGCAGTCCTGTGCTTCCACTCCCTCCCCAGTGTGATTCTTTTCCTCCTGCCGATGAGCTGGGGTGGGGGAGTGCTCGGGTCCCTCTGGGTCACGGCTTTGTATCTTACTCTTTTCCATGAAATGTTGACTTCCCCCAGATGTAGACTGACTGGGGTACTGTTACTTCTGTCCACTCTTTTAGGAATAGTTGTATTTGCCATACTTTCAAAATATATGTAATTTTGGGAGGAGATTTCCACAACACTACTCATGCCACCATCTTTTCTCCACCTCATGGATTCTGATATTATATTTAGGTTTTTAATCCATTTTGAGTTTATTAATATGTATGGTGTAAGACAGTGGCCCAGTTTCATTCTTTTGCATGGTCATTACTTTTTGAGTGCTCTCTGTTGGTTGGTTGGGTACCACACCCTCCAGGAGTAGGTGGATTGATAACTCATTAGTACAGGAAGTGTTTGGCACATGGCAGCCACTCAGCAGGTGTTTATTAAGTGAGTAAATTAATGAATAAGTGAATGAGTGTTATGACAGAAGAAATTTCAGGGTGCTTAGGAGTCATAAATGAGGTGGACATAACTCAGACTGGAGGAGGGGAGAGAAGGGGAAAGCATCTTAGAGGAGACCAGGCCTCAAAAGGATGTCCTGAGTCCAGGACTCATCCTGAGAACAGAAGGATGGTTGGAAGGCAGGGGAATCAGGGAAGATGATGTGGCAGTGGGGCTGGGATGGGACATTCTAGGCAAAGGGAGGAGCATGTCCAAAGATGCCATGATATGAAAGAATAAGTATAATGGAGAAGTTACAGGTAGCTTAGTATGATGGGAACACAGAGTTGAGCAAGAGATTGCAAACATCTTAGTATAAAAATAATTTTATTAATAAAATTAATGTTAATAAAATGTTCATTAAATTAAAATTAATTAATTTTACCTTAACCTATAGGTGATTTTGAAATTTGTAAGCATTAATAACAGCTAACCACCAGGCATAGTGCTAAATACATTATGCATAGTAACACATTTAGTTCTCACAAAAGCATGAAGCAGGTATTCTTATTTCTTATTATCCCCATTTTACAAGTGAAGAAACTGAGGTGCACAGAATTTAAGAAGTTTGCACCATTGGTTTAAAGATGGCAGCGTGAAAGGTGAGACAGAGACCTTCTCCTAAAACCACATATAATACGAAAATATAATTAATACAACTAATCCTGAAAGAGCAACAGGAAAGAAGGCTGCACCAGACTGCATACACCTGGAGAAAAGAACAGGCCTCTCGGAACAGGGTAACATACCAAAGCTGTGACCAAACAGGATCCAAGCCCTTCCCCCACCCCAGCTCACCAGCAGGAGGAAGAGAAACAGTGGAGAAGGAGTGGAGGCCTGGGACTGCTGAATACCTAGCCCTGGAGATCTGCTCTGGGAGCACGAACCTACATTGCATGGTGCTCTGGTGATTAGTGGGGTTGGAAAGCTAAGACAGACAGAATATCTGGAGACACAGAGATTTCAGCTGCTTGTGGAAAACAGGGATTCATATTCAGCTGATCTGGGCAGGCAGTCTGAGAGACTTCCTAAAAGTGAGAGGGCTGCTTAAGAGGCAAGGACTGCACAGAGCTTACTGCTCAGGAGAAAGGACAGGTAGACAAAATTGTTTGGGTACACTCTGTTCAGCAGGTTTGGAACTTAAACGATCTTCAGGCTCTCCATGCCCTGGCTGGGTACACAACTCCAAGGCCTCAACGGTGATACGCAGTCTGCTGTGTCTTCCTCCCAGCCAGCCTGCACCTGGCTTGTAAACTGGCAGCCCCTGCCCTGGTGTCAGGCCAGCCAGAGGGAAGTCCTGCTTATGGCAGCTCCAAAACAAAGCATAGAGGCTTACACCTGTGTGTTCGGCCCACTGGTTCTAGCAGTGGAGACAGCCATAGCAGCAGGGAAGCAAGAAACAGCTCTTTTCTCCCCCCACCCAGGCACAAGCACTACTCCCCTGCGACCCCTAACATGGCTCCAGGAACTGAGCAGCTCAAGAGAGTAGAGCTTCTGGGCACTAGAGGGCACCACATACAAATATGAAATGTCAAAGGAACCTTGTTCAAAGCAAAATCTCAACATCAGAGAAAAGATCAAGTGAGACTGAATTAATAAATCTTCCTGAAAGAGATTTCAAAATAAAAATCATAAAAATGCTCATGGAGGAAGAGAAAGATATTCAAGAACTCAGGAACGAATTTAGGATAGAGATCCAATCATTGAAGAACACAATGGGGAGTATTAAAAGCAAATTAGATATGGTGGAGGAGATGATAAATGAAATAGAAATTAGGGAAGAGGAATACAAAGAAGCTGAGGCACAGAGAGAAAAAAGGATCTCTAGGAATGAAAGAATACAATGACTACAGTGTGACCAATCCAAACAGAACAATATTCATATTATAGGGGTACCAGAAGAAGAGGAGAGAGAAAAACCAACAGAAAATGTCTTTTAGGAAATAATTGCTGAAAATTTTCACAATCTGAGGAAGGAGATAGTCTCTCAGGCCATGGAGCTGCACAGATCTCTCAACACAAGGGACACAAGGAGGACAACACCAACACATATAATAATTAAAATACCAAAGATCAAGGATAAGGACAGACTACTAAAAGAAGCCAGAGAAAGAAATAAGACACATACAAAGGAAAACCCATTAGGATATCATCAAAGTTCTCAGCAGAAACCTTACAGGCCAGAAGGGAGTGGCATGATATATTTAATGCAATGAAGCAGAAGGGCCTCAAACCAAGAATATTCTATCCGGCAAGATTACCATTTAAATTTGAAGGAGGGATTAAACAATTTCCAGATAAGCAAAGGCTGAGAGAATTGAGCTCCCACAAACCATCTCTACACTGTATTTTGGAGGGATGCTATAGATGGGAGTATTCTTAAGGTTTATAGCTGTCACCAGAGGTAAAAGAAAGGGATACATAAAGAGGATAGAATGTAATACCTAATATATAAAGAATAGAAGAGGAGGAAAAGGAGGGGAAAAAAAGAACCTTTAGATTGTGTTTGTACATACTAAGTGAGTTAAGTTAGATTCTTAGATAGTAAGGAAGTTAACCTTGAACCTTTGGTAACCACAAATCTAAAGCCAGCAATGGCAATAAGTACATACCTATCGATAATCACCCTAAATGTAAATGGTCCGAATGCACCAATCAAAAGGCATAGAGTCACTGAATGGATAAAAAAACAAGACCCAACTCTATGCTGCCTACAAGAGACTCACTTCCAACCCCAAGACATACACAGACTGAAAGTAAAGGGATGGAAAAAGATATTTCATGCAACTAATAGGGAGAAAAAAGGAGGTGTGGCAGTACTTGTATCAGACAAAATAGACTTCAAAACAAATAAAGTCACAAGAGACAAAGAAGGACATTGCATAATGATAAAGAGGTCAGTCCAACAAGAGGATGTAACCATTATATGTTGGGTGGAAGAGGATGTCAATGCACCCAACATGGGAGCCCCTAAATATGTGAAACAAATACTAACAAAATTAAAGGGGGAAACAGAAAGCAATGCATTCATTCTAGGAGACTTCAACACACCACTCACTCTGAAGGACAGATCAACCAGACAGAAAATAAGTAAGGGCACAGAGGCACTGAACAACACACTAGAACAGATGGACCTAACAGACATCTACAGAACTCTACACCCAAAAGTAGTAGGGTACACATTCTTCTCAAGTGCACATGGAACATTTTCCAGGATAGACCACATATTAGGCCACAAAAGCAGCCTCAGCAAATTCAAAAAGACTGAAATTCTACCAACCAACTTCTCATATCACAAAGGTATGAAACTAGAAATAAATTGTACAAAGAAAACAAAAAGACTCACAAACACATGGAGGCTTAACAACTTGCTCCTAAATAATCAATGGATCCATGACCAAATCAAAACAGAGATCAAGCAATATATGGAGACAAATGAAAACAAGAGCACAAAGCCCCAACTTCTATGGGATGCAGCAAAGGCAGTTCTAAGAGGAAAGTATATAGCAGTCCAGGCCTATTTAAAGAAGGAAGAACAATCCCAAGTGAACAATCTAAATTCACAATTAGTGAAACTGGTAAAAGAAGAACAAATGAGGCCCAAAGTCAGTAGAAGGTGGGACACAATAAAGACGAGAGAAGAAATAAATAAAATTGAGAAGAATAAAACAATAGAAAAAATTAATGAAACCAAGAGCTGGTTCTTTGAGAAAATAAACAAAATAGATAAACCCCTGGCCAGACTTATTAAGAAAAAAAGAGAATCTACACACATAAACAGAATCAGAAATGAGAAAGGAAAAATCACGACAGACACCACAGAAATACAAAGAATTATAAGAGAATACTATGAAATCTAAATGCTAAAAACTAGATAACCTAGAAAAATGGACAAGTTTCTAGAAAAATACAACCTTCCAACACTGACCCAGGAAGAGACAGAAAATCTGAACAGACCAATTACCAGTAATGAAAGTGAATTGGTAATCAAAAAACTACCCAAGAACAAGACCCCTGGATTAGATGGCTTCAAAGCTGATTTTTATCAGACATTTAGGGAAGGCATGATACCCATTCTCCTTAAAGTTTTCCATAAAATAGAAGAGAAGGGAATACTTCCAAACTCATTCTATGAAGCAAGCATCACTCCAATATCAAAACCAGGCAGACACCACTAAAAAAGAAAACTACAGACCAATATCTCTGATGAATATAGACGCAAAAATACTCAACAAAATATTAGCAAGCCGAATTCAAAAATACATCAAGAGAATCATAGACCATGATGAAGTGGCATTCATCTCAGGGATGCAAGGATGGTACAACATTCGAAAATCCATCATCATCCACCACATCAACAAAAAGATGGACAAAAATCACATGATTGTTTCCATAGATGCTGAAAAAGCATTTGACAAAATTCAACTTCCATTCATGATAAAAACTCTCAACAAAATGGGTATAGAGGGCAAGTACCTCAACATAATCAAGACCATGTATGACAAACCCACAGCAAACATCATACTTAACATTGGGAAGCTGAAACTTTTCCTCTAAGATCAAGAACAAGACAAGGATGGCCACTGTCCCCACTTTTATTCAATATAGTTCTGGAGGGCCTAGCCACAGCAGTCAGACAACACAAAGAAATAAAAGGCATCCAGATTGGTAAGGAAGAAGTCAAACTGTCACTGAATTCAGTAACGTGTCAGGATATAAAATTAATACACAGAAATCTGCTGCATTCCCATACACTAATGATAAACTAGAAGAAAGAGAAATCAGGAAAACAATTCTATTCACAATTGCATCAAAAAGAATGAAATACCTAGGAATAAACCTAACCAAGGAAAGGAAAGACCTATACCCTGAACACTACAAGACACTCCTAAGAGAAATTAAAGAGGACACTAACAAATGGAAATTCATCACACGTTCTTGGATAGGAAGAATTAATATTGTCAAAATGGCCATCCTGCCTAAAGCAATCTACACATTCAATTCAATCCCTATCAAAATACCGACAGCATTCTTCAACGAACTGGAACAAATAGTTCTAAAATTCATATGGAACCACAAAAGACCCCGAATAGCCAAAGCAATCCTGAGAAGGAAGAATAAAGCAGGGGGGATCTTGCTTCCCAACTTCAAGCTCTACTACAATGCCACAGTGATCAAGACAATTTGGTACTGGCACAAGAACAGACCCATAGACCAGTGGAACAGAATAGAGAGTCCATATATAAACCTAAGCATATATGGTCAATTAATATACGATAAAGGAGTCATGGATATGCAATGGGGAAATAGCCTATTTAACAACTGATGCTTGCAAAACTGGACAGCTACATGCAAGAGAATGAAACTGGATTACTGTCTAACTCCATACACAAAAGTAAACTCAAAATGAATCAAAGACCTGAATGTAAGTCATGAAACCATAAAAGTCTTAGAAGAAAATATAGGCAAAAAGTCTCTTGAATATAAACATGAGCAACTTCTTCATGAACATGTCTCCCTGGGCAAGGGAAACAAAAGTGAACAAGTCAGACTATATCAATCTAAAAAGCTTCTACACAGCAAAGAACACCATCAGTAGAACAAAAAGACATCCTACAGTATGGGAGAATATATTCATAAATGACATATCCGATAAAGGGTTGACATCCAAAATATACAAAGAGCTCACTCACTTCAACAAACAAAAAGCAAATAACCCAAATAAAAAATGGGCAGAGGAATTGAACAGACACTTCTCCAAAGAAGAAATTCAGATGGCCAACAGGCACATGAAAAGATGCTCCACATCACTAATCATCAGAGAAATGAAAATTAAAACCACAATGAGATATCACCTCACACCAGTTAGAATGGCCACCATCCAAAAGACAAACAACAAGAAATGTTGGCGAGGATGTGGAGAAAAGGGAACCCTCCTACACTGCTAGTGGGAATGCAAATTAGTTCAACCATTGGGGAAAGCAGTGTGGAGGTCCCTCAAAAAACTCAAAATAGAAATACCATTTGACCCAGCAATTCCACTCCTAGGAATTTACCCTAAGAATGCAGCAGCCCAGTTTGAAAAAGACATGCACCTTTATGTTTATTGCAGCACTATTTACAATAGCCAAAAAATGGAAGCAACCTAGGTGTCCATCAGTAGATGAATGGATAAAGAAGAGGTGGTACATATACACAATGGAATATTATTCAGCCATAAGAAGAAAACAAATCCTACCATTTGCTATAACATGAATTGAGCTAGAGGGTATTATGTTCAGTGAAATAAGCCAGGTAGAGAAAAACAAGTATCAAATGATTTCACTCATCAATGGAGAGTAAGAACAAAGCAAAAACTAAAGGAACAAAACAGCAGCAGACTCACAGAACCTAAAAATGAAGTAACAGGTACCAAAGGGAAGAGGACTAGGGAGGAGGGGTGGAAGGGAGGAATAAGGGAAAAAAGAGTCATTAGGATTAACACACATAATGTGTCGGGGGGCATGGGGAAGGCAGTATAGCACAGAGAAAACAGGTAGTGACTCTATAGCATCTTACTATGCTGATGGACAGTGACTGTAATGGGGTATGTGGGGGGACTTGATAATGGGGGGAGTCTAGTAACCACAGTGTTGTTCGTGTAAGTGTATATTAATGATACCAAAAATAAAATAAATAAACTTTAAAAAAAAGAAAATAAGAAGTTTGCACGAAGTCACATGGATCTAATGTATTATTAATACACTGTCAATATATTTCAAGGAACCCAACAACTTGGGAGGAATACATAATTAAAAAGTTGTTCCTGTAGTCTTTTATAAGCTTTCCTTGGAAAGACTTTCAAAGATGAGGTACATGTATCACTGGTTTGACAAAGTCTGGTGTTACTGGTATTTAGTTGGAGAAAAATTATGCAAACCATTCCAAACAATGAAGACTGACTCATATTAGCTTAAACCACTTTCTGGAGCTTGAGTCTTAAATGGAGGAGGTATAATATTATATATGACTTTATTTGCTTAGTGTTGAGTACTAATAGCCAGGTCAAGGGTAATATAACTAAAAATCTCAAAAGCCAAAAGAGCAGAGTTGGGAGAGAGAGAATTAATATTTAGATTTAGGAAGACTGCTTAATTCTTAGGGAAAATATATACATTTATATGATATAAAGTTAAACCCTTTGATCACACAATTGAAAAAATTAGTTTCTAAATAAATCAATATTTAACTTTTAAAAATGAAAATAGAAAAAGTAAACATAAATATTTATATAATCTTGGAGTGAAGAAAGCATACAGGTAAAGATTAATAAAATTGCAAAAAATAACTAAATTTTCTAGGTAAAAAACTCATTTTTCCAAAAAAGATGGCCAACAGGTGCATGAAAAGGTTCTCAAGATAACTAATCTCAGGGAAATACAAATGAAAAGAACACTGAGATATCATCTCACACCTGTTACAATGGTTATTTTCAAAGACAAGAAATAGCAAGTATTGGCAAGCATGTGGAGGAAAGGGAATTGATGCAGTTACTATGGAAAACAGAATTGAAAGGAATTGGGCCTCATTTGTTCTTCTTTTACCAGTTTCACTAATTGTGAATTTAGATTGTTCATTTGGAATTGTTCTTCCTTCTTTAAATAGGCCTGGACTGCTATATACTTTCCTCTTAGTACTGCCTTTGCTGCATCCCACAGAAGTTGGGGCATTGTGCTGTTTTCATTTGTCTCCATATATTGCTTGATCTCTGTTTTGATTTGGTCATGGATCCATTGATTATTTAGGAGCAAGTTGTTAAGCCTCCATGTGTTTGTGAGTCTTTTTGTTTTCTTTGTGCAATTTATTTCTAGTTTCATACCTTTGTGATATGAGAAGTTGGTTGGTAGAATTTCAATCTTAAATATTAGAAAAAAATCTCAGAAAAAAAGGTTGTAATAAGTATTGCCTAAATCAAAGTAGTTCCTCTGAGTCTTGCAATAATGATCAACTTGACGCGTGCTCTTCTGTGCATTTCCACCTATGCAACCAGGAAACCTTGTATTTTTCAAATCAAAAATGAATAAAATTGGATTTTGTTTCCCAAAAAGGATGGTAGGTCTCACATTGGGCAGCAAACTCCTGGTCAGGTCAAGAATACAAATAGGTTTCCTCTTCAGGGTCACCTCTGAGTGATTGGTGTCTGTAGTGGCAGGGCCAGCTGGATAGCGTGACTTCATCGCACATGGCTGCCAGGTGTGGAAATACCGTGTCAGCACAGCTTATTTGCCTACCCTCAAGCAGCAACAGGTTGCCAAGTGCAGCCGACCCCCCACTCCCTGCGCCTGATTGGTGGGCTTCATGGCGGTGGCGGCAGCCTTAGCTGGAAAGGCAAGTATGATCTACAACAGGCTGGTGAGGTTGCAAGACCGCTTGTGGGCAAGGCTTGTGGTGCGCTGGACCTGGTGGTGGGTTGGTGTCAACTCTTTCAACCCTCATGATGACCCTACAAGATAACACTTTTCTTACTGCTTTACAGAGGAGGAAACGGAGGAATCTAAGAACTTTCTCAAGGTCACATCGGGAAAACTGCAAAGCTTGGATTGAAACCCGGATGTGTCTGACTCCAGAGGCCTGGATGAGTCGGCCTGCCAAACCTCACCCCTGCGTGCGCCAAACCTCACCCCTGCGTGCTCCACAGGGGCAAAGCTGGTGGAGTAACTCAGCTTGAAGCAATTAAGAATCCCATGGGCCTGCCAGATGTGTGAGGCTTCAAAACACTCCAGGAAAGTTCTACTTCAAGCACTGCCAATAACCCAGACAAGCACACACAACACCCCGAGCCTGGCTCTCTGGCGTGTACTGTTTATTTTCTCAAAGAAAAGAAAGAAATCTTGTGCGTGAAGAAGTGATCTTTCCTTTATCATTGGCAAGACTAGGCAAGGAATGGTGTCTCTACACTGCAGCAGTGGAGTTGTGTGGTTTCTTTTTAACCTGAACATTCATTGATGTTGAATCTGTTATCTCGCCTTTCAAACACAGAGGAAAGCAAGAGGCATGAAAGCATTTCAGTGGTGATGGAAATGTTAGATATTTGGACTGCAGTAGTGCTTATATGACTCTATATAATTTGTAAACTCATTAAACGTAATGCTTAAAGTGAATTTTGCTGTATGCAAATCATACCTCCGTAAGTTTGCTAAAGATAAAAGTAGAGATACTTTGGATTGCTGGACAGATATGAGTATCACAGAGAGCCACTGACAGTGAGCTGAAGAGCGGGCACTCAGCGAATTAACCACGTGTGTCTCTTCTGTGGTCAGTTCCTGTCAGCCTGTTTCCTGACATCCCTTCTCAAAATCAGGACAAAACACGGTAGGAAGGCAGAATTGTATTTATTTTGTAGGTCCCAAATCGGTGTTGATCACCTTAGTTTCTGGTGGTTATTTTTAAACTGTTGATGAGATCATATTTAAAGGGTTAACAGTGATTTGTGTTTTTACACTCTGGGATATTAATTAGGAAATCACTTATATTCCCACCCCTTAGGAAAATTATATGGGAATAACAAGCTGTTCTGGGAGGCTGAGAAGGAACCACTCACATGTGTGGACTGCGCAAGGAAAAACAGAGATTATGAATCCCAGGAGAGAAATCAGCATCTTTGTGTTTGTGAGACTGTTTAATGCCCTATTTGTCTCACTTTCTTTTATTTTTTCTATTGAGGTGTAATTGATATATATTGTATTCATTTCTGGTGTACAACATAATGATTCAATACTTGAGCATACTGTGAAATGATCACCACAAGACGTCTAGTTACCATCTGTCACCACACAGAGTTACAGAGGGTTTTTTTCTTCTCATGATGAGAACTTTTAAGATCTGCTCTCTTAGCCACTTTCAGACTTACGATACAGGATTGTTGACTGTAGTTATCGTGCCGTACGTGATATCCCCAGGACTAAACTGTCCTATAAGTGGAAGTTTGTACTTTTTGGCCCAAAAGGGTATCTTTCCCCTGCCCCCAACATGGCAACCACTGATCTTTTCTCTATGTCTATGAGTTGTTTTGTTTTGTTTTGTTTTGTTTTTTGTTTGTTTTGTCTTACTTTTCCAAACAATAAGTGAAAGAGATTATACTGTCTTTATATTATAAACCTAAAGTCCAATAAAATGCTTTGCCAGGCCCAAAGCTATTTCAGTGGTAAATAAGGTGTCAGTACATTCCAAGAGGTGGTTGGATTATTTATGTTTTAATCTATCAGTTACTCACTGGGTCATAAACTTTTTAAAGCAAACTAGGGCCTCGGTTAGAGGTGACATGGCTTTCTTTGGATTATTACTTTATTCTTTCAAGCAATGTAGCCAATGCTGGCATCTCTGGATTTGTAAATAAAGCCTGCATCATGCTCCCTAAATTGCTTGATTTAACAAAACTGAAAATATGCTTTAAAACATTTAAAAATAAGTACAAATGTGTCTGTGTTAAGAGGGTTGTATATCGTTAGAACATTCTTGAACCACTTCCATCTACATGATGAAAATGACTGAAAAATTTAGGACAAGAAATATGTTTTCTGCAATGACACTGCAGGTGTGGGGAAGGGAAACACACAGCTCCGACTGGATTCTCACACGCTCTGCCGTACTGCTGTGTAAAACTTCACGCTACTGGGGTGTGTTGCACCCTGGGCTGGGAGTCAGGAAAGTTAAATGCCAATTTCCAGTTCACCCATTGAGTTCGGCACCCTTGTTTATCCAGGCTCTGATGTGCTCATTGTTGGAGAAGTAGTCATTAAGCACCAGTGTGCCAGGCATAGCTGAGGCACGGAAAGATGTATAAGAAACACAAAAATTAATTTGAGATGAAAGATATACACATGGAACATTTAAATATTGCTACGATCAAGCACAGTTTTCAGAAGTCACTCAGGCTAGTACCAACATTCGCACGGCCCAGGAAGAGGGGCATAAATAGAGGGTACGTACCAGATGACTAAAACATTTAAGAGTTGGAACCAAGCCAGCAAACTTACCTAACGTAGGCTCTCTCACCCCACCTCACCGCAGGTGGCTTCCTAATAATGTGAAGACCAGGGTGGTACTGAGAACCTTAGACACTTCTTGTTTTCTTCACTTACTATCTTAGCTTCTCTATCTTACTTTATTTCTCTATCTTTATATAGTATATACTACATATAACGTACAGAACATGTGTTAACCGACAGTTTATGGCACTGATAAGGTTTCCGGCCCCCATTAGGCAACCAGTAGTTAAGTTTTTTGGACTGACTGGCAATGGGTCAGCAACCCTAACCCTTGCATTGTTCAAGGGTCAACTGTATGAAAATTACCAATAATTCAAATAAACCTTCATTTCCAAAACTTTCTTTCTTGTATGGATATGGTGAGGCTAAGTTCTTGGGAGCATAAACACAGCCGTAAAGCACGGCACACCTGCTCGTCGCAGGGCAGCGTCTGCCGAGGCCCTCGGATGACAAATGCTGTGGCGACACCCGCGGACACGAGCCACAGCCACCCAGCTCATGGGGTTTGCAGGAGCCAACGCCTGCCTGGCTGAGGTGCTGGGACTGACCCAGCTGTAGGGCCTTGGGCAGGTCTCATTACCTTCCTGGACAGCGTGTTTATCACCTTTAAAATTAAAGCACAACCTGGATGAGGCGTTTTCACATTTGCGCAGCACATGGATGGAAGAAGGATCTCGTTAAGGTCAGATTCCAGGTTCCTGCCACTCAGATTCTGATTCAGCAGGTTTGAGATGGAGACAAGCAAATGGCGATTTTATGAAGCCCCAGGTAACTCTAGGATGGGTGGTCTCTTGACCCCACTTAGGGGGCACTGAACTGGATGATGATCTTGTGTCTTGGGTCACACCTTTTATGAAAATCAAACCCACATTTGGCTTGAGAGTCTGCTCACATTACAGGATCAGCGACCCCTAAACGGGGGCAGGCTTGGGAGTCTGCCTTTCCTTCAACTTCTCAACTCCCACCAACGCTATGTGGTTGGCTGGATAGATGAATATATGCAAACTGCTTTGGGCACCTCGGAAGAGGTGCATTGTTTCAACAGGGAAATAGTTACAAGCTCGGGGGCACCCAAAGGAAAGGGGAGCCGTGTAAATGCGAATCGGCGCTATGTTGCGTATTGCCGCTTTTAGCAGCTCTGGGGAAAGCAAACCTTCCCGCTCCAGGTGGGCTCCTGGAACCCTGATCTTTCTAGTCGGGGAAGCAACATGCAGCTTCTATCAAGCTCATGCTCTCAGAACTGTGAGATATTGGCTCTGGGAGCAATAATTTTGGACAACATTATTACTCTACCTCTAATTCAAATGCTCTTTTTTGCATAATAATGAAATAAAATAACAGAATAAATAAAACAAACAAAAGCAAAAGACATAACACAAGCAGCTGGGAGGCCTGGTGTTCTATGGGATTTGTGAGACTTAGAGTTTGCCCTACAGCAGCATCAGCCCTTTCCACCAACGTGCGGAGCCAGTGAGATGATGGCTGTGGAGTCACTCTGGATGTGGGGAGCATTTCACTTCTTCATATCATCCTACGTAACAGCGTCTCTCAAAATGGCACCTGTGAAGTTCCTGCAGAATCTGTGATGCCTACATTTTGGAGGACGTTAGGAGGGTTTGTGATGGTTACAGCTGAGGGCAGCAGGGGTCATCAGAGGAAGAAACTGTAGCCAGAGGCGACTGTGTGAGGAAGGGCAGCAGAAACTGTGATTATTCTGCCTGCAACTGAGCGTGTCACCCGACTGAAGCCACAGGGCATAAGACAAGACACGCTGGAGGCAGACCGTCTGCGAGGGCTCGTCCGTGCTGGGCAGGCGAGGGAAAACCAAGCATTAGACGGGTCCAAAGGCAGAAGGACAGAGGCAGCCGCTGCCATTGGTACAAAGACAGTCTCTCAGGGCAACTTAATTTCCCCACTGCTCGTTCTGCCTCTCGTTCCACTTGGTTCTCTTAGATTTATTTCTTGTCTATATTGCAGTTGCCAACAGTTGTTGCCCCCGGTGAGTCCCTCATCCTTCAAGCACCCAGCATCAACTTTGCTGATGATTTCCACTTGCGGTTTTCTCAATCACTGATGTAGGCACCTGCTTCGGGCTCCTTTTCGCCAGCCTCTCTTGTCTGTAATGAACACCTTGGCTTCCGTATGGACCTCACTTTGGCACCTGTCTTCTCTGTCCTTTCCTTGCTCTTATGCCTTTTCCCCATCATGGTGCTGTACGTTATCCTTTGTCTCACTTCTCCCCTCCTTCTCTTCTCCTCTGTATCTACAGCCTGGCAGTGTCTTTCCCCTGAGATCCAAACTTGCATTCCCACCTCAGGGATCACACATAATGGGCCAGTATTTCCTCAACCTCGGGCACTGAGCTCAGCCATTACCCCTCCCCCCTTCAAGAAAGCCCTAGGTTCTTCCAGAGATCTTTCTTCCTTTCCTTTTCTTGTCCAGACTTCAGATTTCAGGACATCTTTGACAACTCTCTATCATCCCTCACAGCTAAAAGGCCAACTATTGGGATTTTTGTTTTCAGAGCTTACCCAGCCATAACTCAGGGGTGTTGCAGTTCAGATACTGGACAGACTCAATAAGAAGGAAAATTTAGTCTAACTGTGTGACTGACCTGCTGCCCAGTAGCAGCTGCTCTGGGTGTGGCTCCCTGCAGAAAAGCACAGGGGCTGTTCCTGTGAGCCCCGCTGCCCACTAGGTGAGGCCAGGGCAGCTGTCTGTCACAATAGAGCAGTGGGCCTGGCACCTCCCCCCTGCACTGTCAGAGAGAGCAAAGGATTTGTGGCCAAAGCTCTCCCCAGCCACCTTCTGTGCCCCCAGGAGCTTCTCCCGGCGTCTCCAGGGCTTCTCAGGCCCATTAACATGCCTGTGGTCTCTGTCCACTCTGGGGCTGAGAGCCAAGGAAAACCGATCAACTTTCCCCTTACACCCAGAACAATAAAATGACTGAGAAAGTCGAATAATAACTAGAAGCTTTAGAAAAAGCTGATATAAAAATATCAATAATATAAATAAATAGTAAAAACATAAATATATTATTTATATGAATAAAATTTTTAAATAAAGGAGAAGATAAATCCTCCTAAGCAGAATAGGGAAAATAAAAGGAAATCATGAAATAAAATTAAAAAAAAATTTTTAATTTACATATAACTTTTTCATATAATATACAATATTATATTGGTTTCAGGTGTACAACATAGTGATTCGACAGTTATCTACATTTTTAAATGTTCACCGTGATGAGAGTAGTTCCCTTATTACAAAAGCACTACTTCACTACAAAAGTGACTAAAGGACAAATCACTTTAAATGTATCAAAGGATGAAAACTGAGAAGGATAACCAAAAAGACAAAATCAAAAGAAATAAAGGAACCCTGAAGATGAGAATGATAGATGGCGAATTTGGCTAAGAACACAAGGGAGGGATGCGAAGCACGTCAGGACAGCGGATGCCCCGATCCACACACAAACCCGCGGCGATGGAAGACTTATTTAGCCAGAAATTCTTAGTAAAATACTTGTGCAGAAAAACCATACAGAAATACAAAACGCTTGGAAAGGAGTGCTTCAAAATGTTTTCTTAAACTAGAACTATTTCCCAGGAGGGGCAGTAGCCCTGGAGGAGAGCGGGGGGACGACTTATGCAGCGGAAGGTCTGTGTCTGGGCTTTCTGCTCTGTGCCCCGGGGCTGGGCCAAGCCAGAGAAAGTGTTTCTTTGCCAGGTGGTAAAAATCCACACTCTGGGGCCAGACTGCTAAGATGCCAGACTCTGCTCTTCTGTGTAGTAGCTATGCTGCCTTGGGTCAATTATTTAACTGTCTATGCCTCCAGTTCCCCAAATATAAGGCAGGGGGTTAATGATAGCATTTATCTCACTGTAATTCCTGAGTATTAAATAGGTAAAATGCTTAGAACAATGCTTGACATTCCATAAATGATTTCTGAGTTAGTTATGGTTCCCTCCAAAAAAACATTAAAAAATTCCTTTTTATTATGGAACTTTTCAAGCCTGAGCAAAAGTAGAAAACAGTATAATGAACCCCACCTGCACATCCTGAGTGTGGGCAATCATCAGCTCAGGGCCAATCTGATTTAATCTCTTCCCCCTCGATTCCATCTGCCCTCCCCTTCAGATTATTTGGGAGCAAATCCCAGATTTGCTTTCAGTATTTCAATGTGTATCTCTAAAAAACAAGATTTTTAAGAAAAAGAGGCCCTAACCACAATGCCATTTTCATGCATAAAAATATTAATGATTTCAAAGAAAATACTTTATAGATCTCAGAATCCTCAGCACGTGTACCAAGTGCTCGTAAGAAGGTCAAAACTAAATCTATTATCATTCCCTTTACACCTATTTTAAAGCACATACTCAACGTTATTTGCGAACTGAAGTGAACTGAATTAAATTTTTTTTTCTTGCCTGACAATTTTGTTGAGACTCATATAATGAGGCGTAGTTCTGTTCCTTTCCAAGTGAGAAAGAACCAGAGCTTTTCCCTAAGTGTTCAATGCATTCTGAGAAGTGTACTTTCAGGGACCATAAACAACAGCTATACTTTGCTCTTGATTCATTCTGTTCTAAGAAAGCTTTACTGATATTACCAACTGAATTTTGGAGGGTGGCATAATGCATTGTATATTCTGCAAGGGGATTCTTTTATTTATCTTTTAATATTTAAGATACATTTCAGTTCTAGAAATGTTATCTATTTCAGGATCTGTTCCATAGCCTGAAATTCTTACATCACCAAAAGGACAAAAAGCAGAATGAAAAATGTGGAACATTCCATACCACTGATCATGGTATTGCTTGCAAAATCTGGCCTGCTCAGAGGCTTAAGTTGTGTTTGGCTAAAACGGCTTGCTGCAAGTGTTAACATCCTGTTAAGAACAACAGTGGTCTTTCCAGGACCAGTGAAGTGATTTATGGTTCTGCTCTTTGGACAATGTCTTGTGTTATGTAACCATGCATAACACACAAATGTACCTTCATAGGCATTCATAGTGTATAAACCATCCAGGCTTCCATTGCAGCAAACAAAAAAAAAAATCAGAGCCTTGAGTGTCTTTCTATACCTGGTTGCTTAATTTTGTTTTCTATAGCTGAAGGCTGCCTTCTGAACTAAAGCTGTTACTCCCAAAGCCACAATAGAGGTGAAGTGGAAAAAGTCATTGCGCCAGAGAAATTGGAAAAAGGAAGAGTGCAATTTGACTCTGGGTGTTTAGTGAAGGGTACCTGAAGAGCTTGCTATATATATATAAAAATAACAGTGTGATGTTGGACAAGACATGTTCCTTTATGATTAATTAAATAATGAAGATGGTTAATAATCTGGAACTAAAAGTTCTATCTGTTGAGAATATAATAAGAAAGAACTTTCAGGGCAGACTTTTTAAAGAGAAATTTTGTTTTAAAATATTAATAAGACAAATGATTGCTGAACTTACTCTTTTATTTTATATCAGCTTCCTTCCTTATGGTTCTTTACTTCCTTGGGTCAAAGAGGTAAAAGGTGCATTGGTGGTATAGTGGTGAGCATAGCTGCCTTCCAAAGAGGTAAAAGGTATGAGCCCACAGCCAGCTGCAGCATAATTTAGAGAATTAAACTATTCATGTCTATAAAGCACATTTTCTACTTCAAAATGACATGATAGGCAAAATAATCTAACTTACCTTTTATTTTTTTTTACTGTAAATTCACTAAAAAGACATACACTGCAACAAATTTGGGGAAATAAATGCAGAAACCATAAGTAAAAACAGATTTTTTTTCAGAATGCTTTCACTTCATGTGTTTCAGACAGTGAATGAGATTCTTGGTAGGACTGTACAATCACAGACATAATGAGAATCAAGATGATTTGGGTTCAGTTAGTAAAAGATTTGGTCTGAGGTTTAGAAAAGGTCTTAAGGGTCCTTGGGTATAATTGGAGAAGTTTTTCCATCAGTTTTACCATGCTGGTCTTTCACCTTGCATTTTATAAACATCATAATCATCTTTTCATGGGCAATGTAGTTCAAATGTATTTTGAAGTTCTTAAAGGCAAGCATGTTTTGAAGAAAGTTAAGATAGCTATGACTTATAAGTCACTGATGTTAAACTGGAAATGGTAGTTGTTACGTAATCCTTTTCACGTAATTGATTCTGCTTTTTGTCTCATACAAGATATGCTTCTGAGGAAAGTGTAGGATACTCAGAAAAACATAAAGCAAAAATTTAAATGATTTATAACGCAACCACTCAAAAAAGTAATGTTAATATTTTAATGCATTTCCTTGAAAAATAAAGATATTGGTTTAACATAGCAAAAATAAGATCATTATGTTTTCAGTTTTGTATACATTTTTAAAAATGTACCATTATATTATGAGAATTTTCTCATTATCAGATATGTTCCTTAACAGCTTGATTTTTAATTGCTGTATAACATGCCATCACTGGGATGTTTGTAAATTTATTAAAGCATCTCCTATTTTTGAAAATGTAGGTAATTTCCATTCTTTAGATTTCATAAATGTTACATATTAAAATAAGTGACCAAATCTTGTCAATTATAGCTGTTAATTACCTCTCAAAACCACCATTTTTTACCATTCCCATTCTCAAAGCCCACACTTCTCTCATTGATAGTAGTAACTCTCCAGTTTCTTTGCTCTCAAGCTTTCTCCCCTCAAGTTAATTTTCCACAATTCAGCCAAAGTAATTTTTATCTTTAATTTTTCTTTAAATTATAAACTTTGATAATGCACTATGTTAGCAAGGACAGAGGGAAACTGCCATTCTCATTTATTGCTGGTAAGAATCTAAACTGGTTTATCTTCTGTGGATGGCAATTGGACATATCTATAGACATGAATTATTAATTATAAATTTGTGTACATACCTTTCAAGTGGGGACAATTCAAGTATTAGAAATTTATTGTGCAGACATATACACGTACATGCACACCATGCAATAGGTGACATGAGTTTGTGTAGTTTTTCATAGTAACTTTTTTGTAATAGCAGAAGACTGAAACCCATCTAAAAGATTATCATTAGATTAAATAAATTATTGTGCAGTATTCAATGGAATATTGTGCAGCCAATAAAAAGGGTAAGGAAGTTCCTTATATGCAAATACAGCAGTCCATCTTTATCCTGCTACTCTTAACACCTGCCTGTGTTCCTCCCCAGCTATACGCTCTCACCTTAGAAGGCTAGCCTAGGAAATGGTAAAACCGTCATGCAGCCTGTATTTCTAAGGCATAGCCAATATTCAAGTCTGAGCAGCATTTGGCTGCATCTTGCCTTTCCATTTTGCAGACAGAATTCACCTAGTCTCTGCCTTTTCCACAGTTCCCAAGGTGTTCCGCAGAGAAAAAACATGAAGAGGTGAGATTCAGGCAAGATGCCCTACATGGAAAATAATTAAGGTCTTATTTTAGAATAATTAGGTCTTTCCTCTAAATTAGACTTTCTTTGATTTGCCAGAAAGTGCAATTAGGAAATTAGACTGATTTAATTCTCTTAAGAGTTAAGTCAGCATATTGGTCTAGAGTTTGAAATGGAGAAACTGAGGTGTGCGTGGCCTGCATGCTAAGGACACTTGGAAATCTAGTAATTATTCAGGCACAGTAACACTATCACATTCATTCATTATTCCAATGAACAAATTCTTAGGGGATCAGTAGTTTCCTATGCCCTGGTTAATAATACTAGTGATATAGGCACTAAAGAAAAACCCGACTCAAGGCAAGTATAAAGTTACAGCAGAGGTATTTTTAATATGATGTCAAAATGAACATTATAAAAATTCATAACAGGAAAACACTAGGTTCAAGTCTTTGACTGCTAGGACTACATCTGATTACAAGCTCTCATGTATTTCCTGGCTGAACTTTTGCATAATTGCTTTTAATTTCCCTTAATTGAGGGGAAACTGTTGAAATAGAGAATTATATTGTAAAATTGAAAAAATAAAACCTTTAAAAGCTATCACTGCTATTCAATCCATCTGACCATCAGTTTTAGGGACAAGATAATCAGGAGTGGCTGACAGCTGGTGGACAGAGTAAAGGTTCGTTCACATGGCTACTAGGCAGGCAGGCAGCTGTACAGAGGGCAGGTAGACGTGGATCTGGGCTCCAAAGGACCTCCCGGGCACCCACGGATGATCTGGGGAAATCTCTGTAGTTACATTCAACGTGTTCTGTCTGTGTGAGAAGTTCACCTTTCCTCACACTCACAAAGGATTCATGGGCTTCTGGGGATGAACGTTCAACGTGGCACTGATAGGAATGATCAAGTCTGTGCAGAGATGAAGGGCAGGGAGACTGTGCAGACAGAGGGCTGACTCCACCCCGATCAGGACAGTACGGGGGTGCAGAGGGCAACGCAGCCCCTGTCCTCGCTGCCACCACCCGAAGCCTGGGGCAATTTCCAGTGACTGCTGGGCAGTGCAGCCTTGCAGCCCTGTTCCCACACTGCGCTGTTTCCATGCCCTCCCACCAGTTCGAAACTGCCAGGATTGGCATATAAGGGCCCTATTCTGGATCACAGGAAGCCGTTCTGCCCTCATGCCCGGAGAGCCCAAAGTCCTCCCTGGGAGGAGCCCTGGCCAGCAACTCTTGGGAGCTGGTGTGTAAGTACTCTTGCTTCCTCACCCCTCAGTTAGAACAATTCTGAGATGGACGTTTGATACCACTTCCCAGAGATTCCTCCTCCCCATGGGATGAAGCCCCCAAGTTCCACCACGGTCGCCAGTTTAATACCACATTCTTACAGGCCGTCTTCCTCGCTACCTGTGGCCATCCCTGCATCTCCCAAGAAAACTACTTGCGCTGGGACCCTCGTCTCAGGCGTCACTTGTGGGGAAACTGGACCATGACCGGCCAACCCCCGACCTCAGCCCCTCAGCTCTAGTCATTCCTTAACAGCCATCATATTTTCTGGCCAGTCTTCTTGGGGAATGAATTTACACATGAGTTTCCAGAAGTCTCAACAGGTGCAGAGCGACTACTAAAGCCTGACAAGAAGCTACAGAGGCAGATCTGTTTTTTCAAAGGCCTCTCAATTGTGAAGGTCACCTGAGAACAGCTTTGTCCTGCACCCTTTCCTTTGGCTTGCTTCCTCAGGGACATCCTTTCCTGAAGAGCTTTGCAGAAGGTATTCTCCAGGCCCTGCAGCTCTTGCCTCCTGAATCGGGCCACTGCAGGCTGTGTCTGAGGTCTCCAGAGGCGCTGAGGAGTCCCCAGATCTCAGGAGGCTGTTTCCAGTCACCATCTCTCTTTTATAGCCTTGTCTTTCCACATGGATGGAGAACCACATGGCTGGAGGACTGGAAAGGTAAGGGGTTTTACCTTCTTCTGTATATTTTTTGCACCTTTTGAATCTCATGCCATGCAGAACTATTACCTATACAAATATTGTTAGTGAAAAAACTAGAAAATGCATGTGCAATATGCTGTATGCAATATTATTAGATCTTATAATCAGTGTGAGTAAAAATTGATACTAGTGCTTGCAAAGCAAAATCCTGACACATAAGATCCTGGGGTCCTTGTGTAAAAGGCTGCCAGGTACCAGGTACAGCTCAGCCTCCACCCCTAGGTGGCACCACAAGGCTCCTGAGGTCCTGAGATTCACTTCAGGCTCCTCCGGCTGGGTCACAGCAGCAGGGTAGGAGCGACCTGGTTTCCCATTATAATCTGGAACTTGGCAGGTGGCCAGCTGGTTGGCATACTATCAAACTCACCCCGAGTTCCCTTTACCCACTCAGACATAGGCTGCTGCTTGGACACATTTGTAGCGACACTGTCAGGAATCCTATACACAGATGTGTTTTTGTTTACTCCTGCTTTGCATTTGCATGTGTTTGCTTTTCTCACACGTGGTCTCATTAGGCTGTGTGGGAATTGTGTGCCTGTGTGTGGGGGGGCCAGGTGTCTTGTTGCCTTAAAGTGTTGCCATCTTGGGCCCCAGCTTCCAAAGGGACACTTAATGGTGCTAAGAGGCACCTGCCGGGGTTCCTTCCAGAGGCAGAGCACCTCTTGGGTGGCTGCAGAGTGAAGCCCACTGCCTCGGTCTGTTCAGGCGGTTACAACAAAGCGCCAAGACTGGGCCGCTCACACAACAATTTATTTTACTCAGTTCTGGAAGCTGAAAGGACAAGACCAAGGTGCTGGCAGATTCTGGGTCTGGTGAGGTCCTGCTTCCTGATTTGAGATGGATCTTGCTGTGTCCTCACATGGCAGACAGAGAGAGGAAACACACTCTCCAGCCTCTACTTATAAAGCACTAATCCCCTTCTTGAGGGCTCCACCCTCCTGGCTAATCACCCCCCAAAGGCCCTACTTCCTAACCCCATCCCACGGGGGTCAGGGTTCAACACAGGAATTTGTTGAGGCCACAAACATGCAGCCCACAGCACTCACCCGCCAGTCCAACAGGGGACTCAAAGGCACCCTCAGAGCATGGTCGGCGGTGACAGAGTTTTTACCTGGAGTGTGCACACTGGAGAAGTAACGGCCTGCGGGGCCTCAAAGGGTGATGGGCCCTGAAGTTCCACTTTAGGCCAGAGTTCCTCCGTCCTTCTGGGCCAGGGCTCTCTTCTCCTAACAAATAGGTTGTAACATCCTCCTTATTATTTGGAAATAAAACCTATACAAAAATATTATGGCCCACACATAGAATGTCAGTAAAATAAGACATTCTAATTGCAATATGTTAAGCTAAAAGGAAATCCTCCTGTAATAAAGTGATATGTGTTTCCACATGGAAATGCTCCAGTATGACTGCACCACAGGTCATAGTGACACACCTGGATGTTGGCACCTAAATGTGAGTCTCCAGGAATGCAAACAGCTACAAATAGCATGGTGGGGTGTCACACTAGTGACTCCCATGTCGGGAGGCAAGAACAGAAGCAACGGGATTTTCTCAAATTAGTTATTTCTCCTGATCATGTTCCAGACACCACAAAATAGAATCTTAGAGCAGCAATCTTGGAAAATTTAAACTACGTGAAAAATACTATGGGTTTATATGCAAAAGGAAGTTTTACATATAAAATGGACTTAGATAAATATAAATTGGGTTTTCACTGACATAAAGGTCCAGTGCAATACTAGAAAATCATGTAGGATGTGTGGGACAATTCTTTAACAGGCATGACTACTCCATGAATTGAAGGCTATTGAGCATTCCTGGCCATGTCTAAATGCCAATATCTACCCCATTCCCCAATAATCGTGACAAAGAAAAAATGCTCACACAAATCTCCGAAACATAGTCATGGAGCCAGCCTTCCCCGGCCTCTGCCTGGCTCAAACGATCTCCCAAACTGGCTTCCAAGATCCCGGACCTTCCCACTCATGGAATCAGTGGTTGGCGTAATACATTTTCTTCGGGTCATCACTGCAAAGCATACATGTTACCTGAAGGGGATGTGGAGCCAAGACCTTAGCATGAACTCATATATTGAACACATTAACGGCTATATATAGCATGCATTCCTGAGGTAAGAGAAATTGGGCAGAAATGTTGCCACCCTAAGTATGAGAAGGAGCAGGCCTGGGTGTGAGGTTCACGCACACAAGTGGCCTCAGGGGGGCTATTAGTGTGCTTGCCTCCAGGCTTCTTTTGTTTGTGGGCCCCTGCAAGATTTAAAATCTATCACCTAGCATGTTGTAAGGTTGACAGCAAAATTTTTTATCTTAAGTTTATATGGTTGCAAAGATTATAATGTTTGGAGTATTGTGCATATTGCCATCTGAAGACACAACTGTTACATTTATCTTTTATATCCTTCAGAACCTAAAAAGCCAAAGTGGTGTGATACCATCATCCACTGTCTTCTATTTTATTATAAAATTTTTCAAACATACAGAAAATTTGGAAAAACTTTACACTGAAAAACCGTATGTCCACCACCTGGAGTCAATAGTTAAAATTTCTGTACTTATTATGATATAATCTATCCATTTCTCCATCACTCTGTCTGACCATCAGTCCATCCTGTTCTTTGCATTTCAAAGTAAGTTGAAGACATCAGGTGCTGTTCCTCAAAAAACGTCCACATATGCATATTATTAACTAGAATTCCATATTTGCTTACAGAATTTTTTCTTTTGAGTTAAACTTATATACATAAAATGCACAACATTTTATATCACTTGACCCTCAAACCCCTATCAAGATAGAGTATATTGTCTGTACCTCGGAAAGATCCCTTGTTCCTGCTTGCCAGTAACTCTTCATCCTCATGCCCTGGAGGTTCTGTGTTCTTCCCCTCAGCATGTTTCTGACATTCGTCTAATTGTTGCATGTATCAGTATTCCAGCCCATTTCATGGCTGAGTAATAGTCCATAGTATGAAGTTCTAAAAATTCTCCTGTTGATGGACACTGAAGTTGTTTCCACTTTGGGGGTATAAATAAAACTGCTCTGAACATTCTTGTACAAACCTTTTTGTGGGCACGTATCTTTCCTTTTCTTAGATAAAGCCTAGGGTTAGAATTTGAGATATGTTACATTTTATAAGAACCCAAAGAGTTGTATAATTTTACACTCCCAGGAACAACGTATGAGAGTATCATCTAGTACCGTCATGTTGTTGTTTTATGTTACCCATTTTGGTGGGTTTATAATGGCAGCTCAGTTATATCTTTTTTTTTCCTTTTTTAAAAAAATTTTGTTATCCTTAATATACAATCACATGATCAATGTTGTGGTTACTAGATTCCCCCCCATTATCAAGTCCCCACCACATACCCCATTACAGTCACTGTTTATCAGCGTAGTAAGATGCTATAGAATCACTACTTGTCTTCTCTGTGCTATACTGCCTTCCCGGTGCCCCCTACCCCACTACATTATGTGTGCTAATCATAATGCTCCTTATTCCCTCTCTCCCTCCCTCCCCACCCATCCTCCCCAGTCCCTTTCCCTTTGGTAACTGTCAGTCCATTCTTGGGTTCTGTGAGTCTGCTGCTGTTTTATTCCTTCAGTTTTTACTTTGTTCTTATGCTCCACAGATAAGTGAAACCATTTGGTACTTGTCTTTCTCTGCAGCTCAGTGATATCTTATTCTGCATTTCTCTAATGACTAAAGATTGGTGTTATGCTCCTTAAATATTTCTAGAATTTACTTGTGAAAGTCTCTTGACCTGGCATTTTCTTTGTGGGGAAGTTTTTCTCTAGTAGATATAGTACTAATTAAATTTTCTCTGTCTGTCTTGGTAAATTTCAGTTTTTAAGGAATTTGTGCATTTCATCTGACTTGTCATAATGTCAACTGAAAACTATAATATCCCTTGACCCCCTTTTAATGTTTGTAGGATCTATAGCGCTAACTCTCATTCTTCATATTGGTGATTTGTGTTATCTTTTTTCTTCTCTTTTCTACTCAGTCTTCCTTGGAGTTTATCAGTTTTGCTGATCTTTTCAGACAAACAGCTTTTGACTTTTTGATTTTTAATATTTTGCTATGTGGATTTCTGCTTTTATTGTATTATTGCTTTCCTATTCCTCTTCTTTTTCTAGCTTCTTAAGTTGGAACTTTAGGTTGTTGATTTGATTCCTGTTTCCATAATATTAAAAGAAGGAAATCCTTGTATCTTGAGATTAGTTTGACATGCAAAATGCTTCCATCTGTATTATTATCAGAATAAAAAACATGTTTTCCAAGTGGAAGTGTAGTCTCCCTTTAACAGATGTAGGAAATTAAAATGGGATTTGGTTAATGAAATTATTCAATCTACACTTAACCTAAAATACAAATTGCCATGTGGGTGAACAAATTGGAATTCGTTTTCTTTAATTTGAAAAATTATTCACATAAATACATATGTGAAAAATAGAATAATATGAAGAGATGGAAATCTCTCATTCGCTTATTTGGTATTTTATTTAACAAGTGATTATTATGCATTTGCTATGTACAATGTATTCTGCTAGCATAAGGGCTAAATATTTCATGGTCTTAAAGTCTAGTAGGGGAAAAAGCATGAATTTGGAGAGTGAAGGTTCCCGGGCAGTTTAGGCCAAAGCTCCTTAGTCCTTCTGGGTCAGTACTCTCCAGTGCAATGGCTGGCAAAGGAGTGGAGAGTCCCAGCTGGCCGGAGCATAGGTCCATGTGTGGGTGCAATGGCAAATAAAGAACTGATGAGGTGCCCTGTGGAGGGCCTTAAAAGCTAGACTGAGGAAAAAGTTGTATAAATTATGGCTTGACAAAAGTTCAAGGCATAAAGAAAATTTACAGTAATCAGAGTTACTACTGACTCTTCTATCCCATTGTAAAGATGCAAAATGCATAAGAAATATAATCTATCCTCCTGTTTTCCCAAAATGTCTTCTGGGGAGTTCACTTTTCTAACAGGAAAAGGTGACATTAAATTACCAATTTTGATACCAACAGTTATGATATTTATGGTCTGGTGGGGTAAACTTTGCAACACCCTCGCTAAAATTAGTTTTGGAATATCTATAAATAATAGGATATGCTTTCTGTGGAGCATGTCAGCTCAGATCATACAGCACTGGATCTATTTTTAAATAATAATTTTTCAAATTCTAAAAGTACAGTCCATGTCCCCATTTAATTTTTGAGGCAACTAGAGAGCTTTTTCATTTTGATCAACTTATTCTAGTTTTAGACACTGCAAAACACCATAATAATTGTTATCATTTAGTGTCTTTATGTGTATCATTGCTAAACCTGACAATAGGTTTATGAAATTGGCATTACTATTGCTAACTTAAAATGGAGGAAACTGAGATTATGAGAGATTAATTGATTTTTCTAAGATTCAATGCCTGTGCCAATAAGGAATATGCTGCTTAAAAGCAACCCTACTGAGGGTTTCAGTTTCCAGTTGATTTTCTATCATGGCAGGGAGTTCAGAGCGGATCATTTAGGGCTTATGCAACGGCTCAATAATGCCATTAAATATTTGGGCTCCATCTATTCGAACAATAAAATGGAAAACTTAGCATTTGGCTTTGTCATCATCATTAAAATACAGCTGCTGCAACTCCAGCATTAAATCCAGCTATAGGCAGAAAGAAGGAAGGGAGAAAGGCAAAGGGCAACAACATTTCTTTATGAGGCTTTGCTCTTTCATGATACAAACACTGAACAATCTAGGAACAGAAGGGAATTTCCTCAACCCCATAAAGGGCTTCTGCAACACCTACAGTAATGGTGAAAGACTGAATGTTTTCTCACTCAGGAAAAAGGCAAGGAGGTTTCCTCTTACCCCTTCCATTCAATATTGTATGGCAGGCTCTAGTGAGTCCAATTAGGTAGGTCTGCTGATGACATGATATCATACATAGAAAATCCTAAGGAACCTACTGCAAATCATTTATAATAAACTTGTTCAGAAAAGTGGCAGGATACAAGATAAACATATAAAAATGAATTGTATTTCTATGCACTTGCAATGAACAATCTGAAAATAAAATTAAGAAAACAATTGGACTTACAATAACATCAAAAAGAATAAAATATGTAACAATAAATGTAATAAGGGAAGTGCAAAACTTGTACATCAAAAACTACACAATGTTGAAAGAGATTAAATATCTAAACAAATGGGAAGATATCCTGTGTGCTTGTATTAGAAGACTTGATATTGTTAAGATGGCAATACTTCCCCATTTTGTCTACAAATTCAATGCAGTTATCAAAAACTCAGCTGCCTTTTTTGAAGAAATTGACAATCAGATCCTAATTTAAGGGACCTAGAAAGCCAAAACTATCTTTAAAAAGAACAAAGTTTACAGATTCATAGTTCCTGATTTAAAAACTTAATACAAAACTACAGTTATCAAAACTACATGGTGTGACCTAAGGATAGATGTACAGGTCACTGCACAGCATTGAGAGACCACTTATGGCCAATTGAGTTTTGACAAGGATGCCAAGACAATTCAAGGGGGAAGAATAGTGTTTTAAACAAATGCTTCTGGGGTGAATGGATATTTCCATGTAAAATAATGAAGAAGGACCACTTTCCAGAACATACACAAAAATTAACTCAAAATGGACCACAGCATCAATGTAAGAGTTAAAACTGTAAAACTCTTACAAGAAATAGAGGAATAAATCTTCATGAACTTGGGTTAGGCAACAGCACAAGTAACCAAAAGCAGAAATAACAAAGAAAAAAAACAGGCAAATTAGACTTTATAAAAATTAAAAACCTTTGTGCTGCAAACAATATCATCAAGGAAGTGAAAAGACAACCACCTCATGGTGGAAAATATTTGCAAACTACATATCTGATAAGGGATTTGTAGTCAGAATATGTAAAGAACTTAGGAAACTCAATAATGAAAGGATAAGTAACCCCATTAAAAATAGATAAAGGATCTCACAGACATTTCTCCAAAGAAAATGTACAGTCAATAAGTACACAGAAAAATGCTGAATACTATCAGTCATTAGGGAACTACAAATCAAAACCCAAATAGCTATCACTTCACCCCATTAGGGTGGCTGTACTCAAAAAGACCGGCAACAGTGTTGACAAGGAAGTGGGGAAAATGAACCCTTGGACGCTACTGGTGGAAACGTAAAATGGTACAACTATTATGGAAAACAGTTCGGCAGTTCCTCAAAATGAGAAACATGGAGTAACCGTATGATCCAGCTATTCCACTTCTAGATATATACCCCAAAGAATTAAAGGCATATTTAAACAAAACCTTGTACACAAATGGTCATGGTGAATTTATTCATAAGAGCTAAAAAGTGGACACAATCCAATGTCCATCAACGAATGAATGGATGAATAAATATGGTGTACCCATACCTTGGAAGATGATTCAGCCATCAAGTGGAATGAAGCATTAATTTATGCTTTAACACGGACGAGCTTTTAATAAATTTTGCTAATGGAAAGCAACTAGTCACAGCAGACTATGTTATATGATTCCATTCATAGGAAATGTCCAGACTAGGCCAATCTCTAGAGACAGAAGGCAGAGCAGTGGCTGCCTGGGACTGAGGTGGGCAGGAGATTAGGGAATGGCTGCTAACAGGTGTGGGGTTCATTTCTGGCTAAAAAAAAGTGTTCTAAGATGCTAAGCGTGGTTACACAACTCTGGATATATGAAAATTATTGAATGGTACACTTTCTTTTTTTTTTTATCACGATTCTATGCTAGCTTTCTTCTTCCTGTAACTTTGTTTTCCTCTATACCCTTCCCATTTTTTATACTTGCATATATGATTTGATTTTCAATTTCACTATTCTCAGTGAAAATTTAAGAGCATAATGAACATTCAACAATATGGATATGCAGTGATAATACATTAAGTCCCTTTGCCAAGAGGTTACTGCAATGAATAGTTCTTGTGGATCCTTCCAACAATTTTTGTGCTTGTAGCAAAGTATATTTGAAGATAAACTCATTAAAAAACACACACACACACACAAGTGGGAGTACTTTACATGTGTTTCCCTACCTTGCATTTTTCCCTTAACATTTGCCTCACAGTTAGTATTTATTTTAACAAATACTTGTTGAATGATTGAATAAACAATATATAAATGTAGATATTTACATTAGCCATATAAATTCTAACTTCTTTTAATAGATACATAGCATTTTATATAGATGTGCCCTGATTGATTGGGTCTATCCTCTATGTAAATGCAGATAGATTGTTTTCTAGTCTTCTACCACAAACAATGCCTTTTTTTTTTGATAGGTAATGGTTTTATTTTTTATTTATTTATTTTTGTGATATTGTTTTTTAAATTAATTAATTAATTTTTATTTTTTTATTTACAATTTATTTTGATATCATTAACCTACAGTTACATGTGCAATATTATGGTGATTAAACTACCCCCTTCATCAGGTCCCCCCCACCAACCCCATTACAGTCACTGTCCATCAGCGTAGTGAGATGCTATAGAATCACTACTGGTCTTCTCTGAGTTGTACAGCCCTCCCCGTGTTCCTGCTACCTTACGTCTGCTAATCGTAATACCCCTTTTACCCTCTTATCCCTCCCTTCCCACCCATCTTTCCCAGTCCCTTTCCCTTTGGTAACTATTAGTCTGTTCTTGGGTTCTGTGAGTCTGCTGCTGTTTTGTTCCTTCAGTTTTTTTTTCTTTGTTCTTATACTCCACATATGAGTGAAATCATTTGATACTTGTCTTTTTCAGCTTGGCTTATTTCACTGAGCATAATACCCTCTAACTCCATCCATGTTGTTGCAAATGGTAGGATTTGTTTTCTTCTTATGGCTGAATAATATTCCATTGTGTATATGTACCACATCTTCTTAATCCATTCATCTACTGATGGACACTTAGGTTGCTTGCATTTCTTGGCTATTGTAAATAGTGCTGCAATAAACATAGGGGTGCATCTGTCTTTCTCAAACTGGGCTGCTGCATTCTTGGGGTAAATTCCTAGGAGTGGGATTCCTGGGTCATATGGTATTTCTATTTTGAGTTTTTTGAGGAACCTCCATACTGCTTTCCACAATGGTTGAACTAATTTGCATTCCCACCAGCAGTGTAGGAGGGTTCCCTTTTCTCCACATCCTCGCCAACATTTGTTGTTGTTTGTCTTTTGGATGTTGGCCATCCTCACTGGTGTGAGGTGATATCTCATTGTGGTTTTAATCTGCATTTCTCTGATGACCAGCGATGTGGAGCATCTTTTCATGTGCCTGTTGGCCATTGAATGGTACACTTTCGATGGGCAAAGTATATGGTATGTAAATTATATCTGAATAAAACTGATGAATATTAAGTATTAACTATGGTCTGAGATTATTAACAAAATTAATTTAACTTGTATTTAGTCCTATTATAAGAAGCAAATTATTAGAGGTCAACCTGGGTCAAACATTCCATGTTTCAAAACTCTCAGAAACCAGACAATTCATGAGAATGGGGGTAGACCTGTAAATACAAGTGTCTACAAATCTGAACTTTGGTCTGTGGATTTGGCTGTGAAGAAATTTGTCAAAGGAAGTCTATCTACCAAGTGCCAAATGATTTCCCTCATTTGTGGAGTATAACAACGAAGCAAAACTGAAGGAACAAAATAGCAGCAGACTCAGAGACTCCAAGGAGGAACTAGTGGTTACCAAAGGGGAGGGTGTGGGAGGGTGGGTCAAGGGGATTGAGGGGTATTATGATGGGCACACATGGTGTGGGGGATCATGGGGAAAACAGTGTAGCACAGAGAAGGCAAACAGTGACTCTGTGGCATCTTACTACACCGATGGACAGTGACTGCATTGGGGTATGGGTGGTGACTTGATAATATGGGTGAATGTAGTAACCACATTGTTTTTTCATGTGAAACCCTCATAAGAGTGTATATCAATAATACCTTAATAAAATAAAATAAAAATAAAAATAAAAAAAGGAAGTCTATTTAAAAATGAGAACACTGAACCACATTTTTTTACATGGCTTCCTATGATTTTAAATCCACTTTATAGTTTTTACTGACACATTGATCTGTGATCACGCACAAACATAGTTGAGTTTTACTCTTAACTTTTTCCCGAGGCTACTGTTTATTATTTACAGAGTCAGACATCACAGTGTCTCTACTCTCGGAGAATTTGCCCTTCCTACAGACACAGGGCTATAAAGAGATGCTTGCTGCTATTTCTTATAATTCCTAAAATTATGATAGTGTGATTTGTATTTTATTTTCCTCTCTTCTCCACTTGGACTAGATGCAAAATGGAAGTAACTGGAAATGCAGTCAATGAAAACCAGATGAGCAGGATGCCCGCTTTCTGCCGAGTCTTGCCTACTACTCTGATGCAGTCACTCTTAAAGCTCTGGGTCAGCTTTGGGCCTAACTCTCTTGGAAATGGCCAGTTCCATTCAGGCAAGTAAAGGATAAAGTGATGTCGTAACAGAGATTGTCGCCAAACGGTGCCTGGAGGCCAGAAACATGAAGTATCTGATTGCAATAGGACATTTCTACACCTCAGCTGAAGCCTTTTCAGTGGAAGATCTTAATTCTTTTCCTGTCGTGAAGGACTCTTGGCACATGGACATAATAAATTGCCAGTCATCCAGGACTCTCCTTTTGTGATTATTTCTGGATCTCTCACGGGAATAGATTGCCCAGATGCACAGTTTGGGTCACATTTTGCAAAACTGTCGAGTCACACTTTGTTCTAGATTATGGAGATGAACATAACTTTTCTATGAAAACCTCAAGGAAAAGCAAATAAATAGCTTTTTTCTTAGAAAAACTCTAGAGTCTCACGATAACATTAGAGAAGCAAGGCAAACCTTGCTACTAGGGAACATGTATTTTGATGACCTCTTCTTAAAGTAAAGCCCGGCAAGCAGAGGTTCTGCCACCCGTGCTAGTGCAGAGCTGCACAGAGAGCCTGGCACATGGCGGCTGTGTGTCTCCCCGGCTGCCTCCCAGTAAGTGATGTCACACCGCCAGCTCTCCGGGGATGGCCCATCGCTCTCCCTTGTCTCCATTACTCACCACTCCAGACAGAATATGCAGGGATGGAGAGGACAGAGGGAGCAGGTGGGAGTTCGTGAGCCTGCGGCTCGTCCCTCCCACGGTGCACATGTGTGTACACGCGTGGACGTGCTCCATCCCAGATCTCCTCATTTACGGTGACTTCTCCTCCTGGCTCATGGTCAGTGAAGTACTGTTGCTTTTGCTGTTTATTTTCTACCTCCTTTCACTCTAGCATCCTGCCCAGGTCTGACCTAGCACACAGTGCCTTAAGGCACATGTTAGGCAAACAATCTAATTAACCCCCTTTGTTATGCTATGCTGAAAAGGCAGTGGTTTTTTAAACTTCCTGACTCCAAAAGACCTTTCCTTTGGTTATCTGTGACCATAATGAGTTCTGGAAGATTTTGTCAAGGTGAGTTAGGGATAGTGAGGCAACTTATTTCCCCAATTTCCAGAGCCTGGCTTTTTCTTTTTCCAAGTACTAAGAATTACAAAATGATAATTGGCCTCTATCACTCAATCCCCAAACCAATGTTTCATATTTTAGATTTTTATTATGATAGCATCTCCCTTCTGGGTACCAATTTTTCTTTTTTAAGTGAGACAATCATTTCCATGTAACAAACCATCACAAGAACCGGTGGAATGAAGGAATCATTTTGTGCGCTCATGAGTCTGTGTGGTGGTGGGCAGTTCTGCTGCCCCGGGCCACACTCAGCTGGTCTCAGCGGCGCTGTTCTTGTTTCTCCAGGTGGCGGCTGGTCCCTCTAGGGGTGGCCCGGGCAGGGCTCATGGTAAGGCTCCTGTGCTCCTCTTGTCCTCCAAGCAGCTGGCGCCACTTTGTTCACATGGCCGCTGGGCAGAGTTGAGAGAGTAGAAGCACACAAGACCTTCTGATAGCCAACTTGGAACAGGCACATTACTTCTGCTGCATTTTTATTGGCCGAAGCAAGAGGCTATTGGAGTGCAGAGTCAAGGGCTGGAGAAATAAGCTCTTGATGACCAAGCTGCAAATTCACATGGCAAAAGGATACAGGCTGGAGAAAAGAGCAATTACAGCCATTGCAAGGAGCAAGGAAGGGACATATTATTTCCCCATTTCCCAGAGGCCTGGCTTAGTGTAAGGGGATTTTTTTGAAGGTCTTTCATTTCCAAGTACTTAGAATTTAGGGCAAGTTAATCATCTTGGAGTCAGTGTGTCTTATCTTAGATGTCAGTGAAGCACATCTTTGTTAGTCTCAGATTGTTGGAAATGGGAGACACGGAGTAGCAACTGCATTCTCTAGCTAGTGAGAGCCTGGAGGTCGAGGAATCTCCCTTCAGCTCCCTCATCCCTGCGCAAAAGTGATCTCTTCCAACTATATCCAGAGCTGCTCTTTTTCATTGAACAATAGAATACTAATAATTTCCATTCAAGATGAATGATTGATCACTAGACTCTAATTATTGGATTGGAGAATATGCATATCTATGCCAGATCGGCCTAACTGCAGTCTTATTTTATTTAAACATTAAACTCTGTTTATGTATGTTCAGTCTTCATAATTTGCTATGTAATTGTTAGCTTGGTTGCCCTTTTCCAGCTTGTAAGAATGACTGTAAGACAAAACCCAGCCTGTCACGTACTTGGTCCTGGCTGCTTACACTCTGCTTCATCTGGTCAAGATTAACAAAGCTCCTAAATTAGCGTTGCCAGATTTAGAAAACAAAGCCCAAGGTCATATATTGCCTAGAACACATTTATGCTAAACAATTCATCATTGTTTATCTGCACTGCAAATCTCACTGAGTATCCTGTCTTGTATGTGGCAACTGTATTCTACGTGAGTGGGAAAGTCAGAGGGAAGGGAAAGCACAGGCACCCAGAAAGCAGCCCCGAATGAGAACAGCAACAAGGTCAAGGCAGCAATAAGAGGGCACGGACCTGAGTCTGTATTGTGATAACAATACAGTCAGAAGGAAAGAACAGCCTGAACCAATGATTCAGTTTCATGGGTTAGATGCTAGAAGGTGGTAGATTTGATTTTGTTACTGATTTTTTATATGACTCAGTAAAACTAACATTTTTCCAGACATTGGGATAGGTCTAGTTACATGTTTATAATGACAATGAAGATGTTTAATGAGACTCATTCTTAAACTGGAAATTATGGCTATGTTTGCAAAGAACTACATGACCTTGTGATTGAGCTGTGCTTCCCAGGACCTGGTACCATCCGTTATTTTATCGTGTCCTCACAGAGGTCCCACGGGAAGTTAGTTTGCTTGCATTAATTTTTTTTTATCAATTCTGAGGTCATTGCAGACCAGTTTGAATGTCCTCACGTTATAGTGAAGGGGCTCCCTCCTAATGTCCAGTCTGGGGACTATCCATCTGACCACTCTGACTCCTAGAGAGGTGAGTTTCCGATTTTGCAAAACAGGAGAAGAACCTCCATTTGGAATCTTTCCACACATTTGTTCATTTAACAAATATAATTTTGTGCCTGCCATGTGCTAGTCATGGCAGGTTGTTGGGTTACCTGTCTTTCCTGATATCCTCCTCCCATGTGAAAAGTGAAAACAAAACCTCTCCCACAAGACTTGCTGTTTACATAGGCACAAGACATTTCATGTAGATTTCCAGCTGGACCTAATTTATGTGTGTAGGGGGAGAAAAATAACTTTTCCTCTACCCTTCTGAGTTCTTGGTTGACAGCCCTATACTAAGAAAGATTAACAAGAGAAAAATAAACAAGTTTACTCGCACGAAGACCTTATGTATACATGGGAGAAGCATAGAAAAAGTGAGTAACTCTCGGGGGAAAGGGAGGAGAAATATAGGCTACTTAGGGGAGAGGAAATGACTTTTAGGAAAGATGAATAGACCCTTAGAAGAGTGGATAGAAGGTATAATAGTTTGGGACAGAGTCTCTCTGGGTGTGGTGTTGACCCCTAGTCTCTGGTGTGGTAAGAATCAATCTTCCCTGGTTGAGAAAACTCCAAAGGAGGTGATCTATGAAAACCGAGTTCCTTTTGAAGGATCTGTCTTTAGGCAGATAAAGAGAGTTCAGAGAAAGCCTCTCCCTGCATTTGCTGTTTTTCAAGTGCCTATGGTACATAATAATCAGTATACCAAAGTGGCATATTTTGGGGTGGTAAGTCCTAAACTCCTACAATCATATTTTGGAGTGGCATATTCTGCTATACTTCAAATGCTGCCACACTAGTTTATTTGGTTGTCTTACGTGGCTGGGCTTGGAACTTGCTTTTGTCAGTGTGGTGATTCATTTTTGCTACAAAAGTTTAGCCCAAAAGAAATAAAATACTTTTTTGGAGATAAAAATAAAACTTCACAATTTGGCCATGAGATATTGGTAATAGAATGCAAAGCATATGCAAAACATAACCTCTATTCTGTTTTAAAAAGTAAATTGGAGAGGGGCTTAAGATGGTGGCGTAAATAGAGCAGTGGAAATATTCTCCCAAAACAACATATATTTTTGAAAATACAACAAATACAACTACTCCTAAAAGAGAGACCAGAAGGTATAGTACAACAGCCAGGCTACATCTACACCTGCAAGAACTCAGCACCTCATGAAAAGGGTAAGATACAAAGCCGTGACCCGGTGGGACCCAAGCACTACTCCCCACCCGAGCTCACTGGCGGGAGGAAAAGAATCAGAGTGGGGAGAGAGTGGAAGCACAGGACTGCTAAATAACCAGCCCTAGTAATCTGCACTGGGAGCACAGACACACACTGCATGGTGTACTGGATATTAGAGAAATGGAAAAGTAAAATCCGGGATGGAGACTGAGAGCAGGTCCCCACAGCTGGCTCCCCTGAGACAAAAGAAAAGCTGGTGCTTTTTAAAAGTCTTAAAGGGACAAGGGCTTAACAGCTGGACAAAATCAAACCGGCACACTCACCCAGCAGGCTGGGAATATTAACACCCTGGGGGGTAAAGCAGCCCTGAAGCCTGTCATGGCAATAAGCAGCCTGCCATTCATTCCCCCCGGCTGGTGCTGCAAGCAAACCGCCTGACCCCCCACAGCTGCAGAGCAGCCAGAGAACAGCCCCACCCACAGAAACTACACAGAGTCTTCTCCCAGTGCGCAGCTAACCAGGACAGACCCAGAGGCTGCCACTGGTGTGCAGCTGCCGGCACAGACAGAGGAACCGGAGCAAGGTCCCGAAGGCATGAAGAGGCGCTGTTCTCGTGGGAGAACACACCCAGCAGAGCTGCGACACCCCACAGGGCTCCAGGCTATCCCGAGGGCTGCCCCACCCATGGCAGCTCAGGAGATTATCCCAGAGACTACTCCCAGTGTGCGGGTAGATGGCAGAGGCAGCAGAAGCCAGAGCAAGGTCCAGAAGGCACAAAAGGGCACCGTTCTCGTAGTAGAACACACCCGGCGCAGCTGTCACCTCCCCCCCGCAGTGCTCCAGGCTATCCCGAGGGCTTCCCTGCCCATGGCAGCTCAGGAGATTATCCCGGAGACTGCTCCCAGTGTGTGGTAACTGACACAGGCAGCAGAGAAGGGCAAGGTGATGAGCAGGCAGGAAGGGACATTGTTCTCCCAGCTGACACATGCACCACCTGCCTGCAACCACTTCTAGGGCCATAAAAAAGCAGAAGAATCTGGTCCAGTCAAAATCACTCAGACAACCCCAGAGAGAGGACCTGGTGAGATAGATATAACCAATATTCCTGAAAAAGAATTCAAAATAAAAGTCATAATTATGCTGATGGACCTGCAGAGAAATATGCAAGAGCTAAGGGATGAAGTCCAGAGGGAGATAACAGAAATGGAACAATCAATAGAAGGTCTTAACAGCAGACTGGATGAGGTAGGTGCAAGAGACTGCTGATGGAATAGAAATCAGAAACAGGAATACAGAGAAGCTGAGGCAGAGAGAGATAAAAGGATCTCTAGGAATGAAAGAATATTAAGAGAAATGTGTGACCAATCCAAACAGAACAATATTCACATTATAGGGGTACCAGAAGAAGAAGAAGAGAGAAAAAGGGATAGAAAGTGTCTTTGAAGAAATAATTGCTGAAAACTTCCCCATGCTGGGGAAGGAAATAGTCTCTCACACCATGGAAGCCCACAGATCTCACAACACAAGGGACCCAAGGAGGAAAACACCAAGACATATAATAATTTAAATGACAAAGATCAAAGACAAGGCCAGAGTATTAAAGGCAGCCAGAGAGAGAGAAAAGATCACCTACAAAGGGAAACCCATCAGGCTATCATCAGACTTCTCAACAGAAACCTTACAGGCCAGAAGAGAATGGCATTATATATTTAATGCAATGAAACAGAAGGGCCTTGAACCAAGAAAACTGTATCCAGAATGAATATCATTTAAATTTGAAGGAGGGATTAAATAATTTCCAGACAAGCAAAAGTTGAGGGAATTTGCCTCCCACAAACCACCTCTACAGGATATTTTAGAGGGACAGCTCTAGATGGAAGCACTCCTAAGGCTAAAGAGATGTCAACAGAGAAAATAAAATCACAGCAAATAAAGAAGACCAAACAAATACTAACTAAAGGCAAAAAATAAAATCAACTATCCGCAAAAGCAGTCAAAGGAAACACAAAAGAATACAGAATAAAACACCTAACATATAAAGAATGGAGGGAGAGAAGAATAAGAAGGGAGAGAAAAAAAGAATCATCAGACTGTGTTTATAATAGCTTAATAAGAGAGTTAAGTTAGATGATTAGATCATAAAGAAGCTACCCTTGAACCTTTGGTTACCACGAATCCAAAGCCTGCAATGGCAATAAGTACATATCTTTCGATAATCACCCTAAATGTAAATGGACTGAATGCAGGATACAAAATCAATACACAGGAATCTGTTGCTTTCCTATACACTAACGATGAACTAACAGAAAGAGAAATCAGGAAAACAATTTCATTCACAATTGCATCAAAAAGGATAAAATACCTAGGTATAAACCTCACCAAGGGAGTGAAAGACCTATACCCTGAAAACTACAAGACACTCCTAAGAGAAATTAAAGAGGACACTAATAAATGGAAATTCATCCCATGCTCTTGGGTAGAAAGAATTAATATTGTCAAAATGGCCATCCTGCCAAAAGCAATCTACAGATTCAATGCAATCCCTATAAAAATACTGACAGCATTCTTCAACGAACTGGAACAAATAGTTCTAAAATTCATATGGAACCACAAAAGACCCCAAATAGCCAAAGCAATCCTGGGAAGGAAAAATAAAGCAGGGGGGAATCTTGCTTCCCAACTTCAAGCTCTACTACAAAGCCACAGTAATCAAGACAATTTGGTACTGGCACAAGGACAGACCCACAGACCAGTGGAACAGAATAGAAAGTCCAGATATTAACCCAAACATATATGGTCAATTAATATATGATAAAGGAGCCATGGATATACAATGGGGAAATGACAGCCTCTTAAACAGCTGGTGTTGGCAAAACTGGACAGTTACATGTAAGAGAATGAAACTAGATTATTGTCTAACCCCATACACAAAAGTAGACTCAAAATGGATAGAAAACCTGAATGTAAGTCATGAAAACATAAATCTCTTAGGAAAAAACATAACAAAAATCTCTTGGACATAAACATGAGCAACTTCTTCATGAACATATCTCCCCAGGCAAGGGAAACAAAAGCAAAAATGAACAAGTGGGACTATATCAAGCTGAAAAGCTTCTGTACAGCAAAGGACACCATCAGTAGAACAAAAAGACATCCTACAGTATGGGAGAATATATTCATAAATGACATATCCAGTAAGGGGTTGACATCCAAAATATATAAAGAGTTCATGCACCTCAACAAACAAAGAGCAAATAATCCAATTAAAAAATGGGCAGATGATCTGAACAGACACTTCTCCAAAGAAGAAATTCAGATGGCCAACAGGCACATGAAAAGATGCTCCACATCACTAATCATTAGGGAAATGCAAATTAAAACCATAATGAGATATCACCTCACCAGTGAGGATGGCCAACATCCAAAAGACAAACAACAAATGTTGGCGAGGATGTGGAGGAAAGGGGAACCCTCCTACACTGCTGGTGGGAATGTAAACTAGTTCAACCTTTGTAGAAAGCAGTATGGAGGTTCCTCCAAACACTCAAAATAGAAATACCATTTGACCCAGGAATCCCACTCCTAGGAATTTACCCTAGGAATGCAGCAGCCCAGTTTGAAAGACAGATGCACCCCTATGTTTATTGCAGCACTATAACCAAGAAATGGAAGCAACCTAAGTGTCCACCAGTAGATGAATGGATAAAGAAGAGGTGGTACATATACAGAATGGAATATTATTCAGCCATAAGAAGAAAACAAATCCTACCATTTGCAACAACATGGATGGAGCTAGAGGGTATTATGCTCAGTTAAGTAAGTCAGGCAGGGAAAGACAAGTAGCAAATTATTTCACTCATCTCAGGAGTATAAGAACAAAGAAAAAAACTGAAGGAACTAAACAGCAGCAGACTCACAGAACCCAAGAATGGACTGACAGTTACCAAAGGGAAAGGGACTGGGGAGGATTGGTGGGATGGGAGGGATAATGGGTATAAGGGGCATTCCAATTAGCACACACAATGTAGGGGTAGGGGCACGGGGAAGGCAGTACAGCACAGAGAAGACAAGTAGTGACTCTATAGCATCTTACTATGTTGATGGACAGTGACTATAATGGGGTATGTGGTGGGGACTTGATAATGGTGGGAGTCTAGTAACCATAATGTTGTTCATGTAAGTGTATATTAATGATACCAAAAAATAAATAAAAAACAAGTAAAAAAAAGAAATCATTGAACTATCTGCATCATTAATAATAGCTCTGTTGGTATGAAATGTCTACATACAATATCATTTATATCAAGTACAATATACTGGAATAGGAACTCATGGAAGATATAATTTAATAGGACCCTAATTAATAGAAATCACATTCTGGGTTTCAGTCAAAGAGAAATGTGTACAGTATTTCCTGTTTGCGGAGAAAAAACAGGGGTCTCTAAATAGGTATTGGCTAATACTGACTAAACATCAGGGTCGGACAATGTTCTAAGTTGTAATAACTCATTTTATTCTCAAAACAGCCTGTGACTCAGGAAGTATTGTCACCCCTATTTTATAGGTGAGAATGCAGAGAACGATTGGCCAAGACTCCACAGCTAACTGTGATGGGTCCACCATATAAATCCAGAGGACCCAGATCAAAGTCCAACTGTGGAATCTACACTCCCTCTGTATTTTAAATTAAACCAATCACAGGTTCAGAATGCCAGTAATAGCTTACATTTGACTCCCTTCCTGTAAACAACCATTATAATCATTGGACAAGATTCTGAAAACAATTACTTGAAGGCAGGGATGAGCAAAGAAAGCAAACTGACAATGGAGAAGATGCAGTGCAGCAGGGACCACCTCTGTGAGATGCACGTTTCTACAGCTTCTCTGCTGAGGACCTCCCAGCATGCACAGCCTTAAACAGAGCTCCAGAAAAGAACCAGTTGTATTGGCCTGAGGAGATACGAGATGGAAATTGAGGGGAAATCCTGAAATAGAAAAAAAAACTATAGAAAGGAAAGCCCCAAATCCTCTGTGGCACTTGAACTGCACATATGTGGGATGAATAATTCACTCTGAAAGGCTGAGATAGCCTAATAGAGATTTCAGCCAAGTCCCATACTGAGGAGACTAACTTTGGGTTTGTGTCCAGCTGTTAGAAAGGCATGGAAAACACGTCTTCCTTTTCACTGGACTCCATAAGGCCATGCTTTAGGAGTGAAGATCACATCTCAGGAGTAGTTTTCCTTAACCTAACATTAAAGGCAAGAAAGAAAGAGACCTGCCCACTCTAACAAAGCCTAAAACCAGGAGCCCTCACAAAACCAAGAGTCTCTATGAGTCTGTCACTAAGATAGCCTTATGCTGGGCTGTAAAACAAGTCCCAGTAAATTCCAAAGGACTGAAATCATGTAGAATATAGTCTCCGACTACAACAGAATTCAATTCGAAATCAATAACATTTGGCTATCCCCAAATATTTGGAAATTATGCAGCACCTTTCTAAAAGGCCATGAGTCCAAGAAATTGCAGGGGAAACTTTAAAAATATACCATGCAAGCACCATGGAAGAAAGCTGCTATAGCTATATTAATGCCAAATATTGTAGAATTTAAGACAATAAGACTGTTAATAATGATGAAAGGTTAAATTCATTAAGAAGATACAAATATCCTTTGTGCATATGTATCTAATAAGAGAGTTCCAAAGCAGAAATTAGTAGACCTAGAGGGAGAAAGAAACAATAGCACTATTATGATAGGATATTTTAAAACACCTCTTCTTATCTCAGTAATTACTAGAACACTTAGAAAAATCAGTAAGAATATAAAAGATTTTAACAGCACTGACAATCAACCTGACCTAGTTGATATTTATAGAACATAATACTTCATAAGTGGAGAATACACATTCTTTTCAGATCCATTTGAAACATTCTCCAAGACAGATTACATGCTGGGTCATAAAAAGTCTCAATAAATTTCCAGGGATCAAAATAACACAGAGTATGCTCTCTATTCATAATAGTATTAAATTAGAAACCAATAATAATAAAATACCTGAAAAAAATGGTAGGATATTTAAAAATTGGGCAAGACATTTCTAAGTAAATCAAAGAAGAAATCACAAGGAAAATAATAGTTTTAAATGAATGAAAATGAAAATATATAAAAAATTTGTGGGATACAATCAGAGCAGTGTTTGGAATGAAAATTTTAGCATGAAATACCCACATTAAAAGAAGGTAGAAATTTAACAATATTTAACACTGTAAATTTTCATCTTAAGAAAATTTCAAAAAGAATAGAAGAAACTCAAAGTTGGTGGAAGAAAAGAAACCATTTAAAATAAAAGCAGAAATCAATGAAACATAAAAATGGGAATTACAAAAGAAAATCATTTCAACTAATTTTTGAAAAGATCAGTGAAATTAAACATCCTTAGCTAGACTGATTTAAAAAAGAAGTACAGACACACATGGTCACTACCAAGAATAAGGGAGAGGTCATCACTATGATTCTACTGGCTTTCAAAGGATAACGTAATGAAAACCTTTATGCCAATAAATTTGAGATTTTTAGAAGAATTGGACAAATTCCTCACAAAACACAACTTATCAAGACTGACCCAGAAGAAATCGAAAACCGGTCTTGTCCTATAGCTAATAAAGAAATTGAATGTGTACAATCAAGCCAACAAAACCTTTCAATAGGAAAACTTCACACCAAAATGGCTTTACTGGTGAATTAATATAAGTGTTACACCAAGTCAGAAAGTTAACAAGGATGGTGCAGTTCCCAACTCATATTTTGAGATCAGCATAACCCTGACACCAGAACTTAACAAGACCATTATAAAAAAGGATGTAAAAGTCCTCAACAAAAATATTAGCAAATTGAACCCAGAAATAAATTAAAAAGGGAGTACCTCATCACTACATGGGCTTTGTCTGAAGGTTGCAAGATTGATTCAACATTCAAATATCAATGTTATTTGGCATAATAATATAATAAATATGAGAATAAAGAAAAAACATAATAAAACAATGTCAACATATAGCAAAAAAGCATCTGGAAAAAAACACATTCTCACAAAGGATAATGAAATTCCTCAGCATATAGGCACAGACAGGACTTCCCCAATCTTGTAAAGGACCTCTATGGCAATCTACATCCTACAAAATGATGTAAGGGAGGAAAATAATTTTTCCTTCATTCTTCTGGGTTCTTTTCTGAGGCCTCCTGGAATGAAAGACAGATTATCAAGAGAAAAACAAACAGAAGTTTATCAACATGTATACATGGGAGTTACTCAGGGCAAAATGGGCAACTCTCTGAGTTGGCTCAGAAATTGGACTTAAATACCATCTTAATAGGGAAAGAGGAGGAGGGATGTAAGCCTATTAGGGAGACGCATTAGTTTTAGGAAAGATGAAGGACCCTTAGAAGAATGGATAAAGCATGATAGTTTATGACAGTCTGTCTGGGTGTGGTGTTGACTTCTCCTCTCCTCTGCTGGTTGAAGAAATCCCCCAGGGAGAGGATTTATGACACCTGAGTTCCTTTTGGAGGATCTGTCTTCAGGCAGATAAGGGGAGCTCAGAGAAAGCCTCTCTCATTTGTTTTTCAAGTGCCTATAGCTCAAAATCATCAATATACCAAAGTGGTGTGTTTTGGAATAGCATATTTTGCTACCCTTTAATGGTGAACTACTGAATGCTTTCTCGCAGAGATCAGGAACAGGACGAGTATACCAAATCCTACCACTTCTATTCAAATTGTTCTGGAGGTCCCAGGCAGTGCACTAAATTAAGGAAAATAAATGGAAGACATTAAGATTAGGAAACAAAAGTAAAACTGTGTTTATTCACAGATGGCATGATTATGTACATAAATAATGCTAAGGAATATACTAGAAATAAGTGAACTTAACAAGCATGCATGATGTAAGGTCAATATACAAAAATCTATTGTACTTCTACATAATAGGCAGTAAGAAAGCAAAATTTTAAAATAATGCCTTTCATAAGAACATAAAAAATATTAAGCACTTAGGAATAGATTTAACAAAGAAATGTAAGACCTATGTGCTAAACGTCAAGAATTGTGGAAAGAAATTATTTTAGAACTCTGAATAAATGGATTGGAAGACAATAGTTTCAGTCTATCAGTTCTCCCCAAATCTATGGATTCAACATAATCCCAAACTTTTTCTCTGCAGCTTCTTTGTAGGTATTGAGAAGCTCATTCTAAGATTTATAGGGAGATGTGAAGGTCCTGAATTAGCCAAACTAATATTGAAAAGGAACCCAGTGGAAGGATTTACTCTATCTGATTTCAGGACTCATTATAAATCTATAGTATTTAAGTTACTATGGTACTGGTGAGAACACAAGAATCCAGAAATCAAAAATGATAAATTTTCAACAAAAACATCAAAGCAATTCAATAAGGAAATAAACCTCTTTTCAAAAAATGAAACTGAAATAACTGAATAAATGTATAGGGAAACATGACTCTTGACTCCTACTTTACACTGTACACAAATATTAATTTGGGTTGGATCAGATACTTAAACTTATAAACCCATAAAGCTTCCAAAAGAAAACAGAATATCTGTGCGGCCTCGGAATAGGCAAAGATTTCTTAGGCAGGCCATTAAAAGTACAAACCATATAAGAAAAAAATAATAGTCAATTGGACTTCATCAAATTAAAATACTTTAAAAAGAAAAGACACCAATAGGAAAATGAAAGGTGATATACAGACTAAAAATATTTGCAACACATGCATCTGACCTATATAATGGGAATATATAAACAACTCTTAACAGAAGAAAAAAGCAGACAACATCCCAAAATTGAACAATGTCCACAAACACTTCATTAAAGGTATGAAAATGTCTATAAGCATGAGAAAAATGCCCATAATTACTTGTTATCATGAAGATGCTAAGTAAAACCAGCATGAGATACCTCCACCTAACCACCTGAATGGCAGAACAAAGAACAAATGAAAATCTGATCAGGCCAGATGTTGATAGGATGGAAAGCCAGTGAAATTCTCATGCTCTGCTCGCCAGTTGGTGAAATACTGCCAGCACTTTGGACGTTAATGCAATTTGCAAAGAAGGTTAAACATACATCCACCCTGCAGCTCAGCCGTTCCACTTGGGCGTGTTTCTCCAGAGGAAAGGCATGTCCCTGAAAAGACTCGCAGAAGAATGTTCATAGCAGCTTTATCATAAGAGCCAAAAATTAGAAACCATGTGAATAGACACCAACGACTGATAGGTGTCACGTGGAACTCTGCTCGGCAATAAAAGGAGGGAAATATCAGCACAGCATGGGTAAGTCTCAACAGCTCTGTGTCATGTGAAAGAGCCCAGGCAAATGGGTCCGTGATGTGTGATTCAATGTGTGTGCAGCTCTAAACCAGGCCAAACCAAGCTATATGGTTAGAAAACAGAACAGAAATCATCTCCAGTGAGGAGATTGCCTGTGAGGCCTGGTGAGGAAACCTTCCATGTAGTGGAAGTGGTTTTGTCTTTACAGGGGTGGTGGGTGCACAGGGATATACACATGTCAGCGTTCACTGAACTGTACACGTAGATGTGTGCATTTCATTACGATTAAGTTAGACCCTTAAACATTATAGGTGTCAGAGCTGTTACTCAAATCTGTTGCTTCTGTAGCATATCTCTTGCAACATAAATGCATTCAATTGGTGGAGAACAGGATGCTGACCTCTTGAAGTGCACCGATATTTTGGTATTTAGAGAAGAGGACAGTGACATCCCAATGCAGGTCATTCATACGCTACACGTCTAGCCCTGTCCATCAGCACACATGCATTTGTCAGCAGCTCAGCTCCTCAGTCCCTCAGATTTGCTATACTTATCATCCCAAGTAGGGCAAATCCCTACTTAGAATGGTTTCCTCAATGTCTTGCTTGTCTGCTGTTGTAATTGTAGGAACCTCTAAGGATGATCCAGAGGTTTCTCTCCTAATGCTGCATTCCATGACATATTCACCTTGGAAAATAATTTTTAAAACAAGTGAACAAATATATAAATAATAAATAGACAGTAAATAAATATATAAATAATAAATAATGTCCCTCCAAACCCAATAACATTGGTTACACATTTTTAATACTAGGCATGATCTCTTATTGGCAATAACCCAATGCCAGAATACATATAATTCCCAAACTTTCTTCACCCAACCAAGTATCAATTATAAGAGACAAAACTCAATCATGACAATTTTCAAGTTTCGGTTTTGATCATTGACAGTCCCTAGAGATAACAATATTTCTGTTGCAAACTTCCTGTCAAAATTTCTAGTCAAAAAAACTTTTTATATGTAAAGTGTCCATTCCTATTCCAAAGGTCAGTCATTGTGTTATGGAAAAACCTGGCCTGGATCTCTGACGGAAGAACCAAGCGGCGCTCGGAGGTCTTGGAGGGCTGAGAGTTTATTTCCCACCGGCGGGCTCAGAGGGGAGTCATCTCCCAAGGTCTGAGCCCTGAGCACAAGCAAGGGGAGCAATTTATATTATTTTGGTATGTGGCATTTCGGCCTGCGCAGGGCAACAGAGGAGCCTGGAGGAGGGGAGGAGGGGGCTGGGAGGGCTCTGCTGACTTTGCCAACCGGAGGACAAAAGCGGTTTGCTGACCTTGGCGGCTGTGTTGAATATTTTCCTTATCCCCCTCTGATGCCCCTTTAAACACTTAGTTTTAGGGGGCATCTTTTTTTTAGTTTATAATAAAATTATAATGGCTTGTATTTATACTTTAATTGCTTTGAGCTAGGATTTTTTTTCCTTGTGACTTTTCTCATTAAACTTCTGAGTACTTTGTGAAGAACACAAATGATTATGTTTTTATGCATCTGTCTGCACGGGCCTTGTGTGCACAAGTTGAAATGAGTCCTTCAGACTCTTGATAAGCCTGCGCTTAACAAAAAATACCCAGTTTTTCTCAGTCCTAATTTATTTTTATGCAGCTGAGCGTTACACTCAGGCTGGCTTATTTGAGTATGAAAGGACAGGTGCTAAGGGTGGAGGGTCACTGAGGGCAGCTCTTTTGGGTGATGACCATGCACTTTATAACTTCATACAGTTCATTTGATAGAGGTAACATTATAGAGAGGTACTTTGGAAATGCAGGCTGAGACTTGAGTTCAGCGAGGAGAGACAGGTAAGCACAGCAAAACAACTTACGATTACCCAGTAGACAATAGAAAGGGAACCTTTTTGAAGAACAGTTCAGTCAGAGGGGGCAGCAGAGAGTTTAATGCCCAGGATGGGAGAATCCATTGCCACGAGGACCAGGAGCCACAGCGCACAGGTGTTCATTAGTCAGAGGGTAATCGTCAGATGCAGAGGTGGAGAGGATTCTGGAGGTCTGGCTGGGCCTTTCACTGATGTAGTTCTTCATCCAGATTATGGGCCCTTTTCACTCTGGAATGATGGACCCACAGAGTGATGCCTGCAACTTTGAAGGCAGTAGGAGTGGTTAGAACAATGTGGGGGTCAATCCACTGAGGTTTGAGGGGGTTCATTTTTAATCTCTGACCCACACTGAGTCCCCCACCTGGAAGGAATGTACTGGGGTCCCTAAGGAGATCGGGGCCTTTCTATGGTATATTGCTGCAGCTTATTTAGGGGGGCTCTTAAGGCTTGGAGCTGTTCTCTTGCTCCCTTATCTCCTATCTGGTGTAGGTTCCCTGGGACGCATCTTAGACACGGGGAGGGCGTTTATATACTAATTCAAAAGGGGAAAAGCGTTGAGCCCCAGGTGTGCAACAAGCACACAGGAGAGCCAGGGGCAGTAGGTCCAGCCACGGGAGGTCAGTTTCTTGGCAAAACTTAGCCAGGGTCCCCTTGAAGGTGCGATTCATTCGCTCCACTTTCCCTGAACTTTGTGGCCTGTATGCAGTGTGGAGTTTCAGGTACTGTTGAGAGATTTAGTTAAAATCTGTACTGAATCTGCTACAAAGGCAGGTCCATTGTCACTGTGAATTGTAGACAGTAGGCCAGACTGGGGCACAGTTTTTCTCAGAAGGACTTTGGCTACCTTTCGGCTTTGTTCTGTACTGGTTGGGAAGGCTCCGACCCACCCAGAGTAGGTACATACTATCACTAGAAGGTATCTGAGTCCTCTGCTTGGCTGGACATCTGTGAAGTCTATCTCAAGGTCTGCAAAGGGGGCAACTCCTGCTCTTTGGACACCTGGCAGGGGTCACAGTGCAGATTGAGCATTATTTCTTGCACAAGTCATGTACTGCTCATTTACTGCTCAGCATAATGCTGGCAACTGGCTGATGTAGTATTTGCTTTTTGAGGAGGGCTTCCAGTGCAGTTTTTCCTGGTGGGTGAGATGATGGTATTTGCTGACTAGATGCCTTCTGATTGCAGTTGGGACAAAGATGCGTCTGTCAGGCGGCATCCACCATCCTTTTTTTAGTTAGGGCGGCTCCTTCAGCCATGGCCCTGTCCTTCTCTTTTTCAGTATATTTGGGTGGAAGGGCCTCCACTGGGGGTGTTAGGGTCATGGTGAGGGAACGAGCTTTATCTGTTTTTACTGGCCACTGTTTCAGCTGCTTTATCTGCTAGCTGGTTCTCCTGTGTTACAGGGTTGTTTTCCTTTGGTGTTTTTTGTAATGCAGAATTGCTACTTTTTTGGGAGCCAGACAGCCTTGAGGAGTTTGAGTATCGTGCCAGCCAAGAGTTGGAGAGGAAACAGTCCCCTTGTGTGTTTATGAGGGACACAACAGCATGGGGGACCTTGACATTTAGTCTTTTTGTCCTAGGGTAAGTTTTTCTGCTTTTTTTTAATGAGTAGAACTGTGGCTGCCAGCGTCCTGAGGCAGGGTGGCCATCCTGCCACAGTCGGGTTCAGTTTCTTTTACAGGTATGCCACCGGCTGCTGCCAGGGACTAACAGTCTATGTGAGAACTTGGAGAGCGACTTTTTTTTCATGTACGAAGAGACGGAAGGCCTTTTTTGTATCTGGCAGGCCTAGGGCTGGTGCCTATTCTGAAGCAGCTTTTATTTCCAGGAAGGTGGCTCTTGCCTCTTCTGTCCAGATGGGGGGCTCTCGGCTTGCCCCCCCACCAAGGAGTAGAGGGGTTTTGCCACTGCCAAGAATCCAGGAATCCAGATTCTGCAGAACCCGGCAGCCCCCAGGAACTCTCATATGCCTGTCTTTGTCTGGGGCTGGGGTAAGGAGATAATGACCTTTTTCCTCTCCGGCCCTAGTTTCCTTTCTCCTTTGGTGAGGAGGGAGCCCAAGTACTGGACTCGCTGCTGGTAGATTTGTGCCTTTTTCCATGAGGCTCTGTATCCTGACTCTGATGGGAGTTGCAGGAGGTCCCTTGTGCCTTTTGCACAATTTTCCTGGGTGTCCCTGGCAAGGAGGAGGTCATCTACATACTGCAGGAGGGCACAGCACATGGCTTCCCTTATAAAGCTGGCAAGGTCTGCAGCCAATGCCTCTCCAAAGAGAGCGGGTGAGTTCTTGAACCCTTGTGGAAGCCATGTCCATGTTAACTGCATCTGCTGCCCCATGTCTGGTTCAGTCTGTTCAAAGGAAAACAAGAGCTGGCTTTGGGGGGCCAGTCAGAGGCAGAAAAAGGCATCTTTTAAGTCTAGGCAAGTGAACCGTTTGGCAGACACCAGGATCTGGCTGAGGAGGTTATACAGATTTGAGACCACCGGGTATAAAGAGACAGTCACTTTGTTAATGGCTTGCAGGTCTTGAACAGGCCGGTACCCTCCTCCTGGCCTTATGACTGGTAGGAGCGGGGTGTTCCAGGGCGCCTGACACTCGATTAGAATGCCTGCCTCTGAGTCTAATCAGGGGTTCCTGGGTGCCTGCTCTCACCTCTTGTGAGAGGGGGTACTGCCTCTGTCTCTGTGGCTGGGCCCCCGGAGTCAATTCTACAATGACAGGGGCTCAGTTACGAGCAAGTCCAGGTGGGATGTCTTTAGCCCATACTGAGGGGAAGGCAGCTCTGAATTCAGGTGGGCTACTTGAGGGGGCCTGGGCACAGAATAGCCTCCACTCCTCTTCCCTGGGTGTGGTTATTGCCAGTACGAGGGACCCTGGCTCTTCTTGGCCTGGGTTTAGTTTGAGCCCAGTTGCATCCAGTGGTTCAAAGGTTACCTGGGCTCTGAGCCTTGAGAGTATATCTTAGCCATGGAGGGGAATGGGGCACTTGGGCAGGTAGAGAAACTCATTTTGGACCTTGTGGCCTCCAAGTTCACATTGGCGGGCTTGGCAAAAGTGCTGCTGGACTGCTTATGTCCCAATGGCTCTGAGAATAGTTGCAGTCTTTTCACTGAAGGGAGTTACAGGAAGCGTGACCACAGACTGTTCTGCCCCTGTGTCAACCATAAAAGTCATGTCTTGGCCCCACACTTTCATTCTGACCGTGGGCTCATGGGGGCAGAGCATGAGAGAGCCCAGTCCTTATCAGTCTGAGTCTGTTCCTGCCAGGCCAGGGAGCCTTTCCCTGTGAGGCTCCTCCCTGCAGCGGCTGGGCTTTAGGGCTTTGCCTCGGTTGGGGCATTCATTCTTCCAATGCCCCTTCTCTGTACAGTAAGTGCACTGGTCCCTGGCTGGGGCGTCCTAGGGCTTACCCCTTTTGGTGGCCAGCTTTTCTCTGCCTTTTGGTCATCTCTCTCTTTCTTTTAGGGCAGTTGCCGGGAGGCTGGCCTTTTTCTTCATTTTTCTTTCATCCTCTCTGTCGGCCTGAACTTCTCTGTTTAGATATACTTTGTTGGCAATTTTAATCAGCTGAGTGATATTTATCCCGGCAAAGCCTTCACGTTTTTGGAGCTTTTGTCTGATGTCTGGGGCGGCTTGGGCTACGAATGAGGTGTGGACCATTCGGTGGCTCCCTGGTGACTCAGGATTGAAGGGGGTGTAGATGCGATAAGCTTCACACAGTTTTTCATAAGAGCCCCCAGGAGACTCTCCTGGTTGTTGAGTGACTGAAGATACTTTGGTCACGTTCGTAGGCTTTTTGGACCTGGCTTTGATCCGCTGGAGGGAGGGTGTCCTGATATCGGTGTATCTTGTGCTGTCCCTCAGGGTTGGTGAAGTCCCACTTGGGGTGCTCCTCGGGGACAGCAATTTCAGCCCATGCACTGTGATCAAGGAACCTGACTGCCTCCTCTCTTCCATTGTGAACAGGGTGCAAAGAAGCTGTTGGCAGTCTTTCTAGGTCAGCCGATGGGTTTGGAAGAGGGATTTCATGAGATCAACCAGGGCATGAGATCCGACTTTGATGGGGTGTTGTGTTTTTAATTCAGGAGGTTAGTTGTGGAGGAGGGTTGATAGTAAAGCATGGACCAGCCAGGCTGGATGGGTCCATCTTTATTATGTTTTGCAGGCTCCCACGTCTCTTGCACCAGCACCTGAAGGGCGCCTGCTCCCAGCCGAGGGTGCAGTCTGGCTGCTGGTCTGGGGAAGAGTGGGTCCCCTGGTTCTGGAGGTGGCAGGGATGCTGATGGTGGCAGGAGTTAATGCATGGGAACTGATTAGTATGATCTGATCTCTAGGGATGACCCTCCAGACTTGGCAGATTGTTGGGACATCTAGGGTTCCTTTTGGAGGCCACCCTACACTAAAGATGGGCTATACGGATTCACACAGGGTTTTCAACCTGCCAAGAGCTAATTTTACTCCGTAGTATCCTGAAAATTCCTTCCTGAAATTTTTTTGATCATGGTGTCAAGAACTATGGGTTTGCTGTGCCCTGACCCCATGACGTGTCCGTGTAACGGTGTCGCAACAACTGACAAGGAAGGGGCGCCTACTCTAGAGAGGAGACCAGCCAGATGCCCGTCCATTCGTGCTCCTCTGAGACTCTGGTCAGCCTTGACTAAGGTGCACCCGTATAAGTCCCGGGCCAGGTCAGCCAAAGCTGTGTCACTGTTATGTTGTGGCAGCCGACCGCGAATACAGCGAAGGGCCCACTCAGATTCCGTAGCGCAGGCTGTGGAATCACAGATTCAGTGCAGACTGAATGGCTTCAGCCGCCCTGCACACTCATTCACGCACTCAGACCAGAGTTTAAACATTCCTTCCCCCCCCCAACCCCGGGAATGTCCGGGAGGTGATCAGGCTCCCCGTCCACCCCAACGGGTGGCAACTGGCTGGGTCAGGGGCCCCAGGACCTTACCAGATTTGACGTCGGAACCACGTCCTCACCTGCCAAGCCTCCTTGAGTCGGGGCCGGCCCAGGGGACCAGGCGGGAGATGCCGAAAGATCAGGCAGGGCGCGCCTTCTCCGTTGCAGTCTCCTGTTCCATCACCGCCCCGCCGTTGCCCCAAACCGGTGGCAACAAAGGGCCAGCGCGGTTGGATTTCCCAGTCAGGGAACCAAATGTTACAGAAAAATCTGAAAAACCTGGACTGGATCACTGACAGAAGAACCAAGCGCACTCCGAGGTCTTGGAGGGCTGAGGTTTTATTTCCCACCGGCGGGCTCAGAGGAGAGTCACCTCCCAGGGTCTGAGCCCTGAGCACAAGCAAGGGGAGCAACTTATATTATTTTGATATGTGGCATTTCGGCCTGCGCAGGGCAACAGAGGAGCCCAGAGGAGAGGAGGAAGGGGCTGGGAGGGCTTTGCCAACCGGAGGAAAAAAAGCGGTTTGCTGACCTTGATGGCTGGGTTGAATATTTCCTTATCAACTGATCATTTACGGCAAATACAGCCATCACTTGAGCAGTGCGCTGAGCAGAATGAATTTATGGATGGGCATCAGGAACGCTGGGTTTTAGTGTTTGCTGTGTCATGCAGTGGTCATTTGGGGCCAAGTTACAGCCTATGTGAATCTCAGATTCTGCAAATGTAGGAGGAAGGATTCAGATGAAATATTTTCTGAGGGTTCTTTTTCCCCCTAGTAAAAACCTTCGGTGACCCCTAAACCCTGGAGATGAATTATTTTATTTCAGCTATTTTAGCTAGGAAATCTTCCAAGGGTTTGGTTGGGGCTGGAGAGGAAAGGAACACAGGCACGACAGGCAGCAGAGAAGGGCCGCGCTGCTCCCTATCGCCGCTGTCACTCTGTGATGGGAGGGGTCTGGTTTACCCACTACTTTATCTCCAGCTCTTAAACCAGTGCCTGGCACCGTGCAGACGCCCAGCACATATCTGAGTGAACTGTAATTCATTAAACATTTACCTGAATAGGGCTGGAAGCTTGTCCAAAAGGGTGGTGCCATATCTGTCTTGTCCATTCTGTACTCTGATGCCAGGAAATATGCATGGTGTATAGCAGGTGTTCACTTAATATGCATGGGAAGAATAAATGAAAGCATTTATTAAATTATTAAAAAATGGCTAACACAGAAGTATTAGTCAAAGAGCAAGAGCTGAAATTCAAAATGCCAGTATCTTGCCGGAATGGTTGTAAGGGCCAGATCAAGAGTGGTTCCAACTATAGCTAACTTCTTGAGGAGTCCTGGAAAGCTGTTTGTCATTTCTCCTTTGCTGGACTCCCTCTCTGGTGGGCACATCTGAGGTAAGAAAGGCAGGGGCTGGGATGCATCTGGCAAATACCTAAGAGGCACCGGATCCCCCCTGCCAGGTTCCACAATGCACATGACGTGATCTTTGCCCAACATGCATGTCGGATAAAGCAGAAGTTAACAAGTGGAAGCCAGTGGTGAAGATAACTCTCCTGAGGCTGGCCTGGGGCTGTGGAGACAAACACAACTGGCAACTTTCTTACTGATAGAAGTAACCGCCTTTTGAAATCTTTGCTATGGTTTCTGCCTATTAACTTTTGTTTGGTAAAGTCCTGGCACCTTTTCTTTCAGAACAGCTGTGTTGTTGGGAAAAACACAAGAACAAACGGGATTTCTAGCCCTGGAGCTGTCATCTTTGCGGCACTAGGCTAAACTCAAGTTCTTTAGTAAACCAGCTAATATTCTGAGCCTTGGGATTCTCATTGAATGAAGGAGTTTATTTACAAGCTTGTATAATAATTTATATAAAAGAGCTATTAGATAGGCTTCATCTTTATTATAACTGGCTAAAAAAAGCAAGATTCAACTATATGCTGTCTGTGAGAAGCCCACCTGAAATACTGACATTTTTAAAAGGGTTAAAAGTTAAAAGTAGGCTAAAAGTAAAGGAAAAAAACAAAGCTTAGGCAAAAGCAGAAAGTTATGGGAGGTTTGACCTGGCCCGAGGGAAGACGGGCTTGAGCCCAGGCCGAGCAAGTCCAGGCACTCAGAGCCCCCGGGGACCGCCCCTGTGCACCTTGCCTCTGCTGCTGTCCACCTGCAGGTCATCAGCTCTCACTGTCTTCCTCCCATGGGCAGGGAACACGGATGCTGGCCGCTCCTGTTTCTCACAAAGTTTATCGCAGCCTTGTTATATGCCAAGCACGCATCTAACCACTTTGGGTGTATTAACTAATTAAAAACTTCAGAATGACCCTGTCAGGTGAGTACTAATATTGTGTCTATTTTATAGACCAGGGAAGTGAGAGACAGGAAGATTAAGTAAGTAACTTGCCCGAAGTCACACAGATAAACGTGGTGAAACTGGGATTTGTAGGTTTATTCCCAGAGAGACACTAACTTCCTTTCACTGGCTCCAGAGTGGACAGCCTCGGCACAGGACGCTGATCTGGAGTGGGCCACACACCCTCTGCCCTCTTCTCTGACCTCCTCAGGTCTATTCTCTGAGGGCAAGGCGGCTCCCACTAAACCAGTCTGCTTGGAGAAGAAGAAGGAACATTTTCCAGAAGGGAAAGGAAGGCTGGATCACATGCCATACCCATCTCCTCCACAGGGTTATTTAAAGTGAACACCCAGAAGGACGCCTTCTGAGATGTGCAGGTTTGGAAGGGTGACAATATCGGTGTCCTTGTAACCTGCTTCTTTTAGATAGTAAGTCACACTATGTTTTGGAGATGTAGCCTTTACATATGTGAGAAAGGAAACATATGAATATAGATATAGATAATGTGTACATATATAATACATACATGTACTAAACTTATTTAAAAATTCATATTGCTTCAGTTTTCACACCAGTTGAAACATTTTTTTAGGTCTCTTTGAAGAAACCAGGAATTTGCTATTTCTTAACTGACCATCACCTAACATGCCTATGGCATTGCATTGTATTGTCACCATATATTTGCTTATCAACTCCCAGCTGACAGAGGCACTTACTGCTGCACTCACTTAGGAAAAGATAAACGTTAATAGCCTGTTAGGGAAAGATGAGGCATATGTTAATCACCTGTTGGAGAAGTCAGTCCCAGAGGTTTTAAAACTTTGTATCCAATTTAGCCATCTCGTTTCAGCATTCTCTTCTCAACTGAATATAAAAGTCTCTGTTTCTCCAATGTCCTCCTAAACAGCTCTTGGGTCTTTCTGTTGACTCACCCATCAGTCAGTTAAATCAAACTTTGGTACTTTCTGTTAAATTGATTCATTTGAATTTCCCTTAAAATAGGGAAAGCACATACATTTTCTGATCTAGATAAAAAATGTGACAGTGGCAAAATGACAGTCAGTGACACTCTCTTCCCACTTCTAGTGGAGCGGTAGCTTCTGAGAGCAGGAATGGGCGTCTTGCCGCCACAGCCTCTTCTCCCTCCAGTGGAGGACCACCTGTGTCCTGGAAGCCACAGAGCAGGTGACAAGGGACACGAGGAAGAGGCTAGCAGGCCAGGGGTGGCGAGCACCTAGTCAGAGCTTGCTAGCAGCTGACTGATATTTTGAAATGTGACCTGAGAGCATATTCTGTCCCTGACACTTCTGTAGCCCTGAGGCTGTCCACACACTGAGACTAAGAGAGTCTCCCTTGCTACAGGGAAAGGACAAGATCCAAACAAGAATAGAGGAATTCATAGTCCCCTTGGGACTTCCAAAAATGCTCTTGAAACCCTTTTCAGAAATGACAGTTGCAAATTCTCTGAGAAAAAATGGGATTTTCAGATCCCGATGAGCCCGGGCTTCTTGGCACCTAGACTTATAACTAAACCATAGGTAATGAGGATGAGGGTGAAATGCAAGATAACTTCCCCTGCTCAGGGGAAGACATGGACACCCTTCCTGGCCTGGACAAGGACACAGGAAAGCTGGGACCCAGTGTCCAATCGGGCCTGGCCGTTGTTTGTGAATGTGTGGGTATGTGTACGGAAGGCCGGGTGGCAGTTAATAGATAAGGACGTTTTGGTGGGACTTGCCTTCTATTTCCTGTTTGGAACTCTTGGGAGGAAACAACCTCAAAAGGTGCCCCAACCTTACGATGAGTTGAGATGGTAGCATTGAGATGGCAAGAGAGCAGGTGCAGAGAGAAAAGCCTAAGACAGCTTGTCCCCTAGATTGTGGGGCCTGCCTTGGGGGAGACACAGATGTTGCTGCAAGGCCGGTAGGCGTCACAGGACAGTAGAGGGGCTGGCTGGGCATAAGAAGGGCCTGGGGTTGTGAAGTGGATGTGGCAGGGTGTGGAGGAACAGGGACCAGGCAGGTGCTGGCATCTACCTGAGGCCTGGTGGGACCAGGGAGACCCACAGCACCTGCAGAGGGACTAGAGACCACCTTACGAAGATTGCAAGGGACAGTCCAGCCTGTGAAGCCAGAAGACCCAGACTGACAGCACCAAGATGGGAACCCCCTGCATGCAGACACCATCCTGGGAGACCGGAGGGAGACATAACAAAAGCCACAGAGAATCTGAACTTCCATTGATTGAGTTTAAAGCCTGGATTGACCAAATATTCAGAACTTCTAACCTGGAAGAAACCAAATCTCCTGAACAGGCAGGATTAAGTGGGGACCTCAGTGCTGAGTAGAGTTCATTTTCAGAACAGAAAGTTACATCTCTACATATCTAATAATTCACCCAGTAATTCACCAGCAGGGTTTCTCACCCACATCAGCTCTCCTCTGTGACTGGGCACCGCTACCCCAAAATGTCTCCCAATTTTCAAGACAGCTTTTAGCCAAGGGCAAAGTCGCATTGAAAAGACTCACTTCAGATAAAAAAAGCTTCCTTAGCACTAGATATCACTACTCTCTCATTAAGCAGTTTGTTTTTTATTTATTGCAGCTCCGAGGCACATTAACAACTCCCAGATCTCTCATTCCTAAAAAAAAAATTAGGTAATAAGTTTTAAAATATTTGCCTCCTTTAATGGAGGATGACTGTCTTCTTCCTGGGTTATCTTGAGTTCTCGACCTTCCCTTAACCTCTAAGGAGAGATGTGGGCTCTATGACCACAGGCTGGAAGGCAAGGCACAAGAGGACGCCAGGAAGAGCTGGTTACAGGGCTCAGGAGGACAAAGTGTCACCTAGAAGAAAAGGACATCACTCTAAAAGAGGAAAAATGGGGAAATGCCCCCTTCTGGACTAGATAGTTTATTTAAGACTGGACCGAGTTTTACTGGTGGGGAGAATAGTAACTCAGCCCAATGTCGTCCCCTTCCCTGGCAGCTCTCAGGCGAGCTGGGCGCCCTCCTCCCTCTGGCTCTTCCTGTTGTGATGCCACGTTATGATCACGTGTTCCCTGGTCCTCCAGGAGGGATGGTACTTTTTGGTTTATTAACCTTTGCTAATAATACTTATGCCTTGCACAGCACAAAACACAGGCAGAGCTTAATAAACGAAACCTGAATGCAAGGAAGGATGGAGAAAATGGGAGAACAAAAGAAGAGAGCACTAATAGAAGACAAATAAATGACGAGAAGAAGAGATAGAAAAGTTGGAAAGGGAGATTTAGGGCATTTTGCCGAATACTGTTCCTGAGACTTCATTCTGGCACAACATGCACTTAGAATTCTCCTACCAGGGGAAGCCAGGACCTCTGTGTTCTAACCCTGCTACAAATTCTCTCCGGCTTCTGCTTTTGGCCAAAGCTGAATGGAAAGGCATCCACTTCGTTGGCTGGCCCCCCAGGGCAGTGATTCCACAGTAGAGTCACTCTGGGTCCCAAAGGCAGCAGAATCAATGCCTGCCTGGTCCGTGTGACCTTGCAGGGGAAGGTGAGGTTTTTTTTAGGTGGTGCAAGTACAAAGGAAGAGTGAGCCACAGGCAGTCTGACCCACTAAATGTACAGTGGCACTTTAAAAAATGCAATCTTGGCTGCTCTGAGCATTTGAAAAGACCTGCCAGTCACTGCCAAGGACAAAAGATCAGCTCTTTCTGGACTGTATGAGGATTAAAGGACCAAATGGAAGTGAAACAGATCATTGGTAACATGCCCATGGAAGATTACCACAGCTAATTATGTACAGGTTGCCTCCTGGCATTATTTCTCTGCAGTTTATCAGTATTTCACAACAGCCCTGGAGGCAGACTAACCTGGTCTTATAATCAAAATAAACTGTGGGAGCCTGGGTCACGACAGAGCCCCTGCACCAGGCATCGGGAGTATGGAGGCATCTTAGGGACGAGGATGTCCCTAGAAGAAGAGAAACCATCACGTGAAATAAGGACGCTGTCACGAGAGGATAGGCTGTGGCCAAGACGGGCAGTTTGTTCTTAATGACGCTGAAGGGCCTAGAAGGAGGCGAAGCGAATTCTTCACTGGCTGGAGCTGCTCCGGGCCATCAGCTGTCACTTGGCCAGGTCCCTTCAGGTAATGGCAGAGACTAGGAATTGACAGGCAGTTTTTTCTCTACAATTTATAACTTTTTGCCTCCTAGCCTACCACGTGACTCTTGACCCCAAAGCTGGGGAAAACTGATGGCTGGGTCACAGCCAAGGTCTCAACAGGCCAGCTGGGCATGAGGATAAGAGCTGTCTGGTCAGTAATTCTGTAGTGTGCAAACATCTTCACCAAGATGGGCAAAGCTTGCTTATCATAGAAATAAATGGCCTGTGCTGAGTTGCAATTCTCTGCTGTTAACTGAATAAACCTATTATGCTGGTAAAAATAAATAAAGAAAGAAAGAAAATACGTATGCTTCATGCTTCCATGCTTGCATCAAATTATGTCCCAAGAAATTTGTTCTGTGAGTCAGACGAAAACACAGCTACAAAGAGCAGGATTTCATTGCCGCAGGAGTTCTGGTGTCTGGAGGCCCCACTTCAAATCCATCCCCATCACTCCTTAATGGAGTGACCTTGGGCAAGTTACTTAACTTCTTTGTCCCATTTGTAAAAAAACAGGCAATAATAATGCTCATTCCTAGGGTTGTTCTGAAGATGAAGTGAACTAAGAATATGTAAAGCACTCTGAGGCATGCCCAGTGCACGGTAAGTGGTTGATAAACAGCTATTACCAATGCAGAGGCCGTAGAGGCATGTGAAGGCCTTGGTTGTGCACATTCAGTCACGGCCAGGCACAATGGGAAAAAGAATTTCCCGCAGCCCCCCATGACCAGAGGCCAAGGCCAGGTGCTCCAAAGCTCCCCGGCCTCCCTCAGACAAGCACGGTGCAGCCCGAGGGGCGTGGGTGTGCTGGGCATGCTTGGCAGATGGCCCTCTTTGCATGAACAGAGCAGGCTGTCTCAGGTTCCTAGCTGACTTGCTATTACCTGGTGCAGCCCTCCTTGAGAACTTCAAAGAGGTGAAGGTGGGCAGGCTGGAGGATGCCAGAGTTCAGGTGTTTAAGGCCTTAATGACTGCCGGAGGCAGGTACCTGTCAGGTTTCTATGGACCAAGTGCCAAAAATCCTGAGCAGTGTTCATAAGCAAGTCCAGGTGCTTTCCTTGAGGTGTCAGCCTTCTGGGGGCACAGAGCTGGAGGTCAGAGGCCTTCAGGAGGTGGGTCTGGCTGAGCAGACGAGCCCTTAGCTAGCGTGCAGTGCAGCTGACGTGTCACTGTAGGCACTAAGGGATCCGTGTCCCAGAACGGGGGAGCTGGTTCCTTTTGTCCTCAGCACAGTGCCTTTGAGAAGGAAAATCAGATTGAACAAGGGAGTTAATATCCCTCCTGGCAGAGAGGCCCCTTTCACTGAGGAACAGTGTCTGGAAAGGTAGGATAAGGAGCCTGAATAGAATTTCAAGTGCATGAGACCTAAGGACATCCATTCATTCACTAAACAAATACTTATTCAATGTTGCCTAGTCAAGAGGCTCGTGGTTCAAATTCTCTTTGGCAAGATATCAAGCATCTAAAAACAGTCAACCAACCACAGGCACGGCCAGCAGCAACTTCCACTCACTAACGGAAGGGACCCCCACCGTCCGTCCTCTGCAATAGTGTCCGGGAAAGGCTCCTCCGAAATGGCTCTTTGCCATTCAGGGTATCCTTTTTATAAGCCTGCTTACTTAGAAACAAGTATATGCGCTGCAGCTCTCCTGCCACATCTCTGAAGTTTGCTGAGTCTCCCTTGGGAGAAGATCATTGAAAAGAGGGGAAGGGTCGTCAATATTAATTACCACCAGCTCCTCCTGTGACAGGACATCTTAACTCTCCAGGCAGTTCAGTGAATCAGGGAAGGTGGCAGTCACGCTAAGGGGCCAGCAGCCTGGCTGTTGGTTCTACCAGTCATCGTGACAAGACACCTTATTTTGAAACTTGAGTTGTGTCCGTCCGCCCCCCACCTGCCCCCTCCTCCCCTCATCAGGCAAGCAGCTGGGCTGTGGGATTTCTTGCCTGAGAGGCCGGGGGACACTTCAGGACAAGAGCAGCCTGTGAAGTCAGCAGACCCTCAAGCAAAGTCAGAGCTGCTGGGTGCGCCTGAGGAGGGGAGAGAACAAGCTTTTGAGAAACAGTCATGAGGAGCAGGCAGGGACAATAGCAGGCCCCTGACCGGTGAGGACTGTGTGGTCCCGGGGGAAGTTAGAGTCACTCCCGGAGTCACTCTGCCTCCTGTAAAGGGCAAAGGCTTCTGGATAAGAGGGGACCTTGTACAGCAGGTCACAGGGGTTACACGGCTGAGCTCTCCTCAGTGTGGCCTGAGGGATGACCAGAGGAATAACAGGGGACACTAGCTTGGGCCTGGTGCAGCACCAATAACTGCTGAGATTGAATCTCCCCTCCTAGAACTGGGGTTGGACAGCCATGTGTGACATGGCAGCCCTAAAAGTCAAAATGTTCTTGATTTTAAGAAAATACAGAGTTTTCTGCACACCTGGGTATATGCCCAAAATAGCCATGTGGTCTAGGGTCTGCTGGCGACTCACTGGGTTTGCACCAGCACCAGCACCACGCGTCCTGTTCCGGCCCACACCTCTGGCTTCGCATCATGGGGGCTCTTCGCGTTTCATTCACCAAGTGAATGCGTTTAACTTGTTACCCTCCCCCACCTTTTAAAACACTTAATATTTTGGTAAAAAACTAAATACACAACCTAAAACATACCATTTTAAACATTTGCAGAACTGAAACTCCATTCCTGTTAAATACTAACTCCCCCTTCTCTCCTATCCAGGCCTTGGCAACCACCATTCTATTTTCTGTTCCTATAAGTTTGCTTGTCCGCAGTACTGCATATAAGTGGAATCACAGCATTTGTCTCTTTTGTGTGTGTGTGTGTGATTGGCTTGTTTCACTTTCATCTGTATTGTGGCCTGTGTCAGAATTTCCTTCCCTCCTGTCTTGCAAATGAGTTTCAGCTCCAGGCAAGTTCGCTATAGATTCACTGTGACCAAAGAAATTTACAGCAAAGGGTTCTTGGGGTGAAAAGGTTATACCCAACTTTATTTCGAGGTGGCAGGTCAGTCCCTCAGTGCTGCCACCACTCCAGCCTCCGCTCCGCTACCCTACAGCCTTCCAGCCCCGCCACCCAGTCTCCGGCAGAGCCCTGGGCAGAACTCCTTATATTAACACAATAATGGCTTATTGTCTAAAGGTATGGAAGCGGTAGCATAGCAACAGGCCAGTTACATTTAAGTTCAGTGAGGATCCTGGCCATAGGAACCCCACTTTATCCACCCCTCCTAAGACTGGATAATATTCCACCACATTTTGAATAGACCACATTTTGTTTATCCATTCATCTGTTGATGGGCATTTGAGCTGTTTCTACCTTTAGATTATTGTAAGTCATGCTGCTAAGAACATGGGTGTAAAATATCTTTTTAAGACCGCACTTTCAATCCTTTTGGGTATACCAAGAAGTGGAATTGCTGGGCCTCATGGTGATTCTGTTTGATTTTTTTCTTGAGGAACCGCAGTAGCAGCTGCACCATTTTGCAACCCTGCCCACAGAGCCATGAGGGTTCCGGTTTTGTCATGTCCTTTCCAACACTTGTGGTTTTCTGCTTTTTTTGACAGACAGTGTAATGGGTGTAAGACAGCTTATTGTGGTTTTGATTTGCATTTCCCTAGTGATTAGTCAGTTTGAACATCTTCTTTAATTTCTTTCATGAGTGTCTTGTAGTTTTCAGAGTATAGGTCCTTCACTTCCTTGGTTAGGTTTATTGCTAGGTATTTTATTCCTTTTGATGCAACTGCGAATGGAATTGTTTTCCTGATTTCTCTCTCTCCTAGTTCATTGCTAGTGTATAGGAATGCCACAGATTTCTGCATATTAATTTTGTATCCCACAACTTTGCTGAATTCAGATATTAGATCTAGTAGTTTTGGAGTGGATTCTCTAAGGTTTTTTATGTATAATATCATGTCATCTGCAAACAGGGACATTTAACTTCTTCCTTGCCAATCTGGATGCCTTTATTTCTTTGCATTGTATGACTGCCATGGCTAGGACCTCCAGTACCATGTTGAAAAGAAGTGGGGAGAGTGGGCATCCATGTCTTGTTCCTGATCTTAAAGGAAAAGCTTTCAGCTTCTAGCTGTTAAGTATAATGTTGGCTGTGCGTTTGTCATATATAGCCTTTATGATGTTGAGGTACTTGCCCTCTATGCCCATTTAGTTGAGAGTTTTAATCATGAATGGATGCTGAATTTTGTCAAATGCTTTTTCAGCATCTATGGAGATGATCATGTGGTTTTTGTTCTTCTTTTTGTTGATGTGGTGGATGATGTTGATGGATTTTCGAATGTTGTACCATCCTTGCATCCCTGGGATGAATCCCACTTGATCATGGTGTATGATCCTCTTGATGTATTTTTGAATTCAGTTTGCTAATATTTTGTTGAGTATTTTTGCATCTATGTTCATCAGGGATATTGGTCTGTAATTTTCTTTTTTTGTGGTTTCTTCGTGTGGTTTTGCTATTAGAGTGATCCTGGCCTCATAGAATGAGTTTGGAAGTATTCCCTTTTCTTCTACTCTTTGGAAAACTGAGGATGAATAGTAGGTCTTCACAAAATGTTTGATAAAATTCAACGGTGAAGCCACCTGGTTCAAGGATTTTGTTCTTAGGTAGGTTTTTGATTACCAGTTCAATTACATTGCTGGTAATTGGTCTGTTCAGATTTTCTGTTTCTTTCTGGTTCAGCCTTGGAAAGTTGTATTTTTCTAGAAAGTTGTCCATTTCTTCTAGGTTATCCAGTTTGTTAGCATATAATTTTTCATAGTATTGCCTAATAATTCTTTGTATTTCTGTGGTGACTGCAGTGGTTTTTCCTTTCTCATTTCTGATTCTGTTTCTGTGTGTAGACTTTCTTTTTTTCTTGATAAGTCTGGCTAGGGGTTTATCTACTTTGTTTATTTTCTCAAAGAATCAGCTCCTACTTTCATTGATTCTTTCTATTGTTTCATTCTTCTTGATTTTATTTATTTCTGCTCTCATCTTTATTATGTCCCTCCTTCTACTGACTTTGGGTCTTATTTGTTCTTCTTTTTGTAGTTTTGTTAATAATGAGGTTAGACTGCTCATATGGGATTGTTCTTCTTTCCTGAGGTAGGCCTGTATTGCAATATACTTTCCTCTTAGCACAGCTTTCGCTGCATCCCACAGATTTTGTGGTGTTGAATTATTGTTGTCATTTGTCTCCATATATTGCTTGATCTCTGTTTTTATTTCATCATTGATCCATTGGTTAATTAGGAGCGTGTTGTGAAGCCTCCATGTGTTTGTGGGATTTTTCGTTGTCTTTGCATAATTTATTTCTAGTTTCATACCTTTGAGGTTAGTACAATATCAAACTTTTTGAATTTACTGAGGCTTTTTGTGGCCTAGTATATGATATATTCTTGAAAATGTTCCGTGTGCACTTGAGAAGATTGTGTATTCTGCTGCTTTTGGGTGTAGAGTTCTGCAGATGTCTGTTAGGTCCATCTGTTCTAATGTGTTGTTCAGCACCTCTGTCTCCTTACTTATTTTCTGTCTGGTTGATCTGTCCTTCAGAGTGAGTGGAGTGTTGAAGTCTCCTAGAATATATACATTGCATTCTATTACCACTTTTAATTCTGTTAGTATTTGTTTCACATATGTAGGTGCTCCTGTGTTGGGCGCATAGATATTTATAATGGTTATATCTTCTTGATGGATTGACCCTTTTATCATTATGTAATGTCCTTCTTTGTCTCTTGTGACTTTTTTCTTTTGAAGTCTATTTTGTCTGATACTAGTACTGCAACTCCTGCTTTTTTCTCCCTATTAGTTGCATGAAATATCTTTTTCAATCCCTTCACTTTTAGTCTGTGTACATCTTTGGGTTTAAAGTGAGTCTCTTGTAGACCGCATATAGATGGGTCTTGAATTTTCATCCATTCAGTGACTCTATGTCTTTTCATTGGTGCATTCAGTCCATTTACATTTAGGGTGATTATCAATAGGTATGTACTAATTGGCATTGCAGGCTTTAGATTCGTGGTTACCAAAGGTTCAGGGTTAACTTCCTTACTATCTAAGAGTCTAACTTAACTCAATATGCTATTACAAACACAATCTAAAGGTTCTTTCTTTTTCTCCTCCTTTTCTTCCTCCTCCATTCTTTATGTATTAGGTATCATATTCTGTTCTCTTTGTCTATCCCTTGATTGACTTTGGGGATAGTTAATTTTGCATTTGCTTAGTAATTGGCTATTCTACTTTCTTTACTGTTATTTTATTACCTCTGGTGACAACTATTAAACCTTAGGAACACTTCCATCTGTAGCAGTCCCTCCAAAATACGCTGTAGAGATGGCTTGTGGGAGGTAAATTCCCTTAGCTTTTTTTTATGAGGAAATTATTTAAATCCTCCCTCAAATTTAGAAATGGAGATATTTGGAAAACATAAGTGGTCATAGAGAATAAATACAGTTTATTCAACTATGAGGACACGTTTGCTCTTTAGTGTTGGGAAATAACTCTCCATGAACATTTTCATATCCATGCACACCCAGAGCCTTCTGAACAAAAACTACTGGCAACCAGGGTTAAAGGGTGATTGAATGGCCAGGATGCCTTTCAAATTAGAAGTTGTGTATTGCCCTACAGGAGTTTAAAGTTTTATCTCGGCGTTGCCATTTGCTTACATTCAAAAGGGTAATAACAAGCTAGGGACCTTTCTCCCTCTCTCCAGAGAAAACTTGTTCACATCCCAGAGCAAAATTCTCTCTCTCTCTTTCAATCTCTCCCTACCTATGTACCCTCCCAAAGAGGAAAGGAAGGGCAGATGTACCAGCCACTTCTATGAGCTCAGAGCTTCACAGTTTTGGGGATCCTCCTGTGGTACTGAGACAGGGACCATGGGTGTAGTCAGAGTAGGGTGAGGGCCTCTGGAAAAAGCAGGGTGGGATATTTACAGTCAGAAATATAACAGTGTGCAAAGAAGTCCCTTTTGAAACTGTGTTAAGCATTATGCAAAGTCAAGGTCACACTAATCCTCTAGGATCAAGATACCAGACTAAGAATATAGACATCTTCAGTAAGGTCAGTTAAATGTCAAAAGGCAAGGAGCAACTTGGCCTAGAATGCTTAAGTGTTTCACAAATAGGGAAGGGTATCTCAGCATAACCCATGACTTTACTGTAAACAGCCCTGCCCACCTTGAAGGCAGGGCAGGTGGTACAAGTCCACACCCCTAAGCCTTTTTTTCATGTTCTGGAAAAATCCTTATTTGCCTATAAAAACCCCTCGACAACGTACCACCCCGGGACTCCCTTGTCCCCTCCTGGCGTGAGCCGGGAGCTCTGTCCTTCCACTTTATCTCTCAATAAAAGCATGTACCTTGCTCTCCTACCTTGCCTGTTTGCTAAGCTCATTCTTCAGCTTCGTGAACAAGAACCCCGGCATCAGTACAACCGCTCTTGTGCAGGTACATCTGGCCCTTGTCACATCACCCCGTGGGAAACAGGCATGGAGATCTGGTACTGCTGAGGAGCTGTATGAGCAACCATCTGTGCTGTGATCCAGGGACCTCATGTTTCCTGCCCAAATAAATATAGACTTAAAAACTTAACAGATAGAATCTCTTGCCAGGCAAGTCTTACTTTCTGAAAGCAATACAATTTTTAAATAATTTCTTTCAGAGTTGAAGGTTAGTAATACAATTCTCTACCAGCTTGCACGTTCTTATTGATCATGCATGAAACCTAACCATTTAAGGCAGGCCCTCTCCCACCTTCCTCTCACTCCCTTGGGGCAATGCCACATTTGTCAGTTATTCATTCCACACAAGAGAGCTGCACTACAGAGAGCCCTATCCCTGATACAGAGCCTTCCCACTGGGGGGTCCTGGTGTTCCCATAGAAGCTGCTCAGCTTTTGGCATCCCGAAAGAACCATAATCTGTAACTCCTTCCTTTGTTTATTCCTTCTAAATATGCAGGGAAAACATAAGCATGGTGTTGAGGGGGAAAGAATATGCCATGTAAATCCTTCAGCGGTATGTCTTACCAACGAAGTCCTGGGCTCCACGCCTAGCACAGTGCCCACCACACAGTGAAGACTTGCTGCATCCCTACGGATGAGTGCATGCATGCATGAATGGGTCTTAGACTACATGTTCATCTATCTAACTTTAATTTTACTGCCACTCCAGGTTGTACTTTCCTCCACTTTTATTTTCTGCCGTTGTTGACACCAACTCGGTGCCGATATGTCCAGACTGCAACCAGCCGGTGTCTGAACAGCCTGATCCCGTTCCAGCGCCAGCTTTCACCTCAGGTCTGTGCTGGTGCCAGTTATAGCTTTGCCCCTGCTGCTTCTAGTTTTCTCTTCCCTCTTCTCCTTTCTACCCCACCACCTGCTAGGTTAGCAATGTGGCCTTCATTTCTAGATTTTTCTGTTGTTGTTTCAAAAATGCTCCCTTGGGAAAGACTGTTCAACCCAGTATTTTCTCTCATCCCATCCCCTGCATGGTTTGGCTACATCTCATGCTATATTTTTCCTTTTCTCCAGATCGATTTTTATATTTTGCTATTAAATGATTTTGTCAGGCTGCTGAACAGGAGCCATGTCTCATCCTGCTTTGTTTCTTGTGTCTGGCAAAAGTGAGCTGAATACATGCCCAAGACAGGCAAGGTATGTGGGGAGCAGAAACTTCTTAGTGTTTTGTTCATAATGAGTAAACAAGTGGAAATGGGAATAGGGAACTAACATCGATTTTATCAACCAATATGTCGTGAGTTCCTGCGTTGCAACAGACACAATTCTAGGCACTTGGGACACATCAATGAACAAAAGACAAAAATCCTTGCCCTCCCAGAGCTTACATTTAAGAGGACACTTACTATGTGCCAGGCCCCATTTAGAAAATTTATGTGTATTATCTCATTTAATCCTCACACCCACCTCATAAAGCAGATACCGGCAAATAGCCCTGGGGATGTTTTAACTGTCTGAGCCTTCATTCTCTGATCTGTGGTCAGTGGTTAATGCCTGCTTCACAAGCTAAATGTTAGGAGGGGCTTTAATAATTATAAAGCACCTTTTGTGTGTGTGGCACTTTTACTAGGTGCTGTGTAAGCTTTCCCTCATTGACTCTATGAAAGCAATTTTCTCACTTTTCATACAATAAAAACAAACTATCAGAACAATAGAATAACTCATCTAAAGTCACATAGTTACTAAATGGGGGAGATTAATTCACATCAGCTCCCATCTGATTCCACAAGCTAACTCAGAAATTATCCAGGTGGAAGTTATTGTGTATTGAGTACTTTTTAGTTAAAAAGAAAAATGACCGAGATAGATTAAAACTGCAGAAATAAAGTTCCTGCCGTAAATAACTTTACAGTCTAGTGGGGGAAATAAGCTTTATTTCAACTGTTACAATTAAAGCAGTTTGTTAGACCTTGATGGGAAGGTAGGGTGGTGTTCAGATGAGGGGATTAGGATGCTGGGAGATTTGTGTTTCATCCCAGGCCTGACGCAAATTGGTTTTGAAGGACCTGGGTACCTCTAACAGCTAACAGCCCAAAGGCAATTAGGCCTGTGTTGTGTGTCTTAGACACAAGATCTAGAAAATCGGTGGCTCTGCAGGTGGGAGCTGTGGAGTGGGTGGAATTGTCCTGGACACGTCTGTAGACCAGTGAGACAAGGTGGCCCAGACAGGAGGGACAAAGGGACGCCAACGTTTAAGGCAGCTGTCCTCAAATGTAACTGCATCCAAGTTGCCTGGGGCAGTATTGCCTAATCTCTCTCAGCTCTTCACGTCCCCAGAATGTTCCTATTGCTAAGAAACCTGATATAAACAAATAAAGTCATTTGTGAAAGAAGACAAACCACCCAGCCCTGTGGCTTCCTTTGCCACCAGCCACTGGAAGGCTGGGGACATCTGCATTTGTTTAATTCCTTTGTGGCATGCATGTAAGCAGCTCTGACCTAAAAGGCATGCTAATGATTCAGATTCCCAGGCCCTCCTCTCAGTGATTCTGGGTGAGTGGGACCAGGATTCTAGATTTTTAGTTAGCCCCTGCCATGATCTGATCCAGGCAGGCTAAGATCTTCCTTTAAGAAACACAGTTCTAAAGGTCAGTGGAAAGGAAACATTCAGTTCTCTGAGAAGCAGTGTCCAGAAAAGGAAGAAACAGAAACAAACAAAAAAGCTAGAGGGATGTGTGCTGTGAAAGCCAAGCAAACAGTGCCCCACAATGCAAGGAGAGGCTCAGGGTCTGAACGCTGCCAGGAAGCCAGGGGACTTTCCAGCTGAGAAGTGTGCATTGGGTTACCCACAAAGGGTAGTGACTGGCTGGAGAATTCAGAGCGGCGGCGAGCAGGAAGTAGGAAGGGGAGGCAGTATGTGGAAAAGCAAACCTTGCATCTTAGTTAAAACAAGAGCTGAGCTGGAAGGAGGTGTGGGGTTGAGGAAAGGTTTTTTGATTGTTTTTAAAGATGGAAAACACCTGAGCATGTTAAATGCTTGAGAAGGAACCGGTCAAGAGGAAAAGGTTATAATGTATTAGAAGGATGGGATCATTTCATCTCTAAGGTCTCTGAAGAGATGAGAGGTGGAGGAGAGGGGAGGAGCTGAATCCAGGGGCGCTATCATTTAGGAGGACTAGCCAAAGCTGGATTTCTCCAAATGCACCACCATCAGAATTACTAGGGAGCTTAGAAAAAAATCAGATTTCTCCCCTTCTACCCTCCCCTGGAGAATCTAATCTAATAAATATGGAGACATCAATGTAATAAAAATACAGTAACCTATATTACTTAAAAGCCCTCCAAGGGAGTCTGATAATTATTCAGGCTTTAAAACTATTAGCTGAATATTCATTAATTCATGAAAAGCACTTCCTCTTAGTCTTTCCAGAAAATAAACACTAAAACACATCCTTGGGGTGAAAACAATGTATTCTGGGTCTGAGGCAGTACGTGGAGGCAGAGAACAGTAACAGTTAACCTTTATTCAAACAATGTTCAAAGACCAAGGCAGATCTATTTTCAAAACATGACAATGACTTCATTACCTTGGGGCCCCAATGACCTTGAGCATGCTTGTATTCTGTCATTTATGGTTGTGGAAGCACAAGAGATTAGAAAAATCTGTTTAAGAAAGTGCAGCATGGGGATGGACTTAACCTTGGTTTCACGACAGAAACACAAATAGAGCCCAGGGCTTCAGCATCGAGGGCAAAGAACCAGGGCTGCAACTAAAGAGATCTGGTTCCGTTTCCAGTTCTGCCAGTACCTGCCTATGTCTTTAGGGGCCAGACATCAGTTTTCTGATCTATATAATTGTAGGTAATAGTTCCAGTTCCCTAACCGCCTTTTGGGAAGGTCATAGCATTAAAATTACATAATAGATGCAATGGCATTTGATATAAATATGCTATACAGACACAATTTTTGTGTGGCCAATGGCCTCAATGAACAATTTATCATTCTAAATAGTTTGTGAAATTGCGCTGTAAATCTTTAAGGAACTTGGCTTTCTAGATGGCATGCCAATTCCATCTACTTCCTATCAGAATGAAAATAATGTAGAGGCATTTTCTGGCTCTTAAACAGTTTACTGATTATGGTGACATTGTGAGACAGGGAGGACTGTGGGTGTAGTCAGAGTAGGGGGAGGGCCTCCGGAAAATGCAAGGCAGAATATTTGCAGTCAGAGCAATGTAACTACATGCAAGGAAACCCCCTTCCAAAACTCTGTGTTAAACATTAAGCTCCAGGGTCATTCTTCAGTAAGATCGGTGGGTGTTCCCCAGATAAAGAAGAGTACCCCATGTTGTTATTATGCTAACCACTTGTAAGACTCACTTTAGCATGCTAAAAGGCCCAGGCCTATGTGCTGTCTTTCCTCTTTCAGATCTGATGGGGTGGTTTTGCAAACTAATTCAGCATGCAGATCCAGCTGTAAACAACATAGTAAAAGGCAGCAAAAGATTCCACCTTAAAGATAAGATTGAATTTTAACACCCAGGAAGTTTGGGAAGCAGGATTCTTAACTTACTCTTTAGCAAACAGACAATACCTCAGCCCACCTTGGGGGCTGGGCAGGCCGCCTTTTGATGTACCCCTAGACCAAGACGCCAGTATCCCAGAGAGACACAGGGTGAGAAATTCCTTGTTTTAAGTTAATTCGGGGTGCTCAGACACCACTTAGCAGGTCTGCACCCCTAAACCTTTTTTTCATGTTCTCGAAAAATCCTCATCTGCCTATAAAATCCCCTAGAAAACGCAGCACACCGGGCTCTCTTGTCCCCTCCTGGCGTGAGCCGGGAGCTCCGTCCTATCACTTTATTTCTAAATAAAAGCCAGTATCTTGCTCTCCTACCTTGCCTGTTTGCTAAGCTCATTCTTTGGCTTCGTGAACAAGAACCCCGGCATCAATTGCATGGATATGACAAAAATATACATAAAAGAGCAATGTTCATCTTATTCAATTTCTTCAGCTATCAATTTGAGGGATCCCTGATTTCCTGATAGACATGGAACAAAAGCCTTTTCATAAGCCTTGGGTTTTAAATGAGTATTAAATCAACTTCTAACCTCCTTCCCTCCAGGTCCAAAACTGACACCTTTGCAACTGCAGCCTCTCCTACCCCAGCAGAGGACATCCCCATCATCGTCCTATTATGCTTAAACCCTAGGCCTAAGTTTATCCTTTTACCTCCTGCAACCTCATACCTTTTCCCCCTTCAGTTCATTAGCTACAAATATATTGGATTCTTTTCAGCTGCTCAAATAAGCCAACCTTTTTTCACTTCTAAGCTTTTGAATTGATGTATTACGCTGATGCAAAGGCAAATATTTTAACACGTTTTAATACCTCTGGAATCAAAAGGTTATTTTACAGTCAACAGTGACTTACAATGATAATTACCTTTTTCTTTTTCTTTTTTAGAGGTATAATTGTGTGCCCTCCCCTTCCCTGGATCCTCTTGTGTGGCTGGCTCAGTCTGCACTTTCTTGCCCCGGCTCCCGCTGGCTCAGGACCACTCAGGATGCTCTGGTCCCACCTTCCCTGAAGTTCTCGTCTTCTCCCGTCTCATCCCACTGTTCATCCCCATTATGTCACTTTTGCAATTTAAAAAACATCTAGCTATCTGTCTCTTTATGGTCTGTCTCCCCTACAGCGTGGAAGAGCCACAAAACAGGGGTTTTGTTTTGTTCTCTGCTATGTCCCCAGACCTGGTGGGTGATCAATAGGTACTTCTTCTTTCAGGAGTCTCAAGGGGAGGGCATCTCTTCTGTAGGACATTATGTGTCCCATTGATGCCGGGGTTCTTGTTCGCGGAGTCGAACCAACCAAGGTAGGCGAGCCGGGGAGAGGCTCTTATTGAGAGATACAGTGAGAGGACAGAGCTCCCGGCTCACGCCAGGAGGGGACAAGAGAACCCGGATTGGTGTGTTGTCTGGGGGATTTATAGGCGGTTGAGGATTTTGGGGAACTGAGGGCTTAGGGTGTGGACTTGTACCACCTGCCCTGCCCCTAAGGTGGGCTGGGTTGTTGTCTCTTTGCTAGGGCTGTTTACAGTAAAGTCATGGGTTATGCTGAGATACCCTTCCTTATTTGCAGAACACTCAAACATTCCAGGCCAAGTTGCTCCTGGCCTTTTGACCTTTAACTGATCTCACTGAAGATGTCTATATTCCTAGTCTGGTATCTTTACCCTAGAGAATTAGTGTGACCTTGACTTTGCATAATGCTTAACACAGTTTCAATAGGGACTTCTTTACATTGTTACATTGCTTTGACTGTAAATATCCTGCCTTGCTTTTGCCGGAGGCCCTCACCCTAGTCTGACTACACCCCAAGGTCCCCGTCTCAGCATTCCCACTATGTCGGTGTCTGAAAGGGACAATTTCTTCTGCATCCCTGTTGGCCCCCAACTCTCTACCATAAGCAATGGCTGCTAAATCCCCACCATCTACAAAGTAGCAGGACTTCCAATGTCATGGACGATATCATGACCAGAATTCCCACTGGGAAAGGCATTTGGTGAAAAAGCTACTCCTCAAAATATCTCGATCCTTAAATCTGTTGTTGGGAGGGAGGAGAAGGGAGTCTCAGTCTGAGGCTCTGGTAGTGGAGGGTGAGAACAAATTGCCTCCAGTTTTGTGGTGTGTTGGCTTGAGGTTGGTTGGTTTTATAACTCGGGTGAGAGAATTGTATCCAAAGTGTACAAATTACTCTATGAAACTTTTGTTTCTTGGAGGCTGATGACATGGAAACAAGTGGGTGCTCAGAGATTTGGTTTCATTCGCAGGATTTGCCCTCCCGCTCAACCCCGCAACCCCACAAAACACAATGAGAATCCCTGAGATTGCAGGGACCCAGATATAAGACGGTCTTGTCCAGAAACTGGGAAGGGGAACCAGCCTCTGTGTGGACTGGCTTTCAGTGGGTGGACTGGGGCTGAAGCCAGAAGACCCCAGAAGGAGGGGATGTTCCTCACTGTCTCTGCTCAAGCAGGGAAACCTCGATAGGTGGAGATCTTTATAAGCAGCAAGGTGCCTCTGTTCCTACGCTTCTTGTGCACCAGAAAGGTGAAGATGAGCATCCTTACCACATGGCACATGAAAAAGTCTCCTCATGAAAAGAAAAATCAGCTTCCATATTCCTTAGAGTGAGCGCTCCATGGAGACGAGCCTACATTCCTGTCATTCCTGACGCCCTTACGGGTTAGTGTGGCCATCGGCCTTCCCCAGTTACCTGTTCTTGACGAGCAGAGTGGACAGCTTGCAGCACCCCGGGGCCCCAGGCTGCCCCAAATACTTGAGCACGAGCCACATGCCCTGCTGAGTGTACGGGCTTCGGCGTTTCCCTGGATGGCCTGTTTTTCTCTGAGTCATTCTTGAATCCTATGAAGCGGGAACATAGGGCCACTTTTGCAACGTAAATGCCCTGGGAAAGCTGTGGCATCTAAAGAGGAGCAAAGGGCACCCAGGCTGTGAACAACTGGGAAGACAGAGCATCCAGCACGCCACCTCAGGCTTATCTGTGTCCCAGCCCAGTGAGGCCTGGGGCTGAGAAGTGCCTTTTCTCACCCCCAATCCCCCCACCTCAGGGCTTCCAGCTCGCAGAGGTTTTCCTAACACCACCACACACCAGCATCGCTCCATCTAGGTAACTCAGGTCTGTGGTTATTTTGCTTGTTTAATGAAGTCATTTGTCTCATCCCGTGAGCTCTTTTGATCCAGTCTCCCACTGTCCTGTTTTATTCTGACAGTTAACCCTGCTGGCAAACCAAACTGAGGCCCAGAATGGAAAACAAAAATGCTTATCTTGACCAAAAGCTTCAAAGGTTGCCAGTGATGTGACAGCTCTTCTAAGCTCTGGCTACTGAGGCTGTGTTGGGTTATAAAACTGAACAAAGGACCCATTCCTTGAAGCTGAATCCCCAAGCTGCTGATGGAGGCGGCTGGGATGTCTGCAGCATGGAGAAAGGGAATGCTTCCTGGGTGACCCTTCACTGAATCCAGGGGTTCCACGTTCCTGTGTGAGGGGCCTGCGGCAGCCTCACAAGATCATTCAGTCAGTGGCATGTAAACCTTTATGTGCCTGACCGCATTGTCACCGCGCTCCCAGAACCCCAGGAGCAGGTGGGGCATGGGAAAGCCCGCCTCCAGCCCTGCTCTGGGGAGGGGCTGCTGAAGGCAGGCTCACAGGCCGCTTCCAGACAGTATAAGTCCTGGTGACACATTAATAAATTGTACCCTTATGGTTTAGATTAAGTCATATCTGAATGAATCATTTTTTGTCTGCATAACTCACCACTTCCCTACGTCAGCAAGGCAGATGGCCAGAGCAGGGCTGGATGCTGGCACTTGACGCTATCGGATAAAGTGCTGTTTGTTTTATGACTAAGGAAACCTACTAGAGAGCCAGGCCCACAGTCGGCGGCACTCCTGGCCTGGCTGCGTAACTCATGGCCGCTGTGCACGCCCCTGGCCCTTCGGGGTGTCGGCAGCTTCTGCAGCCCTGGGTGGACGCCAGCCCTGAGCAATGTCAGGTAGCCCGTGTGGCTGGGAGAGGAGTAGAGACCCTGAAAAGGTCAATCAGCCAGCTCCATTTCCTTGGGTGATTTGTTTTAAGACGGATTCCGAGGTCAGGAGAATGAAGTTAGAGGTCTGTAAAGGGGGGATGAGGGAGTCTTGCCCCTGAACAGAGTGGTGGAGATGTTTATTGGGCCATTATAGGTCAGACAGCGCAGGGCCGCTTAGCCGTGCAGCCGAGCAGGGCTGGCATTCCAGTGGCTTTTCACACGCTGGCTGACCTGAGCTCCAGATTGCAGGAAAATAGATGTGAGCGGGGTGGAAAGAGAAAAAGGCCAGAAAGTCCACTAAAAAAGACCCCAAATTAATCAATTAAAGCTCAAAAAGCCAAGAGCAACTTGGCCGGGAATGTTTGAATATTTCCCAGATAAAGGAAGGTACCTCAGCACAGCCCATGTCTTTACTGTGTTAATCATGCAGGCCCAGCTTACTTGCTTTACCTTTACCTATATGCTGTTTTTTTCTCCTTCCAGCCCTAATTAAGTAGTTTGTAATCTAGGAAACTAATTTAGCGTGCAGGCCCAGCCGTAAACAACGTAGTGAAAGGCAGGAAGGATTCCATCTTAAAGATTGTATTTTAAATACCCAGGAAGTTAAAAATGTAAGATTCTTAACTTACTCTTTAGCAAACAGACAATAACAGCCCACCTTGGGGGCTGGGCAGGCAGCTGTTTGATCTGCTCCCAGACCTAGACGCTGGTATCCCAGGGAGAAACCAGAGCAGGAAGTTCCCTGTGTTAAGTTAATTCTAAGCATTCAGAGACCACTTAACAAGTCTGCACCCCCGGCCCTTAGTCACATTCCTAAAGAATCCTTAAAAGGGGGAACCCCCAACCTTTCAGGGCACTCCCCTCTCTGAGGTCGCACGCACTTTCCAAGTGCATAACCTTTTAACTTAAAACTGTCTTTTCAACCTTTCAGGGGGCACTCCTCTCTCTGAGGTGGCCCACACTTCCTAAGTATGTAAACTTTTAATCTTAAACTTTCTCTCTCCAATCTTTCGGGGCACCTCTCCTCGCTGAGGTCGCCTGTTGCACTTCTTTTCTCTCTAAGTAACTTTAACTAAAGCTTTTACTCTGCTTCACTGCTGTGTCTCTGCCCTTCAGTTCTTTGTCACTGCGGGGGACAAGGACCGAGGAAATCCACAATGCTCCCCCAACACCCTCACGGGCCTGCCCCTTGGACTCCCACTGATGGGTGCCCCCGGCCCATACACAGGCCAGCAGCCTGTCTGGCAGTGGTCCTGTCTTCAGCCCAGACGAGGACCCCAGCATTGTCCTTGGAAATGGCCATGTACCGCAGGTACTCTGCTCTTTCGCCCTAGACCAGACAAGGCTTCCTCACAGGTCTTCTCTGAGTCCAGCACCCCCTCAGTCCCTGACCTCCACACCGACCGCCAGATGACCTTTCTAAAATGCAACTTTTAAGGTGTCACTCTCCAGCTTAGAACACGTCTGGGGGTTGGCTATGCCCACCTGATGAACTCTGTACCCCTCACCCAGGCGCAGGCACATGGGGCTTTTGAGCTCATTCCCCCTCGCTTCATGGGCACCAATTTTCTCCTGGGATGCTCCTCGCTTCCACTGCCCGCATCCTCCCCAACCACCGATGGCTTGTGCCCACCACATGGAAGGACAGGCCGGTTGCTCCCCGGGTGGTTCTCACACCGGGATGACGGGCACCAAATCTGAGGTTGTGCTTGGGTACACTGGGCACCAGCAAGGTGACTGAAGAGCCTAAAAAAGATGCTGACAGACCTTCCTCTCCCGAACATTCAGGAAACCTTTTGGTGCCTCTTTTATGGAAGGATTCATGTTCACAAAGGCGGTGTCCCTTTCAAAGCTCTGAGTTCCTGCATTTTTTTTGCCAACTTTCCAAAGAGGGGAAACCATCCTTCCTGGGATTTCCACACTGAAGCAAAACCTCAGGTGACTGCTTCCCTCAGTCTTAAAGAAATTACCTTCCACTGCTTCAAAAAAAATTATTGGAAGTCTCCCGATAATGCTGTATCAGTGTAACAATACTATTTGGGGAAACAGAGGTTAGCTTTAACAACAAGGCCCTTTGCTCAAACCTACTTCCGATGGAAAATTCTTCCTTAAAACTGATTAGATGAGTATAGAAAAAATATTTGATAGGGAAATATAATTTTAAATTATATGTGTGTGTGTTTGTGTATGTGTGTGTGTGAGCATGTGTGTGTGTGTAGTTTCAACCAAGCTAATAGAGAAACTTGCTTCATAATTTTTTAAATTCTAATTCTTCCTCTAAAATTTTCAAAATTTTAAGTTTCAATTTAATTTTAATTTTAACAGTAAATTTAGATTTTTCAAAAAACCCAAATGCTTTTTGTTTAAGGTGTTGTTTTTATAATGTTTCAAAATTAAAACTGCAAAAATAATACATTAAAGTAGAAAACCCCAGGGTGAATGTGTCTTGAAATGATAACTCGGGACTTTCAAACTTCATTAGGTGTCTAGGAATTTCTCAGAATGTATGATTTGAAAAAGCAAAAACACTTAAATGAAACCCCAAAGAAATGGTAGTTTCCTTATTAGTGTTAATAGTTTCCTGGATAAGATGTGAATTCGGATCAAAGTTGAGCAGAAGGAGGCCAGGGCGCCGCTGTGATCCTGGAAGCCCGGTGTAACTCAGAGCCAGGAGCCCCTGTGTCGTGGGCTTTCTGATCTATCCCAAGACTGCAGCCAAGGTGGTAAGATCCTGAAGCTTCCAGTCAGGGCTTTGGCTTCCTAATTCCCCGGCTTCCTGAGAATGGCAGTTAGCAATTATTTGTGGCGTTGTTCTGAGGATCCTTCCAGCAATTCTGAAAGCTCCTTGTTCCCTGTATTAAACCCCCTTTAATTAAAATACCTGCAGTGATTTTACTCTGCCGATGGACAGTGACTGTGAGACAGGGACCATGGGCTGAGACAGAGTAGGGTGAGGGCCTCTGGAAAAAGCAAGGCAGGATATTTGCAGTCAGAGCAATGTACCTACATGCAAGGAAACCCCCTACCAAAACTCTGTGTTCAACATTCAGCTCTAGAGTCATTCTTCAGTGAGATCAGTTAATATTCCCCACATAAAAAAGAGTAGCACATGTTTTTATTATTAATCATTTGTAATCATGTGTAAGATTCACCTTAGCATGCTAAAGGCCCAGGCCTATGTGCTGTCTTTCCTCCTTCAGATCTGATGAGGTGATTTTGCAAACTGGGCGACTAATTTAGCATGCAGACCCAGCTGTAAGCAACACAGTAAAAGGCAGGAAGGATTCTACCTTAAAGATAAGATTGCATTTTAATACCCAGGAAGTTTAAGAAGTAAGATTCTTAACTTACTCTTTAGCAAACAGACAATACCTCAGCCCACCTTGGGAGCTGGGCAGGCGGCCTTTTGATATGCTCCCAGACCAAGAGGCCAGTATCCCAGAGAGAAATCAAGGCAGGAAATTCCGTATGTTGTTAATTCTAAATATTCAGGGACCACTTAACAAGTCCACACCCCTAAGCTTTTTTTCATGTTCCCAAATATCCTCAACTGCCTATAAAACCCCTAGACAACGCACCACTGCAGGCTCTCTTGTCCCCTCCTGGCAGGAGCCAGGAGCTCTGTCTGTCCTCTCCCTGTATCTCTCAATAAAAGTCTCCCTGGCTCCCCTACCTTGACTGTTTGCTAAGTTCATTCTTCGACTCTGCAAACAAGAACCCCGGCATCAACTGTAATGGGGTATGTGGTGGGGCTTGATAACAGGGCAGAATGTAGTAACCACATGTTGCTCATGTGAAACCTGAGTATAAGATAGTATATCAATGATACCTTAATAAAAAAAAAATCTGCAGTGGTTTCTGATATCTCGTGCTGACTAATACAAAATAATCTTTCCCATAATATTATAAGGTAGATATTATTTACTTCGTTTTATGGGGGAGGAGTCTGAGCTATCCTGATCATTCATTTCAGAGTTGTTCCTGCTTCTCTCGCCCTCTTTACCCATGGAAAAGTACTTATGGTTATATGAGAAATGATGGCTTATCACTGTGAGAAGCATGAAACTTAGTCATAGTTAAGAAAATATGTAAGATGCTTATTAAATAAATCGAAAAAGGCAGCCGTGAACTTTAAAAAAGCTGGCATCAGAACATATAATCTACTCTAAACAAAGCAAAGTAGACATTCTAACACGTTAGAACTGGGCTCAGAGCAGTTAAAACAAAAGGATTAGAGTGTATGTTTAAATAGTACCAATGTTCCTAAGAAATGCGTCTCCTTTATTAACCTTAAGTCTACATAGTTGTCATTCCTACACTGGCCATAGCCGTGCTATGGGAACTTGAGGCAGAGGAATTCTGTGTACTATGGGCCATGAGAGTGCACCTCAAGATCTCCGACCACAGGGAGTTTAACTGATCACAGGCTCCAGCCGCTGAGCTCTGAAACTGATCGCTGCATTTGCTCTGAAGCCATGGTTCTCAGGCAAAAACTGAGAGTAGCATAGACAATAAAACAGCCCCATTCCCACGAGCTGCTGGACATCCCTGACATCTGGTTTGGCTGGAGGGCTCCCGGATGGCCTGCCTGAACCCTTTTGTATGGCAGTGAGCATTGTCGTTTGGATGGACATGTCTAACCCTCGTCCTCTCCCCTCTCCTTTGCTCAGTGCTGGATTCACATCATGGTCAGAGAGCCTTCCTAGACCCCACATCCCTCCCCATCTCCCAGAAAGGTGTGGCCCCTCATAAAGTCCTTGGTGCCTAATTCCTTCTTGGCATCTACCTTCAGAGGCCCTGGACGAACACGGGCACTAAGTACAAATGAATACAATCTCCTCCTCTGCAACTGAGCCCAGTGAATGAGGACATGATTCTAAAATAGGCTGGCTGGCTGGCCCGTACATACTTGCGAAAGGCACCTTAAAATGTCTTCTTGAGCATTTATCTGCACCAGGCCTTGGAATAATTTTTTTTTTTTTTTACATTTGTGAGGTCATTATTACACTAATACTGAAATTCAGTAATGCAGAGAGTCTCTATAAAAATTTGGTCTTCCTGTTGAGCCCTACCAACCAAGCAGAAATAAAAAAATTAACTTTATTCATGTTTTAAAATTTAGACTGATCTGATCATTTATATAGTCCCATTAGTGCCTAATTGTTTCTCCGATGGCTTCTCCCATGCCCTGCATCCCCTTCCTGAAATAGTGGCCAGGCACATGGAAGAGCTGCGGTAAGGGACCCAGTGGAAAAGGCGGACTTGAGGTTCATAGCTAGTCACTGGTCTCTATTCACTGTTCAGTTCCCATAGGGCCAGAGTAGTGGCTAGTCTGTCCTCATCTTGCTTCCTGCTGGTTCAGGTCCCCAAGCCTCTGTCGCAGTCTCCATCTGGCCCTTAGTCCATTGCCCTGCGGCACTTGGCTCTGCCACAGCTGGCCTCCTGGTCAGACATCTGGGTCACACCTTAGTATGCACACTGTGTGGGAACTAAGGATACTGTAGTAGTACTTTTCCCGAGGAGATGTAGCCATGTTCCAATAAGATGAGGAGGCATGGTGACACGGTAACTTAGAGGAGTTTGAATCAGGGGCATGGCTCCAACACCTCCATCTTGCCCCATCCTCAACACACACACACACACACACGCACACACACGCACACACACACGCACA
>JAQQAC010023241.1:2652395-2755301 GCA_029783875.1 Phataginus tricuspis
CACACGCACACACACACGCACACACACACACACACACACACACACACACTGCTGACCAAAGTCTGAAGAGGAGATAATCAAGATATATATGTTTGAATGTCTACCTTTCCTTCTCCTCTGCTTCCTTCTTCCCACCATCTCCCCAAGACTTAAGAAGACATGCTTTCTCTCATGTTATATATCCTGTTTCTCTCATGGTGTATCCTAAGCCTTAGTGAAGAGCAGCGGGCCCTGATTTCAGAATGGGTGAGGGTGGGGAAGCAGGGTGCAGAACAAGCATTTTGTTGGTGCAGGTCAGGGCAGAGAGAACTTGTTTTTGGAGACAGCAGCTTCCTGGTTCTACAGCTTCCTGAGCTTATTTTGTCTTCTTTCAAAGTGTTTTTTGTGGATTTGTGCAGCTTTTCTTTAAAAATTTATTTTAATGCAGTGGTACCAAAAGTTAATTTTTCTCCCCCAAAATATCATAAACTCAGATTAATAAACATGGTAAAAATTTCATGAGATGTAGATTTTAAAGAAACAGTCTATCTTTTCTGAATTGCTGTTGCTATCAAATAAAATTGTCCTCCTATTTTCTTGGAGTGAGAATTGCTTTTAGGTAACTCTAAAGATTTTCTCTTTTTTGGTGATAAGGGCAAAGGTCAGTCTTCTAAATAGTGAGTATGTTTTAAAACATTTAATCTTGAAGAGGAACATTTATCTCTTCTAAAGCTCTAAAATGATAATCCTCTAACTTTAAAACTAACCTCAAATCATTAGCTTTTGATCAAGACAAAATTCTCTGCCCAGAAGGCAACATTAAACCACCTTTCATTCTGCAATCCCCTATTTCTCCATCGTGTTGTGACTAAATCCACGTTACTATGCTAATGGACTTAAAGATTTTAGAAGAGGGAGAAAAGAAAGGAAAAAGTACTATAAAATTATTAATAACCTCTTGGTTTTCCTGACTACACAATTCATGGTGCAATCCCCTGACTACAAGAATAATTATCGCAAAAATGATATTATTGAAACCTGCATGGTGTCAAGAGAGGATGCCTGAGGCGCTGTTTCTATAGAGGGCTAGATGGTAAGTCAAGGTCATGCTCAGCCACGGAAACTCCATGCCTCCTCACTCCCTCCACTCCCTCAGTTCCTCCCACTTCTCACCCTCTCATCCCTGATTTCACCCTTTTTCTTTCTGTCCTACTTTTTATTACAAAATATAATCTTAATAAGCCCCTTTAAGGTTCTCAAACTAAGCAGTTAAATTTTGTCTACCATCTGCCATTAATCAGCAGAAAACTATGAGAAAGCATATTTGCACATATATGAAAAACAAAACCTAAAGAATATAGGTATACAGTGAAAAAAAAAACAAGTTTTTCTCAATTATCACTTACCAGAAATATCATTATTAACTTTAAAATATATGTATATTTGATAAGTATAATAGGGATTAGATATTTAATTGTATGTGTATTAGATATATATATGTATACATGTAAGGATAGATTTCACTTGTGTATGTAGGAATATGCGGATAGATAGACATGAATATAGATTTATATATGTGTGTGTAAGGATAAATGTATATTTTCAACTTAATAATAATTATTATATAGCCTTGATGTTTTCATATAAACTTTATTTTGCACTCTCCATTTTTCAAAATTGCTACATTGTATCATTATATGGATGGATAAACCTTAATACGGGCTGCTACTCTTTTTTTATTAGGTATTTTTCCTGTTTGCAAAATCATTTATGTTCATTACTGAGAATTTGGAAAACACAGGCAAGAATGATGAAGAAAATGAGATCCATCTATCATGGTATACTGATACTGTAGGATACCTGACAGGGCTGCCCCATGGAAAGCTGTCTATGGGGAGACCTATGGTCCAGCCCTGGGGAGAGAATTCTTACTGAGAGCCTTTCTCGAGGTTCAGATGGACCTCTGAAATAACATTGCACCTCTGAATTCAGTACAGACTGTATAAATGACAAACACCAAAAGGTGTTTTAAGAAGACTTATCAGAGGTGATCGTTCCTTTGACTTAATCAGTAACTAATTTCCTCCAGAGTATTTGAGGTGTTGGCCTTGGAGTGGGAAATATATGGAGCAGCAGTCACCTGGTGAAACAACCCAGTGTGGTATAATGAAGGATATACCCGGTCTTTGTCCCTGATTCCTGACAGAGCTTCAAACACCCTGGAATTTTCTGAGTGGAAAGGGTGTTCTATTATGTTATTAACCCAACAGGAGGTAGATAGGCTTACAAGTGTTCTGGTAGCCAGAAAAAGCAACCACATCATTAGAGGATTGAAAGTTTGGGCCAGCTTGACCTCCGGGGGATTGAGCTCAATCACGTGACTGATGATTTATCAATCCTGCCTACGTGATGAAATCCCAATAAAAACTCTGGACACTGAGGCTTTATTCCCATATTCCTTCCAAAACACAGACCCCAAAGTCATGTGCATGTAAGCTTTGCCTTACTCCTGGGATGTTTAATATGGCTGCTTTTTTAAATGCTTGCAACAGTACATCTCTGTGTGACTAACTACACAAAATTACACTCCTGTTAGTTAAGTACGATGGGAATAAGTAGAGCTGGTTTCTAGTCGACAGCCATTAACAAGCCTTGTGTTCTATATAAGCTACTTAACTCATACATGTCTTAGTTTTCTCATTGATAATAAAGAGAGTTAATACATTGGAAACAAGAACAAGATGAAATGCAAAAGGCGCCTTGAAATGCTCAGAAGTCCTCATCACTACAGGGTTCATATTCATCTAGTGCTGACTCACTGTGATGGGTTCCAGGATATGACAACTCTCTCATGTTTATATTTGTACTGATTTCTTTCTTTCTGGATTTACATTTATCTGAGGTAAGGGAGTGCTTATTCTGTGCTAGGTAATTTCCTGTGGAATTTCTTCTTAAATTTTACTCGGTTTTTACAACAGACCTATGAAATAGATACTCTTACTGTTCTCATTTTATAGATGAAGAAAATGAAGTTTAACCGGGAGAGAATTAAGTTGCTCAAGGGTACCTAATTGCCAAGTGAGGGAAACTAGGCCATTGTACTCCAGAACCCTTGTTCTTGGTCACCATCCTTACTTCCTAAAAGATGCTCCAATTTACCAGATCCCCATTCCTATAAAATGGTCAAGGGAGACAAAGGAAAACAGGCAGATTGTCAGTCATCCTCTTCTTATGCTCTTCACTTTCCATATTTGCATCAGCAGTAATATATTCTTTTCAAAGACATTGTTATTCTGTTTTAAGAATAACACTTGGATGCTTAGTTTTAAGGAGCATTATCAACCAACTTGGCTATCAAACACCTTTCTTCAAATTAACAAAATTATGCTTGATTGCATTCATTATTAATTCATTGAATAGGCTATATCATAGTTAATTATCTCCTACTACTAACTATTAGTTAATTAGCTCCTACTATTTCTGAATTTCTCTGCAGAGGTTACTCTGTTATTTCCATGCAGTCAACTGCATTGAATAGAAATGGTATCACCTGCTTAGTGAGTAATTTGTATTCTACTAACAAAATAAAATATATAAATCCTATAATTCTGACATCTTAGCCTTGATTGGTGAAGGATATTTTATGGGCTGAAATGGTTCTATATAAATATTTTTTAGCTTGTATGTCAATGCGCTTTCAAATGTAATAGACCAATTTTGAGAGAGCTTATATTTTCTATATGCTGGCTGAACAGACAGTATGCTGAGGAGAGCTACAGACCACTCAGGAGATCCACATCCACATGCATAACATTTGAGTTATTCTGCAACAATGTCATTTGAAATGATAGAATCTTCTTATTTTTCTCTGGCCCACCAACCTTCCCACCTCAATTATTAGATGTGGGAAAGAGGAATAAAAAGTCATTGAGCTTATGAAGACAAGGGGTTTGCTGGGTTCCTGAATCAGTTCAGAAAATGCAAGCTTCGGCACAAACAAATAAACCACAAATGCCAGAGGTCTGCTGCAATATAATTTAATTTTCACTGATGTAAAGGCCCAGTATGTGTGGACTGGGTGGCTTTCCACACAGTGATGAAAGATGTGGTTTATTCTGTTTTGTGGCTCCCCGCTTTCCTAGGGCTTTGGAGTCCTTCTTTTCCAGCCAGAAGATAGCAAAACAGTCTAAAGTGTATCAAATGTTGTTTCAGTATCAATAGAAGCTAATAATCAGCAGATTACCTGGAGAAGAAAGAATGAAAGCAAAGGATGGCAGTTATATGATAGGAAAATTCAGTGCCAACAAGCTCTGGCAGCCTGGTGTGCCCACCTTCCCAATAGGGATGTCTGCAGAAGGTAGTCTCCTTACAGACAGTAGTTGGATGACCACTACCAACTCTAAGACTATCCTGTTTCTATGCTTCCATTGCTAACCAACTCCTGACCCATTCATTCTTGCTTACACAGGCCTGCCATATCTAGGTGGCTGCTCTCAACACTGACTTGGTTTAGAGTTCTTAGCACCACTCTCAATCAACACTAGTCCCACTGCCCACACCTGTCCCATTGTGAGGCCCCTGCCCTGGGCTCACTTTGAGTGTCTAGATGGATGAGGGTCTAGGCTTAATGATATTCATCGATGAAACAATTTTTAGAGACCATACAGAAAATAGAGATCTCTGCCAATACCTCCCACCTACATTGTATAGACCACACCATGAAATGCAGTAAATGTTGTGTGTTCACAATATTTATAAATGTGTCTCAGAGCCCATTTAACACTGGATTTTTAGGGGTCCCATTTCCAGAACTCTATCCCCTCAATGACTATATCATCACTTAGGCTTCCTTGCAGACTGAGGCCCTGGAGCAATTCTTTCTCTTTAGCTGGAGCCTGTGCATCTGTGCTGAGATACAAGGAATTGATTCCTATGTTCTTTTAGGCTGTTGCACACTCCCAATGATTAGTTGCTATCATTAATGAGGATTTATTATAACATCTAGTAAGGTATTCTACATTAAAAAAAAAAAACTACGAAAAGTGGATTAAAGATGGCAGCATGAGAGGTGAGACAGAGGCTTCCTCCTAAAACCGCACATAATATGAAAATATAATTAATACAACTACTCCTGAAAGAGGAACAGGAAAGAGGACTGCACCTGACTGCATACACCTGGAGAAAAGAGCAGGCCTCACAGAACAGGGTAACATACCGAAGCTGTGGCCAGGCGGAACCCAAGCCCTTCCCCCACCCCAGCTCACCGGCAGGAGGAAGAAAAACGGAGTGGGGAGGGAGTGGAGGCCTGGGACTGCTGAATACCTAACTCTGGAGATCTGCTCTGGGAGCACAAACCTACATTTCATGGTGCTTGCATGGTACTCTCGTGAGTAGGGGGTTGGAAAGCTAAGACAGGCAGAATTCCTGGGGAGACTAAGATTCCAGCTGCTTGTGGAAAGCAGGGATCCATATCCGACTGTTCTAGAACAAAATAAAGGAGGGCAGTCTGAGAGACTTCCTAACAAGGAAGCCCTTAGCAAGAGGGCTGCTAAAGGGGCAAGGATTTCACAGAGCTTACTGCTCAGGAGAAAGAACACATAGACAAAATTGTCTGGGTGTACTCTGCCCAGCAGGTTGGGAGCTTTCATGATCTTCAGGTGCTCCAGCTCCCTGGCTGCTTACACAGCTCCAAGGACCCCCTCCACAATACGTAGCCTACTGGGCCTTTCTCCTGGCCAGCCCCACCTGGCTCACAAACCCTACCCACCCTGGCATTACACCAGCCAGAGGGAAGATCTGTCTACAGCAACTACAAAAGCAAAGCATAGAGGCTTATACCTACGTGCTCAGCCCACTGGTTCAGGCAGTGGAGTCAGGCATAGCAGCGAGGCAGGAAACAGCTCTTTCCTCCCCCCAGGCAACAATACCACTCCCCTGCAATGCCAGACATTGCTTCAGGGGCTGAGAAGCTCCAGAGAGTAGAGCTTCTGGGCACTAGAGGGCGCCATATAAAAATATGAAATGCCAAAGGCACCTGGTTCGAAGTAAAATTATTAATACAATTCCTGAGAAAGATTTAAATGACATTGACCTCATGAATCCTCCTGAAAGGGAGTTCAAAATAAAAATCATCAACATACTCATGGAGGTATGGGAAGATATTCAAGAGCTCAGGAATGAATTCCGGTTGGAGATGCAACTGTTGAAGAGCACAGTGGAGAGTATTAAAAACAGGTTAGATACGGTGGAGGAGACAATAAATGAAATAGAAACTAGAGAAGAGGAATACAAAGAAGCAGAGGAACAGAGAGAAAAAAGGATCTCTAAGAAAGAATATTGAGATAACTGTGTGACCAATCCAAACAGAACAATATTCTCATTATAGCGGTACCAGAAGAAGAAGAGAAAAAGGGATAGAAAGTGTCTTTGAGGAGGTAATTGCTGAAAACTTCCCCAATCTGGGGTAGGAGATAGTCTCTCAGCCCATGGAGATACACAGATCTCCCAACACAAGGGACCCAAGGAAGACACCAAGACATATAGTAATTAAAATGGCAAAGATCAAGGATAAGGACAGACTATTAAAAGCAACCAGAGAGATAAATAAGATCATATACAAAGGAAAACCCATCAGGCTATCATCAGACTTCTCAGCAGAAACCTTACAGGACAGAGGGAGTGGCATGATGTATTTATTGCAATGAAACAGAAGGGCCTCGAACCAAGATTACTTTATCTGTCAAGATTATCATTTAAAGTGTTTGTGCAACCTTGCCTTTCTACCCTTTATTTACTTTCTTCTCTCCCCACACTGTGGTTCTCTACCTGTTCTTAGTGTTTCTGCAAAAGTCTCTCATGTAACTTTTAGGGAAACTGGGATGTATAGTAAATAAAGGGCCTCTTTCTTTGAATCCCATCCCATTTCCGTCTCCAAATATCTGTAGCTCTACTTTTACCTGTTCTATGTATATAGAGCCTCCACATTTCTTTGTAGGCTTTCTATGAAGAAAGGCGGTTCTTCTAGCAGAGTCTTTCACAGAGCAAAAATTGTAATTTTGATAGAATCCAGTTTGCCAATTTTTCCTCTTATGGATCATGCTTTTTATGTCAAGTTTAAGAACTTCTTGCCTAGTCCTAGATCCCAAGTATTTTTTTCTTTTTTCCTAAGTTTTATGTTTTACACTTGAGTCCATTTTCAATTAATCTCTGTATAACATGTGAAACTTTTATCAGGATCAAGGTTTTTGGTTTGTTTTGTTTTGCTTGTAGATGTCAAGTGCTCCACTATTTGCATTTTTTGAAAAGGCTATATTTCCTATACTAAATTGTTTCTATACCTTTGTCAAAAGTTAGTTAGTCATGTTTGTATGGCTTTTATTTCTGGGTTCTGTATTCTGCCCTATTGATTGGTACATTTATCCCTCTACCACTATCACCCAATCTTGATTAGCTACATAATAAATAATAAACAATCAGGTGGGTTGATTCTTCTCACTTTATTATTTTTCAAAATTGCTATAACTATTCTAGTTCCTTTTCGTTTCCATTTCCATTTTAGAATAATTTTGTCTATGTCTACAAAATAGCATTCTGGAGTTAATAGATATTCACATTATATTTGGGAATCAGTTTAAGGAGAGCTGACATCTTTACTATGTTGCTCTTCCAATCCATGAATATGGTATGTCATTCCATCTAGTTATATCACCTTTAATTATTTTTATCAGCTTTTGCTTTTAGTTTCCACCATACAACTCCTGTACATGTTTTGTTAGATTTACATCTAAATATTTCATTTTTATTTTGAGCCAATTATGGGTGGTATTGTATTTGAAATTTTGTTGTCTATGGGTTCATTGCTAGTAATATAGAAATACAATTGATTTGTGTATGTTTATCTTGTATCCTGTGATTTTCTTGTACTCACTCATTTGTTCTAGAATGTTTTTTTTATTGTGGTAAAATACACATAATGTAAAATTCACCATTTTAACCATACTTAAGTATATAGCACAGTGGCATTAAGTATATCACATTGTTGTACAACTATCACCACCATCCATCTCCAGAACTTTTCCATCTTCCCAAACTGAAACTCTATACCTGTTAAACAATAACTCTCCATCCTCCTCCTCTACCCCAGCCTTTGTAACCACTCTCTATCTCTAAAAATTTGGCCATTCCAGGTACCTCATACAAGTGCAATCATACAGTATTTTTCCTTTTGTGTCTGGCTTATTTCACTTAACATACATATTCAAGGTTGATCCACACTGTAGCATGTGTTAGAATTTGCTTCCTTTTTAAAAAACTAAACTAGATGTCTATATTTATTTATTATACAAAGACTAGTTCTTTATAATGCCAGAGCCCATGGACATTGTAATTTTGTCCTCAGGTTGATCTAGCTCACTGCACAGTGTTTTGGAGGCAAGCAACCACTGGTTAAGTTTTTAAAATTTAATTTTCATACAGTAGAACAGACATTGTGTAGATACAGCAAAAACTAAAGTTGCCATACCGCTGGTATAAAGAATTTCCTCCCTTTTAAAGACTGAATAATATTCTATTAAATGCATATACCACATTTTGGTTATCCATTCATCCATCAAAAGACATTTGGATTGTTTCCATCTTTTGGCTATTGCGAATAAGGTTGCTCTGAATGTGGGTGTACAAATGCATCTTTGAGTTCCTGCTTTCAATTTTTTTGGTATAAATCCAGAAGTTACTCAATCATGTGGCAATTTTATGTTTAATTTTTTGAGGAACTGCCATACTGTTTTCCACAACAGCTGTGCCATTTTACATTCCCACCTATAGTTCACTAAGGCTACAATTTCTCCACATCCTCACCAACTCTGTTGTTTCCCATTTTTATTTGTTTGTTTGTTTTAATCATAGCCATCCAAATGGGTGTGAAATGGCATCTCACTGTGGTTTTGTTTGTATTTCCCTAATGGTTAGTGAGAATTTTTGCATATGCTTGTTAGTTAATTTTATATCTTCATGGAGAAATGTCTATGTGAACTTTTTATCCACTTTTAATTGGCTTGTTTTTTGTTGTTGAGTTGTAATTATTCATATATTCTGGATATTAATCCCTTATCAGATAAGTCATATGCAAATATTTTCTCCCATTTTCTGTGTTGCCTTTTCATGTTCTTGATAATATTCTTTGATGAACAGCTTTTAATTTTAATGAAGTCCAACCTGTCTACTTTTTTGTTGTTCCCTATGCTTTTGGTGTCACATCCAATAAGTAATCACCAAATCCAATGTCACGAAGTTCTTTCCCTATGTTTTGTTATAAAAGTTTTATAGTTTTAACTCTCACATTTAGGTCTTTGATCCATTTTGAATTAATTTTAGTATATGGTATTAAGGTAAGGATCCAACTTTCTTCTTTTGCTTGTGAGTTCTGGAAAGTTTTTTGTAGATTCCTTAGGATTTTCTATGTTGACCATCATGTCATCTTTAAACAGGGACAGTTTTATTCTTCCTTTTAGATATTTACACATTTTATTTCCTTTTCTTGCTTTATTGGACTGGCTACAGTGTCCAGAACTATGGTGAATAAAAATGGGAGGAGACACTCTTTCATTATTCCCTGTCTTAGAGGAAAGCATTCAGTTTTTCATCATTATGTATACTATTAGATGTAGGGTTTTTGTGTATGTTTTTTATGAGGTTGAGGCAGTTTTCCACTCAGCTGAGACTTTCCATTCTTTTCACTTGTTTCAAGCATGTATGTAATTGCATTTTATGATGGCTACTTTAACATCTTTGTCAGATAATTCTTAACATCTGTGTCATGTTGGTTTTGCATCTGTTGATTCTTTTATCATTCAGTTTGAGACCTTCTGTGTTCTTGGCATGAGTGTTTTTCAACTGAAACCTGAACATCTTCATATTATGTAATGAGACTGTATCTTATTAAAACCTTCTGTTTTAACTGGCTGTCTCCAATACAATACTGGCAGGGAGAGGTGAGGGGCACCACCTCATTACTACCAGGAGGTTGAAGTCCAGGTTTGACACTTGGCATCATTGACACCTAAGAGGAAGGAGGCTCACTGCTACTTGTAGGTGGGGTGAGAATTCTGGCTCCCCATGTGGTCTCCACAGCACCATTGTGTGGGTGGTCTGTTATACTGGGTGCTGATGAAAGTCGAAGCTGAGTACTAGGCTTCCTCTGGCACCATCCCTAAGGGGGTGGGAGGGGCGCCTCATTACTGCCTATGGAGTGGAAGTCAGGCTTTACTGATACTATGTGTGGGTGAGGTGAGTGGGCAAACTGGAGGCTCATTACTGCCCAGTGGGTAGTTACCAGTCCCTGCTTAGCCTTTTCTGACACTGCCTAGGTGGGGACATTAGAGTGCCTCATTATAGCCTAGTGAGCATAGGGGTCCAGGCTTCCCACTCAGTCTTTGCTGGCATGAATGAGGTTGAACCGCAGTTTTTCATGTTTGGTTGGTGTGTCTTTGTTGGGTACCAAGGTCCACAGCTGGTCTGCTTTCCTTGCTCCATTTTTCAGCCTTCCTGTGCTTATTTTATATATAATGCCTAGCATTGTAATCAGTGAGAGGGATAGGGAACGGTACCTCTACTCCATCTTGCTGGATGCAGAATTCTAAGTTTATTTTTACTTGCTAAGGAACTAGATCCTAATTATTCCTATCACAAAAATGAAGTAATTAAGTAGCATGATAGATGTGCTAGCCATCTATCATGCTAACTGTATTGCTGCAATGACAATCATATCGCAATATGTAAATGTATCAAATCAACATGTCCTATTCCTTCAACTTACACAATGTTATATGTCAAATATTTCAATGAAAAAAAAAAGATGCGAAGGAAAAGCAAAGCTGGGGATAAGGGAAATGAAACGTAAACAGTGAGACTGATTGTCCAAGATCCCCACAGAGCCTGTGGTAAAGCTTACAAGGAATTCATGCTGTCTGAGGATTCTTCCTCATTTTATTTATTTATTTATTTTACAATTTATTTTGGTATCATTAACCTACAATTACATGTGCAATATTATGGTGATTAAACTACCCCCTTCATCAGGTCCCCCCCACCAACCCCATTACAGTCACTGTCCATCAGCGTAGTGAGATGCTATAGAATCACTACTTGTCTTCCCTGAGTTGTACAGCCCTCCCCGTGCCCCCCCTACCCTACGTCTGCTAATCATAATGCCCCTTTTACCCTCTTATACCTCCCTTCCCACCCATCTTCCCCAGTCCCTTTCCCTTTGGTAACTATTAGTCCGTTCTTCAGTTCTGTGAGTCTGCTGCTGTTTTGTTCCTTCACTTTTTTTCTTTGTTCTTATACTCCACATATGAGTGAGATCATTTGATACTTGTCTTTTTCGGCTTGGCTGAGCATAATACCCTCGAGCTCCATCCATGTTGTTGCAAATGGTAGGATTTGTTTTCTTCTTATGGCTGAATAATATTCCATTGTGTATATGTACCACATCTTCTTAATCCATTCATCTACTGATGAACACTTAGGTTGCTTCCATTTCTTGGCTATTGTAAATAGTGCTGCAATAAACATAAGGGTGCATAGGTCTTTTTCAAACTGTGCTGCTGCATTCTTAGGGTAAATTCCTAGGAGTGGGATTCCTGGGCCAAATGGTATTTCTATTTTGAGTTTTTTGAGGAACCTCCATACTGCTTTCCACAATGGTTGAACTAATTTGCATTCCCACCAACAGTGTAGGAGGGTTCCCTTTTCTCCACATCCACACCACCATTTGTTGTTGTTTGTGTTTTGGATGTTGGCCATCCTCACTGGTGTGAGGTGATATCTCATTGTGGTTTTAATCTGCATTTCTCTGATGATTAGCGATGTGGAACATCTTTTCATGTGCCTGTTGGCCATCTGAATTTCTTCTTTGGAGAAGTGTCTATTCATGTCCTCTGCCCATTTCTTAATTGGATTATTTGCTTTTTGTTTGTTAAGGTGCATGAGTTCTTTATATATTTTGGATGTCAACCTCTTATCCGATGTATCATTTATGAATATATTCTCCCATACTGTAGGATGTCTTTTTGTTCTACTGATGGTGTCCTTTGCTGTACAGAAGCTTTTCAACTTGATATAGTCCCACTTGTTCATTTTTCTTCCTCATTTTAAATTAAGTCACCCTTGTCATTATGAAAGTGTCAGACCTTCTTAATAGGTGGTGAGACAGTCTAAATTTGAGAAAAGAAAGTCACATCAAAGGTTTTGAGGAAGCAAACATGATTTCATCCGTGTTTAAGGAACCAGATTTGTGGCTAATGCTCTATTTAATCAGAAGCCCACGCTGTGGGCAGAAGTCATGAGGGGCATGCTGCAGAACTTCAAAGGACTCCACCTGCCTTTAGCATGTCCCCTCCATTCAACCTTTCAGCTTGCTTGTACCCACAGGGCAAGCAGGTTTTACACAGGCACTGCTGCACTTTATTCCTCAAAGGCCTGTCTGGGTCCTGGTAACTCTGATGAGATTTTACCCCACTTTAATCTCCCTTCAGCCTGAGTCAGAACAAAGTTAAGGCAAGGGGCCTGACAGCCCCACCTTTGCATTTCTGGGCTGCAGAAATTATCTGTGGTGACCAAGCAGTGTTTGGGGTCCTCTCCATTAGCCAAGACAGTGAGTTCACAGCTCCCAGGGTCCCAGGTTCCAGGGGAATGGCGAGCTGAGGTTACAGGCTCACCTCATCAAACACCCTTCGTCAGATGTCACAGCCGTTCCAAGTACTGCCCTGGAATGGAAATGGTGTGGTTTCAGGAGTGGATGGACGAAAACTGAAGCCTTCCCTTCTGCCACTTCGGGACTTCTTTTTGAAATAAAATGCCTCACAGAATAGTGTCTCCGCACTCTGTGGGGAGAGGCGGAGGGTGGCAGTGAGGGGCCCTCCCTTTGGCAGGGCATCCGAATCTCGTAGAAGCTGCTGTGGCTGGGAAGCAAACACACTCTTCCATTGCAGACACTCATTTTTAGACCTGATAGTACATTGTGAGTTCACATTACCCCAAAAAAGGGCATGAGTTTTCCATTTAGATAGGTTAATAAACCTACCCTAGGGGCATTCTGTGATATTTTTATTACCTACTCCTGGGAAGAATCTTGTTGTAGAGAGATATGAATGTACAGAGGTCAGAGAGCTGCTCACCAGAGAAATCAAATAATGCCTCCCTTGAAGAGCAAAAGGATGACAATTCTTTCATTCAGTTTCCAGCGAGTAGTTGAGTTAGAGGATCTAAAAAGCCGAATTCTGTTTCTTCAGGCTTGAGATAGCTCCCTCATCGGTGATTCTAAGGACAGCACCTCTCAGGCAGGTCTCTGCTCACTCTAAACCCATCACCTACGCCAAGGCCGCACAAGTATCTATCTATTGACAAAATTATTCTGTGTGTGTGGAACATCATTACCTTTTCCAGTGAGATGATAACACTGACTTATGGAAATATTTTGGATATTAATTATAATAAAGTGTATGTGAAGTGCTTACCATCCACAAGGAGACCTAAATTAGAAGTAATTTCTCGTGTTCTCACGTAATGAACATTGCATCCTATTACATAATATGATGGGACTCTACTTTCTATATGATTTGGGCAACAACGAATAAATCTTCACCTGCATGTGCTTTTCATCAGATGGTGGCAAGACACTTGACGTCATTAGAAACCTTGGTTCTGCTGCTGATGTCATTAGTTGTACTCTGCATAACACATTCCCTTGCTCTCTGGCTTTTGTTTCCTAAATGATAATTATTTTATACCAAAAAGTTAATAGTTGTGGACTCTTTTGAGATTCCCTGGTAAATACCTGGAAAATAACGAAGGAAAAGAATTCAGTATCAAGATGAGCGCAGCTAAAGGCCGACTGTGATGGGTCCAGAAAAATCCCTCCTACTTGATCTGTGATGGTTCCCCCTCCGCCCCTGCATTTCTCCCAACAGCTGCAGCGCCCTCCCACCTGGGCACCCCAGCCAGATATGCCTTCCTTCCTCTGCGAGGCCCGAGATTTCCAGACCCAGAGGGTACAAGTGTCTACCGCTTTCCTGCCACAACTACAAAGTCAAATACACTCTTACCAGGATGTTCAATTATAGACACAAGCTTCCTGGCTTCTTACTTAATAGCTCCATCCTTCCAGGGGGCTTTCTGCTTTCCTGGTTAAGAGGTCTTAGTACATTTTTGGAAATGGTGAGGGTTTGGGAAATGCCCCGAAAACTAAGAGGCACAGACTGCTCGGCGGAGGAGGCAATGTCTCTCACACTATTAGTTTTCAGGCTCGAAGTGCCTTCAGAGCCTTGACTCTGCCTGAGGCCCACTCGCCTCCCGATAACTCCCTTTCTTATTCGGTCTGTACCAGAACCAGGGGTGATGTACTCTCCTCGACAGGAGCCCTCGGGGGCCCGCCACCGGCTGCGCATGCCCGGCACGGGTGTGCGGCTCCTTGCCCCGGAGGCTGCGGCCTCTTCAGGACTCTGTCTGGCTCTCAGGGGCCATTCATCACCCAGGATGTTCTGGCCCATAAAGTTCACCAAATGAAGATGAGTTGAATAAATGAAGTTTTGTGGGTCCCAGCCCATTGCTGGTGATGCTCTGAGGCTGTCTCCTGTGGGGCAGCCCCCACAGATGCTCCCCAACCCCAGCCAGTCTGGGGGCTGTGCCCTCTCACTGCTGTTAGCACAGAGCCCCCCCACTTCATGGGGCTGCAGGGCATGCACATCAGCAGAGACCATCAGGGCACCTTGAGGATCAAGACCTGTTGCTCACGGGTCCTGGGGGTCCACAGCACCCCAAAGGGTGAGGACGTGGGCAGAGAGAGCCGTGGACCTGGGGCTCTGCCGTTGTCAGAGGCAGAGGGTGGAGTGCGTAGGGTTGACGAGGTCCACTCCTCATAGGTTGACTGAAAGCATAAGGGTGGGAATTAGGGCATGGGGGGAGGAGAGGGGCACCCAGTGGTCAAGGATGAGTTAGCCCAGGGCTTTCTGAAAGAGGGGCCTTTGTGGGTGGGGCAGCCTGCTTCCTTCTCTGGCTCTGTTGCTAGCAGGCGTCTTACTGCTGGTGATGGGTTCATCAGGACGGGTGTCTTTTGAAGTGGGTGCCTCAGCCCCAGAAGTTTAATGTCAGGCCCTTATACTATTACAGCGGGGAGAGGAGGGCACACGAGAGATAAGAAAAGAACAATTGGGGGTTTAAATTTATGTCAGGAAAAAATAAAGGATACCACTAATCAAAGCCTCCCCTACTTTTTAAAAATCTGAAACACAAAACTTAAATTACTTGGGTACGCTGGTATAATGATGTAAGCCCTTCTGATGCCGGGGTTCTTGTTCACGAAGCCGAAGAATGAGCTTAGCAAACAGGCAATGTAGGAGAGCAAGGTACAGGCTTTTATTTAGAGATAAAGTGAAAGGACAGAGCTCCCGGCTCATGCCAGGAGGGGACAAGAGAGTCCGGTGTGCTGCGTTGTCTAGGGGTTTTATAGGCAGATGACGATTTTTCGAGAACATGAAAAAAAGTTTAGGGGTGTAGACCTGCTAAGTGGTGTCTGAACACCCAGAATTAACTTAACACGAGGAATTTCTCGCCCCATCTCTCTCTGGGATACTGGCGCCCTGGTCTAGGGGCATATCAAAAGGCGGCCTGCCCAGCCCCCAAGGTGGGCTGAGGTATTGTCTGTTTGCTAAAGAGTAAGTTAAGAAACTTGCTTCTTAAACTTGCTGGGTGTTAAAATGCAATCTTATCTTTAAGATGGAATCTTCCCTGCCTTTTACTATGTTGTTTACAGCTGTGTCTGGATGCTAAAGTAGTTGCCCAGTTTGTCCTGGGCCTTTTAGCATGCTAAAGTGAATCTTACAAGTGGTTAGCATAATAACAACATGGGGTGCTCTTCTTTATCTGGGGAACACCCACTGATCTTACTGAAGAATGACCCCGGAGCTTAATGTTTAACACAGAGTTTTGGAAGGGGGTTTCTTTGCATGTAGTTACATTGCTCTGACTGCAAATATTCTGCCTTGCTTTTTCCGGAGGCCCTCCCCCTACTCTGACTACACCCACGGTCCCTGTCTCACTTCCACCTTCCTGTAAGTGCTGTGCCAGCTCTTTGCCTCAGGCCCTAACTGGACCCCCTGCATGTAGGCTCGGCCATGTTCCAAACTGGGCTTGCTTGCTGCGGTCCTGGGAGCGGGAACAAGAAGAAGCTGAGGCAGAACTGATTCTGCCACTGCAGCCTGTTGCAAGCTCTAATCGAGGCATGTCTGACCTCCTCCACTCGGATGGGAAGATCCTGGGACCTGCCTTCCTGAGCCCTGCGGTGAGCTCTCACTGCTCTCAGGATGCAGACGACTGCCCTTCACTTCGCCCGCGGGGCTGCCCTCCGGCCTCAGCTCCCACCATACTTCCCCTTACTTTGTTCTGGCTGCACTAAGTCCCTCAGGAGCCTCACTAGGGCCCCGCCCACTACAGGGCCACTGTGGGTAAAATTGTAACATTTCCAGAATACCTTGCCTGGCTTTAGTGCATTTGCATATCCTCAGGGGTGGAGAGAAGTTCATCTCCATATCAGTGGCTAATTACCTGGGCAATGGGGGGTGGGGGAGGCTTGTCTGAACCTGAGAGTTTAAAGGGAGGGGCTGGCTTGCTTGCTTGCTTGTTTCTTCAGAGCAGAGGAGAGACATGGCCCTGGACTGGGGTTTGTAAGCAATAAACGGGTTTTAAACTTTATTCCTCCCTTTGACTGATTTTGGTTTTTAGAGGTATTTTGCCCCAGGATTTCCTCTCCCCGGGCCTTGCAGCCACCATTCATGCTCTTCGCAGTGGCTGGACACCCAGCTGACTCCTGGTCATTCTGGAACTCTGTGTAGGTCAAAGCTCTCTCTTAGGCTCCCAGAGCATCAGGCCCCTAACTTTCAGAGCATCTGGCACTGGTGCAGCTTTTGATGTTGGTCTACGGTTGACTTCCTGGGAGACTGACTCTGAGGTCTTGAAGTTTGTTTGGGAGAGACACGGTGGTGAGTGCTTGTATGAGGTACACTGGAGCTAGGATGGCCCTTGGGAGCCGAAGGGGATGGAGCAAGGGGCTGGGCCTTTGCACCGGGCTCTGAACAGCACTGGATAGACTCTCCAGTAAGGGGTGTCACTGTGGGCAAGGCAGCTTCCTTCAGCACAGGGTACTTACCAAGGACTCAGCAGTAGGCCATTAGCAGACAGCACTCCAGGCACCGGGGATCCTGAATAGAACTTGCCAGAACTTCTGGCTCACCCTGCCAATAGTCCGTTTGGGTCTGGCTGACGTTGCTCACCCCTGCTCGCCCACCCAGAGGACACAGCCAGACCTCGGCAGTTGAGGCATTCTGCTCTTAATCCTTAGGTCCTCTCATCCCTTTTCAACGTCGAGCCATTCTGACCTCCTTTTGCGCAACACGGGCCTATCCTGCAGAGCAGCGGGCTTGTCCACATTCCCAACCTCAGGACTCTCTGGGCTGGCTCCCCCTGCTACCACTTGGAAACCCCCTTATTTTCTTTCCACATTTTTCATTCACTCGAAAACACGGAGATGGCATAATGTGCTGCCTCACGTTAGATGCTGCTTTATAAAAAGGAAGGGCCATGTCCTTTCAAAACTGCAGGCTCAGCGGGATTCATGGGATGCCCAGATCCGAAGCCAGGCCGACACTGAAGAAAGGATGGTGTGGTCTGTGTAACTCTTTTGGGTCTGATCTGTTTAGAGATGTAAAAGGACGAAGAAAAGCTTGGGAATTCCACTGCTGATGATGAATCGGTCTCTCATCATATGCCAGGAATGTCATCAGGCTCCCTAGGATTCAATCCTTAGACACGCTGTCTAATCTGTCATCATTCCCAACAGAGGATTCAAATCCTAGAGGACAAAATCTGGAATTCAAAGTTGGTTTTCCTGGCAACTGTCATTTTCGGTTCCATTTCATTCCTGTTGGGGTTTCTAGCCTCTCTCCCACCGGTCCTGCTCACGGTCAGGACTACAGCCCTTTGTGTTGCAAGCTCTTTCTGTAACCCTCTGAGCCAATGGAGGGAAAGGAAGGGAGAGAGAGACACGCCCTAACAGGCGAAGCAAGGGAGGTAAGCGCCGACTGTCTGCCCGTTCCTGCAGCCTCCGGCGCTGCTGCTACCGCCGGAGACAATCAGACATGACAGGAAGTTCACTCGAAGGAACAACTCGTTTATTGGGGCTCAGGGCACGGGATATATAGGGTGAAGTCTCTCCTGATTGGTTACACCTATGCTAATAAAGCGACTTTCAATTTTCCTCACGCACAGAGTTGCGCATGCGCAGCTGTCTCTGACGTAAGGAGCGGACCAGAGTGGGCGCAGCTGAACCCCAGGGGGCTTTCAGCAGCCACTCCTGCTGCACTGCTGAGTTCTCAGTGGCCATCTTTGGCGTGGCTGAGTTTTCAGCGGCCATCTTTGTCGTGGCTGAGATTTAATTCAAAGGTAGTTCTCAGTGGCCACCCTCATGGCGAGGCTGAGATTCAAAGTCAGTTCCCCACACATTCCATCTTTACACTCAAGATCAAAACAATGTAATGAGACTATCTCCTCCTCACCACATAGCTCACTCCATGCTGACCTCTGCCCTCAATGCCATGGCCCTTCATAATCAACTTTATCATTTCACTTCACTAGACAAATATTTCATATCAGTTCCAAATCCTTATGAATGTGTCTAAAGGGAATTCAATTGATTTGGATTGATGAATGTAGAGATGGTTGGTATTTCTTCCATTCTAAGGAGGAGTGAATTAAAATGCTAAAGAGATAAGTAGCCAGTCTGGCATATCACTCAGTCCACAGACCTAGGATTTTTGAGAGGAGCAGATAGAATTCTCCTGACATCTTGGCATATCTATATGTACAGATGAAAACACACTACTTTCTTCCTTTCAGGGGTGTTCTCCTACAGATGTCCAATAAGAGAGAGAAAACCAAAGACCTTTTGGTTTGTAAACTCTATGAAGCAACTTTAAGGAATGTTTACCATAGTATATAGTTGTACTGTTATTTTATGTATAATATATACTATTGTTTATGTCGGGGAATGGTGTGTAAAAATTTACTGGAGTAATTAAGACTAGTCATTATTATAGAATCAGTGAGTAGTAAGGTTCATGCAAAATTACAATGCTACTGAATATGATTTCCTCTTTCACTGATGATTCAGAAGGCACTAAAATCTTCTTCATAGTCCTAGGATAACTGTTGTGAGCATTAATTAACATTGTGCAGTAACAGCCAGTTAAAATAAATTCCTAGTTAATAGCATTTCTATTGTTACCTGGCTGTATGAGGTCATAAGCTATGGCCCCTAAATAGTGATGAGGCACAATAACATGTTGTTTTAGAATTATGTGGTAACCCTCCTGGTAACTGATTTGAAAACGATCTTCATTAGGATTAAGTCTCACCACTCAGATGAATAGTCAGTGTTCCCTGCAGGCCACAGGGGCAACCTCTAAAGTTTGAGTTTACCCAGGCCATCATGGGACTAATGCTTGGTCTGCAGAGTGTCTTGGATAGAGAAATAATTTTGGAAGCAGATGCATTTCACAAATAACCTTCACCTGTTGGTTACATGAGGTAGAACAAAAATAAAATATGCGGTATATTATAATAAAATAGCTATAGATTCTACTGGTTCTTTAATTAGCCAACATTTTACCAAATTGGCTTCCTGAAATTAAGACTCTAACCACATAAGATTAAAATAGAATGACAATAGACTTCACAGTTATGTGTGTGTAAAACTGGAATTTGATATAGGATACAAAAATATATGTAGGTTACAGCTAAATATTTCAGAAGGTACAGGTAGGCATATGTCTTTTGTTTCAGTTGTTCATTTACACCATTTACAATGTTTATCAGACCCATCATGTTGTAGGCATTAAGGCCACTACCCGCTACACTGAGAGCCTGTCTTCATCTCTTCAATCAAGTTCTGCCTTCACAGAGCCACCGAGTCCGTCTTGTAGTTAAATCCTGTGTCCTTTTCTTTAGCCCATTTGGACATTTTCTGGCAGTCAACACTGACCATTTTCTATGTCTTGATATCTTCCTCCCAGTGTCAGGCATTGTTCTAGACGCATGCATACATTACCCCATTTAATCTGTGTCAAGGTCTCCATTATATTATATCAAACCTGACATTATCAGAAACTAAACTCGTCTTACCTTCTCAACTTTTAAAACATTAATAAAATTATTTGATTGAGTTATAACTGACATACAATATTATTAGTTTCAGCAGTGATTTGACATTTGCTTACATTGCAGAATGATTGCCTCAAAAGGTGTAAGTCACCATCTGTCATCGTATAAAGTTAATGGAGCATTTTTTACTGTATTTGCATACTATACATTACAGCCCCATGACTTATTTATTTTATAACTGGAAGTTTGTACTCCTTGATCCCTTTCACCCATTTTGCCAGTTCCACGACTCCTTCTCCTTCTGGTAACCAACAGTGTTCTGTGTATCTTGAGTCTGGATTTTGTTTTGTTCATTTGTTTTGTTTTTCAGATCCCACAGAGAAAGTGAAGCCATATGGTATTTGTCTTCCTCTGTCTGACTTATTTCACTTAGACTGATACTTTCAAGGTCCAACCATGTTGTTGCAAATGGCAAGATTTCATTCTTTATTATGGCTGAGTAATATTCCATTATATACATGTACATCTTCTTTATCCACTCATCTAATAGTGGACACTTGAGTTGCTTCCATATTTTTGTTGCAAATAGTGCTGTAGTGAACATGGGACTGCATATATCTTTTTGAATTAATGTCTTTTATTTCTTTGGATAAGTACCTAGAAGTGACACTCTGGATCACATGGTAGTTCCATTTTTTTGTATTTTAAGGAACCTCCATACTGTTTTCCACAGTGGCTGCATCAATTTATTTTCCCACCAAGAGTGCACGAAGATTCGCTTGCTCCACATTCTCGCCAACACTTGTGATATCTTGTCTTCTTGATAAGTCATTCTAACAAGTGTGAGGTGATATCTCATTGTGATTTCAACCTTTTTTTTTAAGCACGATTTTACATTTAGAGTACAGACTTTCGTTTACCTCTTCAAAACAATTTTTTTATAGATTAGGAAGACATGTTAATTATTCCTTAAAACTGTCCTGTTTTATCCCATTGCTGCTTGTTTTTCTCTTCCTTTGTTTCTCACCCACATTCAGTTAGCATATGCCTTTATGGCTATGCCAAGGTCCCAGCCATTCCCAGCTCCAGGGCCCTTCCCAGTGGCCTAGCCTGGGCACTACCGGGTGGGTTATCCTTCCGGTCCTGGCGTCTTCAATATTCCTGCTTTCATTCTCGGGACATAGGTAATTATTCTCAGGTCAGCTACTCCTACCAGGCTCTCAAAACACTCCTCCTAACTTGGGCTATTTCTCACAACACCTCAACACATTTCCTTACCAATATTATTATTAATTAAGAAACAAGCTGCATGTAGAATATAGTTTAATTTCTACATTCATAACCATTAATTAATACTGGCAACTAAATTTTATTAACACAGATAATGTGCCACTGTGCTAAGTGCTTTTTAAGAGATCGCTACGGTCCTTAGATCCTCAAAGAGGGTACTATCCTCCCCAGCTAGGAGGGGTTAATAGACGCTTGCCCGACACCCCACAACCAGAGGGCAGCTCAGGGTGCCTGGGGGCAGGTGTCACTGATGCCTCATTCTGCTGCCTGGCTGTGGTCTTCATGTTGGCTTATGCTGGTCTCCAGAGAAATAAAGTTTAAAATCCGTTTATTGCTCACAAACTGCAGTCCGGCCCATCTCTCTCTCCGGCTCCAGCAGCAGCAAAACCGGCCCTCCCCCTCACCTCTCAGGTACAGACAAGCCCTCCTTGCCCAGGTAATCACCCACTGATATGGAGATGACTTCTCTCCACCCCTGAGGAATGATGCAAATGCACTAAAGCCATACTGCTTTCCACCTCTGAACGCCTATTGATATGCAGACGTGCTAAATAAAGCCAGGAGAGATATGTTATGATTTTACCCACACCCACAAAACCTTTCCTACTGTTAAAGTAAAACAGGAAATGGAGACTAGACGAAAATTCCCTGAGCAGACAAAACCATTTAAGCTATATAAGTAAAACTAAATATAGCTTATTTCAAGAACATTAGTGAAACTTAGGTTCTTATAAATGCCTCTGATAATCAAAAAGAAACTAAAGTCATTTTCATAAATTGATATGAGATAATCACTTTTAACCAATTCCCTGTCATCTGGAAGCCCCCATTGCAATAATCAAGCACTTCCTCCTTCTCCTTTATAAGCCATCCAGGAACTTCATGCCTCTGAGCTGCATAATAGTCTTGGATTTGAAAGTGCCCAGTTCAAGAACTGTTGGTATATAACTCTTACTAAATACTATTTAACCGATCTAGTTTTAATTTTTCCTATTTCTGGATTTTTGACCCTATCCACCAGACCCCCAGGAACCTCTCCCTTCTTTGAGTTCATTCTTACTTCTTATCTGCAATACGCTGTGCCACACTGGAATTTCATGACCCTATGTTGCTAATTGGTGTGGATTTATTCCCACATAAAAAAAAAAAACAGGTGATTTCCTTGAGAACCTGCACCGTACATCACTTCTCCAGCACTGCCATTTTGTCTTTGGGGAAAATGCCTAAAATTGGTTTTAATAGTAGCAGCTAACAATCATGAAAGCATTTGCTCCTGAACACCAGGCGCTGGCTGCTTGCTTTGTAGTCATCATCTCACTAACGACTCTTCTTGCCACGTGGGAGCTCTACCCGCTGCAGACAGCCCTTAGGTTGCAGTGCCTCCAAAGGGACTAAATTCCTTTCAGAAGCAAAGGGGAGAGCTCCTAACTCGGGGCTTCCCAGCCTCTGCCACCTGACGGGGGGCTCAGAGGGTGATCGGGAGGGTTGGGGATGTGGTGCCAAGGAACTGGTAGGGACAGTCCAAAACTTAAGTGTACAAATCATGTGTAATTATTTTGAGCTTTTGCACACCCAGAGATTCCATCTATTGCCTCTAATGGTAATGCTTCACTGTTATGTTTAAAGTTTCGTCAGTATGTTGATTTTCAGTCACTGCTTACCATAAGGTTTAAAAAATGACATCCATCCAGGCTTTCAAATGAATATGGGTTCGTCAGAAACTGAAGTTTTCAACTGGATTTTTTTCCCTTTCTGTAAGAATAGTGTGTAACTCAGTGACCTCTTCATTCTTTCTCTGCCCCCATTGATAACATCTTTGTCCTGAGTTCACAGGCATAATTGTCAGGAAATCACATCCAACTCTTCTCAGAGAGTTTGGCTCTGAGTGGGATTTAGTGACTATGACCTCTCACTTGTTACAAACTAAGGAAATATAGACACATGATTTTACCATTTTGTGACCTTGGTAAAAAGCTATTTATAATCATTGGACCAGATAGCCTGCATTACCACTCATAAAATTCCTCTTTTCTTTCTGCCTTAGATATAGCCATGAAAACCTGAGAATTGCAGACAACACAAATTAGCCAGAAAGAAAAGGTTTTAAGAGTCTGGGTTACGTTGCTTTTTTCTTTAAGGCCCTCCCCAATGACCTGAAATGTGTTCTTGGTGGTACAGCCAGATTCCCACAGGCCAGCGCACGGGCATGTGGTCCTTCTCCAGCCAGCGCCCCTCCAAGAAGCACATCACCTACAGGATGTGCTGAGTCAACGCCCGGCCGCCGGGCTCTTTGCACTGTGCCCCAAGACAGGAGCGCCTGGGGCAGCCTGGCTTTGTTCCTGCTTCCAGAATTCAGGAGTAGCAGCCTGGGGAAAGTGGCGGAACATAACAAAAGAGAGACAGTCTACTACTTCACTTTGTAATAGTTCTGCCAGCCTGTGTTGAATCATAGTGACCTTTAAAATCTAGCTTGATCATTGCCGAATGGGTGGGAACAGGCTTAGTTCCCGTTTTTGGGTCATATTGTCCTAGACAGCAATCACACCATGTACCAAGTTGGTAGCAACCACACAGAGGAAAGCTTTCATTATGCAAGGGAGCACTTAGAAAAAGGGCCCTTCTCCCTCATTAATGCAGCAATTTAAAGCAAAAATATTTACACAGAGCAAGAACAAAGGAACACTGGAGTTCCAGGTAAATTATGCTGATGTCTTCGAGGGCCCAGGACTCCCTGGAAGGTAAGTATCTCCTGGCTAATGTGCCAAAGCTAATGGGCTCTGGGTTTCTAGCCACCGCTCAGAAATGGAAATTCAGTGCTGCGCTATATGTATGAATATGTATTGTATATAATCTATATAAATAAAGAAGAGGATGAAAAAACCCTCAAAGTTCAGTTAATTTCTTCAACTAATAATTAATAGAATATTCATTTACAGAAGATTTTAGCATAGGGTCATCTTCACATGCAAATGACAGCAAGGCTATCCATTCATTACCAAGGTACCTCTTGTTGGAAAATGAGATGCTCTGTCTAAGGGAATTTTCTAGGCAATGGAAACTTACATTTAAAAAGAAAACCCCTTAAAATGAATTTTCATTATTTTGTATGGAAATACATTTTAGTTTCCTCTATCTCCTTAAACAGTGTCTATTAAATGTAGTAGTATAACATTGTTATATGAAAATTGTCTTACTGAAATAACATCAAAAGAAATCCTGGGGGCTATTTGCCCCTGCTTGCGAGGCTCTAGAAGGCAAGGCTCTGCCTTCCCGGCACGCTCCTCCCGCCCTAGCCGCCCTTCTCTGCACTTACTAGAAGTTAGCATTGGGTTCTCACAGGGCTGGCACAGTACGCTCAGGGCCACAGGCAAATTTTTACCAGTGTGGAAAATTCAGTTTTCCAAATAAATATTCATGCTTTTGAAATCATACTGATCTCAGTATACTCTGACATTTGGTGCCGAATGGATAACACTATGAATGAGAAAGAAGTCATGTTCCCGGAGTATGTGACCATTGTTTCTTCTAAGTATATGAAGGATGAGTAAATGGTTCTTCTCTGACTCTGTGGGTCACAGGAGGCCAAGAGGGTGGTGCAAGAACTGGGGATGCTTTCATGGAACAGAGAGACAGTGTTACTGGAAGGCTGCCTCCGCGATGGCACAGTAATTATTGGGAATTGGAGAACAAAATTTGAGAACAATCTCTCCTTTATTTTCCCTGGGTTGGAAAGCCAGGGCAGTAATTTTGTTAGAACTGAGTACAGATTTAAGTTTAAGTTCCAAGTGAAGCAAATAGAGGGCTTCCTTCTTATTATATGTATTAAATGTACTTTACTGCTGGCCTGTAAAAAATACTTAAAAACGTTATTTACTTCTGGATTCCTTACTATTATTTTAGAGAGCTGAGGTTGCCTGACAGCACCTATTAGAGAATTAGGATGTTTGGAAAACTATCTTCAGCGAACTATGTCATGTTTGACTTCACACAAAAGGCTTGGATGTACCCAGCTTTTCTAAAGTTAAACTCTTGGAAAATAAATGAACACTATGGGGAAAACTTCAAATGCATTAAAGAGATAGGTTCAAAATTTTACTGAGCAGGGTCAGGCAAAGTAAGTGGTAAATACCGTATTATTTCAATTTCAACATCCTGAAGAAATTTTGTATCTAAATTTGCCAAGGAACAATGTGTTTGGCCACGTACACATTTCTGAATATCTGTCCCAAAAGCATGGCCTTCCGGAATTGAGAATAGCAGTATTTGTCACTGGTTCCTCAGCACCGTGGTTTGGACAACCAAGCACGAAATGACTGCTTCGTGCTCCGCCAGGAACCCCTGGGGCTGAATTCTGAGAGAGGCAGGTTAACTGATCACCTTCCAATACGTGCTTGCCCCAATTTAACGTGAAATGTTATTTGAAGCCATCTCCAGATTCATAAACACCTCTTCATTCACTTTCCAAAAGGCAACGTGAGGCTGGTTTGCAGAAAGTGTAAGCATGATCATTTTTCAGGTTAGGAAAAGTGACCCCATGTCTTAGGAACCCGATTATTCCCAGACATTTTTTTTCCTGAAATCACACATTTATCTGTTGATAAATATTTATTACTTACCTTTTTTCTCCCACTCATCTTTCTCTTCAACTTTTGAATAGATCCCTTTTTAAGTCTCATAGGGGTAGGACTACTTTAGGGAGAAACCAGCCTCATAAATGGAGCCATCTGGGCCAAATTTGATGTGTCCCGTGAATTTCCTTTGTTAAGATGCCTCGGGAGACTGCTGCTACCCCTCGGTCATCAGTCCCTCTGATGTCTGGGAGGTTGAGAAGTCTTCTTCTGAGATATTCTGTTCTCTCCTTACGGTGAGTGTTATCTGCGGCTTCCAGATCAATATACCTACTGGACACGTGTAACTTCAAATTCACTCAGAGCTGTGCTATCCTTCAAACATGAGGATTTCTGCTGCTTCTCTATCCTGAGGGCATGGTGTGGGACACTGAAGAACTCAGTCTAGCACACGCCTCCCTAGAGTGGGACCCTTCATCTCACACTCCACTCACCGCTCCACCCTGTTCTCTCGTATCCATGTTCACCTCCAACAGGGCCCCTAAGTCGGCTCCCCGCAGCTGTGCTGCCCACCTACCCCATCCTGGCCACACCTCTGGGCCCCGGCTTCCCTTCTCTGGCTGACACCTTCCTCAGGACACAGGGCGGCCTCTGTCCAAAGGCCGATGACAAAAACAAGTCCAGGGAAGACACACACATTTCACATCTGACAGTGCAGGAGGAAAAACTCACTCAAATTTTTGTATCTCATCCTTCACATTAAAATCAACAAAAACAATGTGAAGACAATGAAGGTTCAGTGTGTTTTCTTTTTTTTTTTTTTAGTGTGTTTTCTGCAGAGGCAAAAAAGCTTTGAAAGTAAGCACTACACTCTTAGAATGCCATCCTGATTCAGGATCTGCTCTGCAGGCTGAGTCTACTTGCATTCCCCTCTCACAGGCAAGTCGGGCAGCGCTGGCACATGGGCTGTTTGCTCCTGCTTGAATGAAACATGCTGTTCTCCTGGTGTAGCCCAGCATTTCTGGGAGTCAGTATCTCTGCCTCATACCAAGGTCTGTGGTCACCGTGACCTTCCCAACCCACTCATGTCCAGGACACCCGCCCCTACCCTCTGAGGTCTCTCTCTTCCACTCCTTGGCCACTTACCCACCCCGTGGGAAGCAGTCTTCGCTGTGGAGACACTGCCAGCACGGAGCACAGAGACGTGCTCACGGGGCGGCCTAACCCCAGATTAGGAGGGACAGAATGACACATTGGGAGTTAAACAACGGAAGGGCCCTGCTGGTGGCCATTGACCATCACAGGAGGTATGGGGTGGCACAGGGGTTAAGGGGTCCAGATAATTCCTTCTTACGCTGTTGTTGCTCTGAGACAAGATGTGATGTCATACAATGTGGGGAACTGCCTTTAAATCTCAGCCACGCCAAAGATGGCCGCTGAGAACTCCACCACGCCAAAGATGGCCGCTAAAAGCCCCCTGGGGTTCAGCTGCGCATGTGCACAACTCTGTGCGTGATTGGAAAGTTGAAAGTCGCCTTATTAGCATAGGTGTAACCAATCAGGAGAGACTTCACCCTATATATCCCATACCCTGAGCCCCAATAAACGAGTTCTCCCTTCAGTGAACTTCCTGTCGCGTCTGATTGTCTCCGGCGAAAGAAGCGGCCAGCGGCAAGTGGCCAGCGGCCAGCGGAGGCGGCAGCAAAGGCTGGAGCGGCTGCAAGCGGCGGCGCCACCGAGCGCCGGAGGCTGCGGGAACGGGCGGACAGCCGGCGCTTACCTCCTTTACTTCGCCTGTTGGGAAAAGCCTCTCTCCCTGCCTTTCTCCCCTCCGCTGCTCGGAGGGTCGCAGAAAGAGCTTGTAACACAAAGAGCCGTAGTCCTGACCGAGAGCAGGACCAGAGGGAGAGAGGCCAGAAAACTCCAACAATACAACAGAGAGCCCTGCTTATGTCAGTGGGTACTTTTGAAGGGTGACACCGCAGGGAGCGGGGCGGACTGGGAACGGCATGCTCAGTGCGGCACACACCAAGCCAGTGGACAGGTTTCTGAGCGGAGGCTGGTCAGCTTGGCTGGCTCGTAGCAGGACACCCAGTTTTTACCAACCCTCAAGCACCCGCTCCTGGGCAGCTGTCCATGGGAAGGGGGATGCGGTTGGCAGGGCACTGAACTAATGGAACCACACAGGGTCTTTCTAGCTTCCCCAAATCCTTCCTGGTGCCCTGGGTACATCATTTAACTGTTGTCTTTATGGTTTCAACGAAGGAGTACATTCATGTTATCTACATAGAGGAAAACTTTTGATATATCAAAGCATAAGATTGCAAGCAGGTATGAGTTTTTAATTTATTTCAGCTTATAAATCTAAAAACTCTCAGATTAATTTGACAGAATCTGTTCATTTGGGGCTTCGGCATTTACATCATGTGCTTTAGGACTAGGTGACTGCAAATCACAATACATTTTCAAAACGAAGTATCTTCTTATACAAATAATCTTCTCCATTGCTTGTTCACCTCCAGAGAAGTGCTTATATTCTAGACATCGGATACCATCCTATTGCAAGAGGGTAGAAACATTACTGTAGCAGGATATTACAGTAATTCACTCTTAAGTGTATTTTTCCCTGTTTTTTATTGCAGCAACTCTTGAACCTTCAGTATAAAGAGAAATCAAAAGAAAAAATATCTACAATCTGAGTTAAGAAGTACACTGGGATTTGGTGACCTAAACCATATATACAGGATATAAACATATTTATATTTTATATATACACAGTTAACGGTTACCTATTCATTATAAATAGTAGGTTTAACTTAGATTCTACAAAAATAATGATTTTGGATGGGCACATGCAAACCAGTACACATAAACTTATTTATAAAACACATCTCTATGCCTTTTTTTTTTGCTTTTAGATATTAATGTTGCTATTTAGCCATCAGCTAAATGATTCAAATGCAAATCCAAAGTCCCCAATTAAAAGTATAAAATCTGCTCCTGGCCCCAGCAACACACTGTGTCAGGTATTCCTCACCTATTAGTAAAGTCTGGCAATTTTGTTGCATATGAATTATAGGTACCTATATCCTGGTAGACAGTCGTCCAGAGCGAAAGCTTCCTTTGTTTTTATTGCCAACAGTAGACATTTGTTAAAATATCATCTCGGCTTTTACATTCTCATAAAAATGAACCAAGCAAAGCTTCTTCTCGTGGTTCTGACCCTGGTGCACTAGGACGATGCAGCAAACCCCGAGGCTTCAGGGTCTGCCGAGTCATTGGGGTGGGCTGGCGACTGCGGGTCCACAAAAGGCTCGCTCTGCTTCTGATCCTCCTTCAGACTGGCGGCCTGGTCCGTGATGGAGGAGAAGGACAGCTGGTCGTGCTCTATGATGTGCACCTGATCCTCGTCCTTGTCCTTCTTCACGTAGAACATCTTCCTGAATTTTTTCAGCTCATGGAGTTCACAGAAGGTTTCCAGAACGACCAACATGGCGATAAGGCCCAGGAGAAGGTAACCTGTGTGAGAAAAACGACAGTGTCTCAGCGGGATCTGGTCACGGACACACAGGCAAGGACACGGAACATGATGCATACATTTGTTGCCCCTTGTCGGATTTCTAGGAATGTTTTGAATTCCAGGCTCCAAGGGGACTACCCAGGGAAAATGCAAAATGACTCAACCTTCCCTTTGATTGTTCAGAATCACAGGGTGCCATTTTTGAGGGAAAAAAAGTAGCAGGCCGGACGTGGACTAGTTCAATAGATAACGCACTGTGCTCACTCAGGGTGATCTTTGAGGAGAGGGCGCTTCCCCTCCACTTCATGGTCAGTGGCTCTCAAAAAGCCAGTGACATTTTTGAAGAGCTTTTGATTTATCTTGTGTGCTCCGAAGCGTGGTATCATTTTAGCACTCATCACTTTTACCATTATTTCCACTACAGGATAAGAAGCTTAGCAACAGAAGCTACAGATTAAGCCCGATGAAAATCCCATGAAGCATGAGTGTAGACGTGACACAGGTCTTTGCGTGAGGCTATCTGCACGTCTACCAGGGACTGGCGGCAAACCTTCCTACTCCGTGACAGTCGTTTTGGGGCTTGTGGGCCATTCTCTGCTCAACCAGCTTCTTACTCCTGAATGGAAGATAACCTGTTGATTCAAGTAAAGTGCTAGTCCTTGGAATCTCTGATTGAAAATGGCGATTTCTAAGTCAGTTCTAACATGCAAAATCAGCTCCCAGAAAAAAAAAAAATTCATCACGGAAAGGAACAGAAAAGTGAAAATGAAAACTAAAAATAACAAAAATCCCTATTCCAAGTCCCAGTGGTAAAATGTTTAAGGAGAATTTTTCAGAAAATAGATGAACCAGGAAAGCTAGAATTGGCAACATACAGAGAATTAAGAGGCTGATTGTCTCTTAAAATATTAAGTGATGCAGTTCTAGTATCTTTAGAATTGGGCTATTTGATAATAATATCGATTTAATGCATTTTTATGTTTGATAATTATAAATTGATAAATTACATATCTTGGAAATAGCAGTGACACTCAGACTAATTGACAGATGCCCTCCTTTTCCTTTATCCATTGTCCAGTCAAACTCTTTTGAGTACTGACAAAAAATACCCATGGGGTTCCAGGCAAAAGCTGTGGAATTTTATTTTATCCATAAACTAATATACCTTTGGAACATTCATTTGCTCCATCAGCACATATCCTAGGACACCATGATATACACTGTAATAAGTGTTAAAATGATGTGCAAGGATTTAGTATTATGTGAACAACTGAAAAAGTTAAACTGTTGGGAAACATTTCTGAGATGACAATCAACATAAGAGAAAAGTAGAGCCAGCAGACATAATTACAGAAACATTTTCAACTTCCCTAAGTCATGAAAAAATCAGATAATGGTTATCTGTGCTATCACATTTGCAACAATACATCTATAAAGCTACTGGCCCACACCACTCCATGAGCGCTGTGATTCATATCATTTAGGTGACAGTATAAACTCATAATGTCGTTTGGAAAGTACTGGGTCAATATATTCTGTGAGTCACAGAAAGGCACATTTGCTTTGGGCCAGTGACCCCGCTTCTTGGAAAGATATCATAGGACAAAAAACTGTAAATACAGAAATACATTTTTTACAATGTTATTTTTAATGCCCCCAAATAGGAAGCAATCTAAATATTCAACAATAGAGGCATTGTTAAATTACAGTATTGCCACCCAGTGAAATATGTGGACATTAAAAGTAATTATGGTAACTGGAAGAAATAAGAAATCATTCTTATAACGATTTGGTAAATTTTTGTTGAACTCATATGGCAGCCAGGAACTATAAAGCAATGGGGGTTCTGAGTGAAGTCCTTGTCATGGGTGAGCCCATGGCTTAATGGAAATATTAAAATACACATTTAGCTAAACATTTTGTCAGGTTAAGACTGGCAGGGCTGCCTGAGTATCTACTATGATTTCCTCGAAGACAACTTAAGCTGAGTCTTGAAAAATTCTTGAGAAGTCAGAAATGAAAACCGTATGTACAGGATGATGTAATTCTACGCAACTTGAAAAGACAGGAAAGGGACAAACAAAAATAAAGCTTCTTAAAAATGAATTTCTAAGTATTCCAAAGTATCACATTGAATTTTAAAAAATTGTTTAAAAACTACAAATCACCGGGCACCTGAATTTTAGTGCCTATTTTCCACTTATGAAATTCTGAAGATGGTTAATGTCTTCTACCTTCTTTGAAAAAGAACCAGATGGACAAATGAGATAAATAACTATTTTAACCATATTTTCCTGGAAAATTAAAGAACATGATTGACAGTAACAGGCTATGACCTAGCCCTAGTTTTCTTGAGTTTAAAATATTTAATGAAGTATGGACAGTGACTGCAATGGGGTATGGGGGGGGACTCGATAATATGGGTGAATGTAGTAACCACATTGTTTTTCATGCAAAACCTTCATAAGAGTGTGTATCAATGATGCCTTAATAAAAAAAAACTTTAATGAAGTAGAGCAATTTTCTTTTTTGTTTAAAGTTGGTCATTAAGCATATTCTGTGTGGCACATTTTTATACTGTAATTTATAATATCTATTCATTACTAGGAAGAAATTAATCAGTAATTTTAAGGTCTCTGGGAAAAATAACTTTCAGTAATAAGATTTTTGCATAAAGAGGTTTGAAGGGAATATCGATGAAATGAAATAGTTATAGGCAGGTGACAAAACCGAAAAGTTATCAAAGAAACAGCAAGCAGGGCTTTTATGAGTGACTATTTGTTAGTAGGTGGCACTCGGGATGGCAAAACAAGGTCAAGGGGGGGGAGCCTGTGACCCCTGGTACTCACATGTGATCCCAATCTTATAGAGCTCTCTGAATTTTTGATTGTAGCCTTCTCCAGGAACATAATCCCCTAGGCCAATGGTGCTCAGGGAAATAAAACAAAAATAAAAGGACTCCAGAAAGTTCCAGTCATCCTCCAGGATAGAGAACACGGCTGCCGGGATGAAGAAGAAGCAGGACACAGTGACAAAGCCGAGGAGAACGGCGTGGACGATGGCCACCACCTGCTTGGAGAAGCCCCAGCGGACATGGAAGTAGAGGATGGGCCTGCGGGTGACGTGGATGGTGACACGCTGGACCACCGCTGTCAGGAACAGGAGTGTGAATGGAATGCCGATGACGGAGTAGATGATGCAGAAAGCCTTTCCACCATCTGACAAGGGCACAGTGTGGCCATAGCCTGCGGGGAGAAGGAGGTCACTGGGTGAAGAGGAAGAGACGGATAGAAAACGCGCTTTTAAACAGCATGTGTCTGCCGTCCACCCTGCTTCCGTCAAACCAGGTGTGACACTTCAAAGTGATATTATCGGAATTGTAAAATTCAACAGCAGATGCTATGCATTTGAGAAGTCTGCTACTCTCTATAAAATCTTTCCAGCTCTTTCCAATACATCCGAGTCTGGCTTTAAATTCATTGTCAGGCTGAAAGAGAAGGATGTTCTGCATGCTAAGGAGCAAGGACACCTTCTTCCCCAGGCTGACACCGCACCCTGCTCCTCTAAGATCCTTATTAGTATCCAAACACCAGTCCACATCTGTGTCCAAAGCAAGCTCTAAGCATGCTTCAACAGGGGGCACTGACAGAGCAGAGGGCTGGCCAGGCTGATGAGGAAGCCATGGAGGGCGCAGGAGGCTCAGAGAAGTTACAGACATCAAAAAAGAGGAGAAAAAGGAAGATTAAAGCACACAAAGTCACAAGATTAAGCACTTCTTTTAAAATATTTTGCTCAATTATCTAGTTAAATGGCAGTTTAGAAACTAATATTTTTTTCTGCTTGTCTTTTCCATAGGTTGCGTGATGCCATAAATTCCATAAAACAAACATTAAAAAATTATACCAGGGCTACTGGCGGTCAAAGCATACATCTGTTTTACCTTCCACTAGGTTTGAGTCATTTCCAGCCTAAGCCGGTCAACAAATGCCATCAAGAGCAAACCCTGCTGGGTGCGAGGCTCAGCGGATCATTATATTTTAATCTCAGAAGCACTTCACCCTGAAAGGAGTAACGTGCCTGAACAAGTCAGTTCAGAAAAATCCAGATAAATGCATGTTTTATGGATTTGGATTCTGAAAAAAACCTCACACATGCGATTATAATTGAAAAGTGATTTCAAAAGCTGATTTCTGAAGTATATCCTGCAGTTAAACGACCTGAAAACTGTTCGGCTTCAGATCCCCAAATTCTCTGCTTTACACCAGTTCCTGGGTTAGGGCCCAGCTATACATGGTCATTAAAAGGTCCCACCAGTTAGTCATGAGCAGCGTGAGCACCACAGTGAGGTTAATCTAGCCCCCGGAAGGCACATGGGTTAAGAGTGAACTACGGGAATCTGCTGAGCTGTATGCAGGGTATGGGTAAAAATGCAACATTTCCACTCTGGCGGGGTGGGGGTGGGAATCTCGGGGCAAAATACTTTTGAAATCGAAATCAGTCCAAGGGAGAAATAAAGTGGGAGAAACCCGTTTATTGCTTACAAGCAGTCGCACACTTCTGCTCGCCGGGGTCTCTCATAATCCAGCTGCACAAAAATGACCCCACCCAACCTCTCAGGTCCAGATGTGCCCTGCTCCCCTGTGTAATCACCTATTAATATGGTGATGGCTACTTCTCTCCACCCCTTGGAAACACCTATTGATACGGAGATGTGCTAAGGCCAGGTGGGAGATTCTGGAAATACTGCATTTTTACCCATGACCTGCATGTCCATATGTGTGTGTTTTTCTGCGAAGAGACTTCAGAGCTTACACTCTCAAAAGGGTTAAGAACTGGTTTTCTGAGCATCAGTTCCTGAATCTATCTGGTCTTGGGACACCCTACAGCTCCTGGGAGGTTGTGGCTAATTCTGGCCATACTTAGAGCGGGAAATGGGCAAGTTAGAGCATCCAGAGAGTAGGAGAAAGGATGGCGAGAGCTTGCTGAACAATGACCATGGCAAGAAAAGGACAAAAGAGAAAGTCAAATATTTATTTCTGAGGAAAAAATGCAACCGAGCAATGCGGGTTTGTGAGCAAAGTAGCACAGGTCACAGAAGACCAGGGCCAGTCAGGGCTGCGCCTGAAGCCAGACAGTAAGGAAGGGTGTTCCCAGGTGGTGCTCTGGACATAGAATCTGAAAATGGAATGTTACTGAACCATATAAAAGCCAACAGGAAAGCGATCCACAGATTTTTAACAGTGCTTAAGCAGAGATGGCAAGGGATGGGTTTCACTTGGGCAGGAATTTTGTGGAGGAAACATTAAATTAGCTGAATCAGATGGCTCAGGTAAGAGACTTTAAGTCCATTATTTTATTCTTTTTCATAGCATTTTTATAAGTTATCTTTACTGGAACTGCAACACACTGATTTCATACAGTCTGCATCTTCTCCATCATCTGTTGCAATAAATTACATGATTTTGGCTCCAGTAGGGAAAAAAGTAAACAAATTTCTAGTCTTGGAATACTTTTGAAATACAAGTTTTACTTCCCAGTGACCATAGCTCTTTCTCTTAGACTGTTAACTAAATGTCCACTTACTAAAATGTTATCTCCAAGCAATAGAGATAATGGTTACAAGACTCTAGGTCTCTCTCTGCACTAATGCATTGTTATGCCAGTCATACATTCCCACTAAGAGATTTAAAATCACCAATGCGTAGATCCTTACTGAAAGCCAGTTTCTTCTCCTGATGGTTACATAAATAATTTTTGTTAATGGAAAAATGGAATGTTAAATTCACATCCCATTTGTATTCTCTACGCTGTCAGCGAGGCCATATGGGAAAACCAGCCCGTGCGCCGCGTATACAGCAATTCTTTTGTGATAGGCAGCTTAGTGCATCAGATGGAAACCCTCAGTCTTACTGAATTTTAATGAAGTGATGAATAATTTACTCAAGTTCAGTTCAAGGACCCCCAGATAAATCATAAAGCAAAGTCATATTTTAAAATCTTACAGTCATATTAAAATCCATTACAAACCATGAACAACAGCTCTGCAAAATGTTAACAAACCTCCCATATTTGGTGTTCTTTAAATTTTTCTAAGGCTAGTAATTTTGAATCCCAAAATATTGAGCATAATGAAGTCCACTGAAAAAGCAGACTTCAAAAACTCAGGATCCTGAGGTGGAACTCCTACAGACAAATGTTATTATATCCTGGCCTGCGGCTCCACAGCTGTGGTTTTCCCATCAGGACTCCTCACCTGTACTCCATGTTGGGAGTCGTATACGTGTTATGATGGTCTCTTAAGAAATCTGACTTCCTGTAGGTAAAACTGTAATATTTTCAGAATATCTCACCTGGCTTTAGTGCATCTGCATATCAACAGGTGTCCCTCAGGGGTGGAGAGCGTAGTTCATCTGCTTATCAGTGGGTAATTACCTGGGTGACCGAGGGCTTGTCTGAACCTGAGAGGTTAGGGGGAGGGCTGGCTTGTTTCTGCCAGAGCAGGAAAGAGAAACGGCCCTGGACCACAGTTTGTAAGCAATTAACAGGTTTTAAACTTTATTTCTCCCTTTGACTGATTTTGGTTTTAGAGGTATTTTCTCCCGGGATTTCCTTTCCCCGGACTTACACTTCCCATTTAGCTACTCTAACTACAACACTCTGCTAGCTAACATACTGTCGGGGCTTATGCCATGGGAGACATGCGCCTTCTGTTTTTTCTGGTATTTAAGTCTGCCTGAATGAGGCCCAAGACAGAGAAGCTTTGGGGGTTCCTATTCAGTCCATCAGAGCAAGCCACTGACAGGCAGCTTCCTCCCATGTACCAGGTGCTTTGGAGGGAGATGCGGTTTACCACCACCTCCTGCTGTGACCCTGCAGGTACAATAAATATTCTCATTTATCTACATTATGTAATATCATATGATACATTTGTATTTTCCATTAAGTGAGCTTTATACATGCTTAAAAAAAAATTGAAACCAACCCCAGTAGAGATTTGAAATGAATTGTAATGTTTCCTCTTCTGTAAAACAGACCTTAATTTGCAATCTAGACTTTAGCTAAGCTTACTCATTATCTCTTTACCACTAGACTGTGAGCCCCCTGGAGATCATTTCCTCCTCTACTCCAAATTTCTCCAGGTTCCTTGACAACAGTGCTATCCAATCCAGAGAGAGCAATAACACTGCGGGGTTGTAAGTGACTTCAAATTTGGTGGGGGCAGAAACTCACTGTATGGCAATGAACAGGCTTCAGGCCAAGTAGACTGTCTGCCACTTTTATCTTTTCTTGAAATAAGTTTCTGTTCCAGTTTCAATAAATGGTTAACTTCCAAATGCCTTGCATACAAAAGATTTCATAATTCCCTTATTTATAGCAATACTTTGCGAAGGCCTGCATGTGGATAAACTCTCTTCATCCCGCCCATCCATGTCATCTACACAACAGAGAATGTACGGCTTCTGGTACTTTGCTTATAGAAGGAAATGTATTCACCAGGGAGAGAAGACTCAAGGGAGGTATAACTACACTTAGTAGAAATAGTGGCAAAGACTGAAAGTGGGCTACTTTAGGGCATGTGGTGGAGGAAGACAGAGGAAAGGCTAACAGAGGTTAAGAAGTCATGGAGGCACAAGTGGTCTGTGCTGCTCCTGGCACTGCTTTGTATTGTCCCATTCATTTAATGCTTTTCTAAACACTTCTTGTGGCTTCTATTCGGTCACAGATGGTTTCTTGTTAATACCCAGAGAGAGAGAGAGAGACAGTGGCACTCTGGGTTAGGACACTGCCCTGATTCTTTACCTTGGAGTAGCCATTCTGAGAGATGGGCCCCATTAACACCCTGCATTTAAAGTCTAGAAGACCCTAACAAATGCTTGAATGTCACAGATGGGGGCAGCTTGCACCTTTTGCAATGGGAATTTCAACTGAAAATGGTGACCGAACAGTTAGAAATGATTAGGCCAGGGACATGTGCCACACATCCAGCATTCTCAAGAGACTGAGTTTCTGGAATGGAGGTAGGTAAGTTCAGAACACCCTAAGAAAACAGCCACCACTTGCTGCTTGCAATGTGTATGTGTGCTTGAGTGTATGTAGAATTGTGAATCTTCATAATGAGTTTCAAATCCTAGAGTTATTACTACCTTGCAAATGAGAACACTGGGTTTGAGAGTTTAGACAACTTGCTCAAAGTCGTAAAACTAGTTAGTAGAGCCCGTAATCTTTCTATGATGTCACCCCCAGTGATGCCCCAAAAGTCAACTCAAGTTCCAACATTATTTCTCAGGGGCTTGTGGTGACAAGGTGGTAGTGTTGGCCATGAAAAAAGAGCACAATCATGTCCTTCCTGTGGCTCCTTGGAGCTGAATGTGAGATAGTGAGGCTCCAGAGAGGACAGGGGAGAAGGAAAATCACACAACTCTCACAGAGATGGCAGGTGGACACAGAGCCTGGGCAAGTCTGCAGCTATCAGCACAAAGTCTACCAGGGGCCAGAGAGCACAAGTCATGTGGCCTCCATTGAATTCCATGTTAGAAGCCACATGGATGAACCACTGTGGTAAAATCCATGAAGAAGAGGATAGTGTTTTTAAATTCTGATGGGAAAACGTGAAATCATAACATTAGTGGTGACCTTGGAAAGTAGGGTGTCTGTGACAATGACTAATATTAGTGGTACAAGCATAGAGTAAGGTCCAATAAAATTCTTATCTTCCTGTTCAACTGTTCAACTTAAATGGTGGTAACTCGATCTGTCTGTATACAGACGTGTAATTGCAGGGGTCCCAATCAAATAAGTACGATGTCTAGTGGCCCGAAGGATTGGTAATACTCCAAAAAGGCTAATATAAATATCAGGTAAAAGTTCAAATAAGAACTATACATTGTAAGAATTACCACTTAATACATAAGAACATTTTCATTGCAAAAGTTTCAAAGAATACTGATGAAGCGAACATCTTCTTGGCCACCCACCTCCTCTTTAATCCTACTTCCCTCTAGAAGTTATCGTTCGGAATTTCTAGCCAGCCAAAAGTTCCTGAAAAATTTCTAAGCATTTAGATACATATACATACACTTCCAGAAAAATTGTTTTGTTTCTATCATAAATACTATACCACATGTATTGCTGTTCTCTAATTGTTAAGTTTTTCTGAACAATATATCCTGGAGATGGTTCCACAGGGAATCAGGAAGATCCACCTGTTCCTGAAATGCAGTATTCTGTGCTATGCTTGTACTCTGGCTCATTTAACCACCCTCCAGTTGTTGGACAATTAGGGTGTTTCTAATTCTTCACTGTTAGTTAGCAAAAGGTCAAAGGCAGCCTGGCTAGCAAATCAAGCCATGGGGAGGAGCAGGACCCAATGGGTCAGGCACCTTGACAGTCTCTCTCAGCCTTCTGTGTTTGCTCTGTGAATTTCCAGCTCAAGGGGCCTTACTAGCAGAAACCCAAGAGAAACTCCTCTAAAGCTCTTACAGTCCATGCACGCTGGGCAGCGGCCACTCCCAGGGTGCCTGGAGTGTCTGCACACACAACACTCGCTTTCTGGCAGAAGTGTGCAGCGCTGTCGCTTCCAGGTGGGAACTGGCCCTTTGTCCTGATGGCTCTCATCTTCCGCAGGTCCGTCCCCATGGCCTTCTCTCTTTGGTATGTGCACAGTTTTTGTTTATTTAATTAAGAGCTTGCAGGCAATACTACTATTTTCTCCCTTGGCTTTCTAGAGTCAGTATACAACCTTGTACATACCAACGGCTCTTTTTGTTTTGATGATTCTGATTTAATAGTTACTTTTTCGTTGTTTTCTACCTGCTTATTGATTGTCCCAAATTATCCAATCAAAAATATTTTATTTTCTAATTTTAATTTTTAAGCAAGCAATTTGGTTAACTCAGGGTATTCTATTACGAATGCTTTCTTTTCTAAGCATTAACAATTTTCAGGGTTCATTGCCTCTGCCTCTAAAACACGTGCTTATTCATTTTACCCCTCACACTAGTAATACTAATAATACCTAAGTCTAACTGGATCCCACTCTTTCAACTCTACACATTTTCCTTTCCCTAGCACTGCTTACTATTTAGTTTTTTAATTTCTTGAGTAATCTTTTCCAGCCCTGGAGTTCAAATTATAATGACCTTTTATTTTTATTTTTTCATATTTTTAGAACTGTTTCTCCATCTTTTTTTAAAAGATCTATTTCCCCTATCACGTCTTCTCACACTAGCCTCTGCATACTCTCATCAGCCAGCATCACCTTAGGAAGCCCTGCATCATAAAACTGACACTCTGAAAGGAACAAGCAGGTGGAATAAACCCTTTGAAACGATCCATTCTTCTTTCCGCCATTGCCTCTGAGCTGATGTGCATGTGGCTGGACAGCCCAGCTTCTGATCCACCCTGTCCTCTGGACAAGCCCAGCTCTGTCCAGGTGCTAACAGGGTCACTTGCACTATTGAGTTATAACTCAGTAACATTTGCAGGAAGGCAGTGTATGTTATAGTAATACAGCACAGGAAACAGCTGGTCAAGGGCATTTTTTTGCTAATCATCATAGTTACATGTGTTCCCTACTAACAAAATCAGGTAACAAACTCCAGCTTGTTGGACTACACCATCTACTGAGCCCTGTACCTTTGTTAGGTTACTAGAGGCAGAAAAAGGTAGCATATGACTCGTTACCCAACACGAGATAATAATCAAATTACTTTACATTTTTAGTACAGCCTTCCCAGAAGTCACATTTGTTGTGGTTTCTACAGGAAGGAGTGGGCAGGACAGGATAAGCAGGTTTAGGATGGGCTGGTTTGAATAATTTCCATGGGTTCAGGACACAGGGGCTGGGCCTTGTTGTCTGGCACCTTCCTGGGGTCACCAGGGCAAGCAGGGCAGTAGCTTGGACAGTGAGAGCCAATAAAGAAGTGTGGAGGGTGTGGGCTCTGGACTGGTGGGTTCGTATAGGAAAGGCATGCTCCCAGGCAACCCTTTATTATTTACGCTTGCCCAACTCTGGGAGAGGCAGTTCCTTTAGGTTTAACAAGGCCCCAGGACTTCAAAGCATCAGCATAAAAAGACATACTTAATACAGAAGGAGAGCAAAATAGGAGCCCATGTCCGGGAAGGCATGCCCATCGGGCTGGCCAAGAGGTAGTGGCAAACCCAGGGGGCTTGTGCAAGCAACCAGAGCAGGAGCCCCCTGCGTGCTGAATATAGGAATGGGAGACACCCTTGAGGACACTGAGAGAAATCAGGGAACATGTTTCATGAATAATACTAAGAATTCTTCAAAACTCCTCGAACCTTTAAATTATCCCCAGATTTGTTACTTGACAACTCTCACTTCCTGCGCGGACCTGGGAAGAGTGTTCTGAGGCGTTTGGCGTGTTATAAGCCAGGCACCATATGTGGGCTTCATAAGCATTATTACTCTTTTCATCTTCACAGCAGCTCTTTGAGAATAGTGTGCAAGTCCCTATTTTACAGAAAAAGAGACTCTGCTATTAAACAGCTTGCCCAAGTTGTAACAGCAAGTGCATGAGGGAGGCAGGACTAGAACTGTATGTTTACCAGTTTTTAAATCTGCCCATTAGGTGTTGTGGTCAGTAGAAACAAGGGAACAGAGGGCATGATGGCCGACTATGTGGGAAGCTTCCCAAGTGAAGGAATGCTCTGAGACAGACTGGACAGGACCTAATGCCTGGGCTTGGCCAACCCACGCCAGGAGCTCCCAAAACCCAGCCCAGCCTCAGTGTTTCAGGGGCCCTAGGAGACAGCTGGGCTGCCTGGGCAGAACACTGGCTTATCCCGATCCTTCCTGGTACCTGAAGCTCCTGCTTGGTCCAGTCTGTTTCCTAGTTCCTTGTTGCCTTTACCTTGGGGTTACTTTCAAGATTTCTTATCTTTGTTCACCTTTGGTCTAAACCTAGATGAAACGTCTAGGTCATTTCTGATCTACCTGGTCCTAATTCCATGAGAACAGGAACAAAAGGGCTTGTTTATATGTCCTCCTGGCAAATGCAGTCCACAGGAGCCCCTTGTGGGCATTAGCAGCCTGCGGCAGGAGGCGGGCCCTGGTGTCCTACCCATCACTGTGCCCTCAGCAGCGCACCCTCCCCACCCCCTGCGTGGGGCCAGCACACCTGTGTGTGCCCGTGCTTCCCCCCCAACCCCCCGTCTGCCACACACAGACACACCCTTCCAACCCTGGGACACTGGAAGAAAGAGTTAAAACCATGACTCAAAGCCTGATCATTGTGGAAACAGCACAGCTGAGGAATCACACATTATATTCTAAGCTGTCTCTTTTTATTACTTTTTAAAATTTTCCCCTCTCCATCAGTCTTGACCATTTCTTAGAAATTTTCACTACAGGACGTGCAGGGAAGAAAAGCCGGAGGGAGCACAGAACAATGGGTCTAATTTTTTCCTAATGCCTCAATATTTTATACTAGGCCTCCCGAGCTATTAACCAAAGCCGTGTTTCTTCCACCTACTACTTCCCTCAGGTTTGCCTCCAGGTTTGACATAATTATCCTGCAGCCATGACTACCTTGAGGTTCAAAAGTGATTTTATTATAAAGGCTTCCCAAGTGATGCACCTTTGGAGCAGTTTTAAAAGTCATGCTGTTGGCAGGTTCGCCCAGGCACGGATGCTGTACAGACAACTCAGGATTTCAATTTCGTTTCCCCTGGAAGTGCTGGGCACCCTGCCTTGAGCCTGAAGACAGGCTCAAAAGGTAGTGGAAACAATGCTGGGTGAAGGAGAAGACACACCAGTACTTGATGCTGAATTTCTATGACTTCACCCCCACACAGAACCAGTATGGATTTTGCTGGACCAAAGCTTAACTCCAGACTAGAAGTCCGAGAGTTCTAAACTCTCACACTGCACAGAGGGGTAGAGGAGCCCTAGGCACCTGCTGAATCAGACTGCATCTGCATTCTTCCCTCGAGAGGGACTCAAAACAGTGACGTCCCCAGGGCTCTGGGGACTCTGGGAGGGAAACCTAAGTATTTGCTTCACCTTAGTGGGAAACTGTACACCTTTTGGAAGCAGAGGTTCCTGGAATAAAATAAACATTTTTTTTTTCTTTTCCATTAGGCTTTAAAGGCTTTAAAACTTTTAAACCTTGAGCACACAGGGAAGAAGGTACAAACAAAAAAAGTCCTTTGTAACACCACACTTGTAAACGAAAGGTGGTACTTAGGGGAACAGGCTGAGGAATCTGATTTTCTAACTGGAATTCTGGCTCTGCTTCTTACTAGCTGTGTGGCCCTCATCTGTTAAATATGAATATATGTCCTGCCCTCACGGAGGCGTTATGAGGATTACACAAAATCACCAATGTAAAGCAATCTGCAAGATGCCGGTACAGAGGAAGTACAGTTAAGGTAAACTCTTTTTTCATTGCTGCTGAAGGAAATAACTATTTGAATTATCTCCACAATACATGTGCTCTTTCACATGGGTCACACTGTCCCTAGGCATGCTAGTCAGAAGTTGCCTGTATTCTTGCTTCCGTTTACTGCACAGCTTTTAATTTTCCCTATGTACTTCAAGACATCTTCCACATTGATGGTTAAGCAGTCTTGGATTACAAAGACCTAACAGCACTTAGGGAACAGTCTGATATACAGGAACTCTGTGGCCACTCTGCAATTTGGGAGAACACTAAGGTACCCCCAACAGAGAAAAACCAAAGACCCCCTTCTCAAGTGCTCACCCCCTTCATTGTGAACTGACCCATTATGGTGACATTCGTCATGTCACATCTTATAGGCAGGTACTGGTAGACCCCAGTGAGGTGGGTGAGAACTGTAGGTCCCCGCCCAGAAAATTTCTCTACTAGCTGATATGTTACAATGAAAAGAGGCAGAAAATAGTCACACAACTTGTAAACTCAGAGAAATTCAAGCTCTCTTTCCTGTAGGAAGTTGAACAAGTGGTTTCTTGAAAGGTTCATTGGAGGCAGATGCCAACACTCTTCTGGAAGCCACATTCAACTGCTGGTCAAGTCAGGTGACAGAATCCTCAAGATTCTTTGTTAAGTGGCAGAACACAGAATAGGAAGGAATCCTAGGCCTAGAATACTATTCCGAAGGGTGTCCACTTCCTGGCTTCACGAAGATTTTATACCCTTTCATGCAAGACGAGATGAACATCTCCAGTCAATCGACACCACTTGAAAACCACTGATTTTAGCAATGAAAAAATATGTTTAGAACTCCTTATATTAATTAATGGACTCTAGATTTTTAGGCACTTGCTGAGATATCCTTAGGGAAGTGGATCCCTAGTTAGGGTCTTTCAAATGCTACCTACCTCCCCCTCCAGTATTCCTAACTAGGGAATTTCAAAATGTTAACTCCCTGCCCCTACACACAGATTAATCGATAGGCATGCTATCACAGAATCTATGTGGAGAAATATACCTTTTCACTTATCCTGCATGTCTGCTGATGCTGGCAGACCTTTCCTTCTGGAAAGTCTTCCTTCTCTTTGCTCTGGGTTATGGCCCAATCAGTGCAGGCTACCCTTTGGAAACAACCATGAGTGGGGTCTTCTGTGTTGGGAGGCCCATAGCTGGTGTGTTAAGTTAAAATTATGCAGATTATGACCTGTGGAATGAGGAGGAACAGGCCACTCCCACAGGGCTGGGGTGGACAGGTAGGTCCCTCAGCATCTGAGCTCCCACTTTGGGGAAGTGAAAACCACAAGGTTATTTTGAATTAAGGAGTGGTTTCAATACACCTACATGAAGGAAGTAAAACCACAGATTTACTACATACAGTCCCTGAAATGGTGGGGGACACAATGAGCCAGCGGAAGGGCAGAACTCTGCCCAAGTCAGGAGCAGAAGACGGGGTGGCAAGCACCTTACTTACAAGGTAATTTGTGTGGAAGTACTAACAACCTTTTTTTCTAAATGGTTATTTTAAAGGGTGACCCAGGAAAAGCAAAGCGGAAGCTTGTGGTGGGAATCTTAAAGTTCAGCCCTTATCTAAATGCCCAGGCTCTGGGTGTGGGCAGGGTTGTCACACTGTCAAATGCCTAGACAGCTCCTCAAAATTGTTGTTTTCTCATCACAGGGTCTACAAATAGAAGCTCACCATTCTGCTTGGTTCCAGAGTAAAGAAGGTGAGGGCCAGAGCCACCTGCACCCACAAAAGCATGTACCTTTGTTTCTATAAGCTACTGGGATCTTGGGACCACGTTCCCACAGCATCGCCTTGCAAACATTTACTAATACAATATCGCAGAAAAAAATTAAAAGGTAGGGGAGGCATGTGGGATGGGTGGTACAAGAGCCACAGGACTCAGAGTGTCGACAGCAGGCTGTGGGCACACAGAGTATTCATCACACAGGTCTCTCTGGTTTTGTATCCATGTGAAAGTTAACCTGTAATAAAAAGTTACAAAGTTGCAGCTCTGAAATCTGGATGTAAGAACACAGTTTTTCAACCAGACACAGCTTCTAGGAGGCTCTTCTAGGTTTTCTTTACTCCTTAAAATCCTGCTTTTGTAAGGACAGCACTTAGAAGTATACATTAGCACATAAGCAAAATATAAAGTATAACACAGAGGTGTGGCATTTACAAACACTAAGGTACAGCCAAATGTGATTTCTTTGTTTAAAGCCTTCCAAATCAGTACCAATTCCATAACCTCCTCAGAGAGACAAGTTAGAACCTCAGACTGTTCTATGAGGGCACAGGCTCCCGGGCCATAGACAACCCAGAAGTGCAGGGGCTGGGCGGTTAGAGGGGAGTAAGTTCTGGGGTTTCCTCAATAGAGTTTCTAGGGGTTAAAGCAAACCAGCTGCCGGCTCTGCACATGGAACAGACTTCTTGGAGCCCAGGTCCATCTGGAGGCTGGAGGAATGCAGTCCAGGGGGCACCTCCTGGTCTTCCCAGCCTGTTGCTGATATGCAGTGTTGCTGAAGGAACCGCCACCAGCTATGACACAGCTCCCCCTACACATCCTGAGCCTGACTTCCATCAGCCTATGAAACTACCACGGGTGCGCCAGGATTCAGGGAGCAGAGTGGAATGGGGAACTGGTAGCCCAAACCCCACCCCCACAGTCGGCGTTGTGGCCGTGCAGTGGGAGCAGCCAGGAGGAGCCGGGCTGTGAGGGCGCCGGGTGGAAAGGACCGTCCTCCCCAGGCACCTCGGCTGGCTCTCCACGGGCAGCCACGGGGTCCGCCATAGGGCTCTTTTAGCCTGAAGTTTCAACTAGTGTTGCTGAGTCCCACTGTGCGCCAGGCAATGTAGTCTGACAACAGCGCCGGCATTCGTGGTGGAAGCAGCTGCAGTCCTGAGGCTGGAACACGCTCGCTCAGGGAAAGGGCCTACCGAGGTCACACGGGCCCAGGAAATACCAAGGGATTTCATGTCCAGCAAAGTCATAGTAAAAAGAAAAAGGTTTAAATGAAAGTAACAGGTGTAGATAACATACTGTTTATAAAACTGACACATTAATGAGGGCATTCAGATACCACACTCCAAAAGATTAAATATTTGGTTCAACAAAGTCATTTTGAAGAAAATTCTCTAACTCACAAATATGCTGGACTGTATGGTGGGAAGCAGACATGGTGAGCTGGGCTGAGGCCACACTCACTGCGCCAGGTTTGGAGGGAAGATCCGTGGGCTGAAACGGCTCTGTGTGGTTGCAACTGCTGAGTCAGCTTTGTCTCCTCAAGGTCGCCAACCGCTGCTCGCTTGTGAAATGCCAAAACGAATTCTACCCTCCTGTCTCTCAGCTTCTAAGCACCACTTGACAAAACTGATTCCTCCTTCTGGAAATGCTTTCTTTCCTTGGGTTCAGACACCCCTCCCTCCTCTCGTTACCAAGTCCAAGCTCGTGCCACCCACCACATAACATGCCAGCAGTTTGAGAGAGAAGGTGTTGGGGCAAAGAAGGTGACTTTATTTTGAAAGCCAGCAGGCTGAAAAGGTGGCCGACTCACGTCCTAAAGCCCCAACTTCACTCAGGGTTGATTTCAAGCTTCGTTTATATTGAGGAAGTAGGGGCAGGAGGTGGCAATGGACCTCAGATACCTGGATGTGAGCAAGGGTCTGAGGAGGGTGTCCTCTTGGTCAGCTGACTCCAGGCATTTCACAGACACGGGTCTGGCCATGTTGTTCCCGTAAAGCCTTGACCGCCCGTCTTCATTTTTGTACATGCCTCTTTATCTCCTGGCGGGGGACTGAGTTTGGGGCAAGCATCAATCTTATGTCATGAGCAAAATTCCTTTTGATGAAAATAAGCCCACGTGCAGGGCTGCAGGGCTAAGCAGAAGCTTTATGACCCTAAGATTAAGGCAGCAAAGGAGGCAGAGACAATGTGAAGGCAGGGATGCCAACTTTCTCACTCAGGTACATCCTTTGCTGCCTCCAGCTCGCAGATGCCCTGGGTGTCTCTCCCTGAGCTGCCATATTAGTGTCTTCTCCAATTCTCCTCCAGCTACATTCACTCCTTTTCCCATCTCTCTTGCCTCATGGCCCACAAAAAGAGAAACACGGTGCCGACCCCAAAACGACGGCCACTCCTAGAGCCATGGAGGAGCAGAGCCTAGTCTACCTGGGACCTGTTAGCAGCATCTTATTTCTTAGCAGCTGAGCCCTGGGGGATCACACCCAGACCTACCTTATAAATACCATCTTTACTGTAATTCTTCAACCCTGGCTGCTTATGGGGCTCATCTGGGGATACCATAGAGAGTTTATCCCATTGGTTGGGGGTGGAGTGCAGGTATCAGGGTCTCTCTCCTTTTAAAACTCCCCTGGAGACCCCAACGTACTGCTAGGGCTGGGAACACTGATCTATATACTAATGGCTCCAAACTTACTTATGCTTACCTCTTTTCTGAGCTCCAAATTCATGCCTAATATCCTGGTCAAAGTCTTATCTGGGATGTGATACAGGCATCCTTAAATGTATATGCCCACAAAAGATTGCTTGATTATGTCATGCTCATTACATCCACCCCCACTGTCACCTCTTGCCCTAAAAACCTCAGCCCAAATGTGCCCTTCTCCTAGTCTCCCTCATTTCAGGTCACAGTACTATTATCTGTTTAGTTCTTCTGGTCAAACACCATGTCTATTTGTAAGTCTTCTTCCCTTTGTCTCCAGCATCTAATTTATCAAATCTGATTGGTTCTACTTCCAAAATATCTTCTAAATCAGAGCACTTTTCTTCATTCCCACTACTGTTGACCCAAGACACGTGATTCTGCTCCTAGATGACCCCGAGAAGCCTTCTGCCTCATCCCCGTGATTCCACCCCTCCACCCCTAACAGACGCCACAGGAGACTGATGCTGGCATACGGATGCCGTAACAAATTCCCACCACCTTGATGGCTTAAAACAACAGAAATGTACTGCCTCACAATTCTGGGGGCCAGAAGCCTGAAATCAAGATGCTGGCAGGGCCACACGGCCCCCAAAGGCTCTGGGAGAGAGGCCTTCCTTGCCTCTTCCAGCTTCTAGTGGCTCCCTCAGCCTGTGTCCACATTACTCAAGTCTCTGCCTCCAGCTCTGCATGGCCTTTCCATCCATGTATCTTCTCCTTTTCTGCCTCATTTAAGGACACTTGCCCCTGCCTTTAAGGCACTGCAGATAATCCAGATGATCTCATCTCGAGATCCTTTATTACCTTTGGAAAGACTCTTTTTCCAAATAAGGTCACCTTTACAGGTTGCCGGGGTTAGGACATGAATGTAAATTTTGGGGTGGCCATCCAACCTAGTACAACACTGTAGGGTTATCTTTTAATAAAGGAAGTTATATCATTCCTTAGATTAAAATGCTCCAGCAACTTTTCATTGCAAGTATTGGAAATAAAATATAATCTTAAATTCTTTGCTATGCTTTATAGACTCTACAGGATGACCCCGACCTATTTCTCTGAGCAAATTTCCTACTACTTTGCCCCTCACATACTACCCTCTGGATACATTGGCCTGTGTCTCCTCTTCAGAAAGTCCAAGCCGCGACCTCAGAGCCTTTGCACTCGCTGTTCCCCAGCTTTGAAGCCTCCTCCACCCAGGCATTCACAGAACTGGCACCTTCTCCTCATTCAGGTCTCAGAGCAGTATCACTGCCTCAGGAGACGGCTTCCAGATCACCTTCTCTGAAGCAGCCCCATCCCCTCACAGTCACTCAAGTTCACTGCCCTGGTACAGGTTCCTGCAGCACCAAATACCACTTACTCGGTTGTGTACGGCCGGCCTCCCCAGCCCAGGTTTGTCTGCCTTACAGCTGTGTGTCTAAGTGCCTAGAAGGGCTGCTTGGCAAGTAGAGTGCACTTAATACTTGTTGAGTGCATGTCTTAGTAGGGTAGCTGTTTAAGGAGCCCCCTGAAGCCCCGAGATGGATGGCGGTTCTATTGTAAAGAAACATGAACTGCAACAGTTCTTTTGGATCGTGGTGCCATGTGTGATTTTGTCTCATCACACTCGCTCTCCACCTCCTAAATACTCCACACCGAGCATGACGGGGGGTGGGCGAAGTGAAAGGATGCCCTCTCTGGACACGATGCGAGCTGTGGTCTCACACGAAGGTTCAGCCGCATCACACCCATGTGCGAGGGAGAGGTGGGCTGTGAAGCAGCTCTGGCCACTCCTGCTAACCTGCTCTAGAGACAGTGGGCAGCCCGCACCCCTTTAATAAGCCCAGGTCTCCGTTCCCCTTTCCTGACTGCTGGAAACAGGTAACAACAGGTGTCCCCGTCAGAGGACAGGGAAAGAGAAGCGCAGCAAAGGAGGAAGCAGTGTTGAAAGTGCTCTGGGGAGAGTGTAGCACTATGAGGGGCTCCGTAGAGAAGACGTCAGGCTTGGAAGGAAATGAGCCACTAGGAACTCAACTACCTATGGCATAAAGAGCGATATTTTACCAGAGGAGTGTTTTAACTCTGGGGGTAAAATCCCGGGGCAAAATACCTTTGACACCGAAATCAGTCAAAGGGAGAAATAGAGTGGGAGAAACCATTTATTTCCTACAAGCAGTCGTCCACTTCTGCTCTCCTGTGTCTCTTGCAACCCGGCTGCAGAAGAAAAGGGGGCCCCCCAACCTTTCTCGTCCAGCTATACCCTCATTCACCCTTGTAATTACCTATTGATACAGAGGTGGACCACTTCTCTCCACCCCTTGGAAACACCTGTTGATATAGAGGTGCCAGGTGAGAGATTCTGGAAATACTGCAATTTTGCCCACAAGTGTATTTCCAAGTCATTCAAATGTTGCCACAAATGCTTAACTCTTCAAACCAGCACTATATGGTTTTCTCTCACTGTGGCTTTCCACATTCCCGGAGGATTCCAGTTTTTCAGTTTGGAGAAGAGAAGTCTCATCTAGGATCTCTCTTTGGACACAAGGTTCACACTTGCCTTTACAAATCCTCACTGGGAAAATGAAAATATTCAAGGAAGAGCAGTCACCTCTCCCTCTGAAGGGCTCAGTTTTTAATCTGTCTTTTTTTCATTTATCCCAGAGCCCCAGGTGAGCAATGCCCAAGGCAAGGACGAGGGAGGCAGAAGGACCCCAGAGGCTCCATATCAGGAGTTTGCATCTGGCATATGTGCAAGACTGAGCCAGCATTCAGTACTGCTTTTTCAGGGAGGAGTTTGCAGGACAAAAGTCAGAGGTACGAAACCGAAACCGAAACTGAAACCCAGCGAAGTTTGCCAAGTCCAGGAGATGGCTGGTTGCTTTGAAGTTGTTTTTTTAAAACTCTAGACAGCTTCAAAAACTCTGATTCTCTTCTAGGATATTAATGGCAAGAGGATCAAGTATCTGACACAAAGAGAATGTTCGATGCTTTGTCAGACATTAGATTCTTTTATCTTTAAATATTCTTGGCCGATAGATTGGATTGTTTCATTGAAATGAGAAGACAGCTTGGTGGTGAAAAGGGAAGTACCTCTTATGGGAGAGATGGATTCAAGTGGGAAACACCCAAGTTGGAAAATCAGCCCCTTCTCTATCTGGCCCCCAAAAGCAGGAGCACGCTTTGGCTGTGATGCTCAGGTCTCTGTGACACACCTGCTATAGACCCAATACTTTTAGATGCTGCAGGTTCTTCAAAGAAACACAGGATCAGATCCGTGCACCTCTTACGAAAAATACTGTTGTGGACGCAAAAAAATGCAAAACAGTGTATTATTAAGGTCCAAATGAGTGGCTAAAAAATGCTCTGTGTAAGCAAGAGAGAGGTGAGCAAGCACTATGTGAAGTTAATGTCAGCCCTCTCTTTGATCATGGTCCAGATTTAGGGTCCAGTGAATGCAAATCTCAAATCCTGTATGTTCACCTCTCTTTTTGGTGCCTCAGGACTGGAGCCTACTCGTGGAGCCAACAGATGCGGGTAAACATTTATGTGGGCACAAAAAATGTGAGGAGACTTCTGAAGACTTTGGTCAGAGGCAACTGTCATCAGGCTTATGTTTCATTTCCCCAAACGGTGAGTGGTATCCTTTGTTTTATGGGTAATTATTCCTGGGGTAGCAGGAAAACATATCTGCCTCTTCTGTGGACAGGCACCTACCCCTCAGGGCCAAACACAGGAAGAACAAGCTGCTTGGTAAAAACCATGTGAATTCCTCCCTTCCTAAAATGATTACTTTCTGGCATGGGACCCTTCCCTGAGCGTGGCTCAATTTCATTATGGAGCCCATGGAAGTAGAGCTGGCATATTCATCACATGCTGCTCCCACCAGCTGGGGCCCCCACACAGCCTCGCACCCGTGCAGGAGGGTGGCTGAGCCAGAAGGGGGGGCCTGGAGCTCCTCCTCCGTGGAGGCTGGGGAGCTGGCAGACTCCTAAGGCCCCCACTGCTCTGTGGCCTCCAGAACCTGTCAGCACTTCCCAATGCAGCTACGTGGCAGAGTTTATTCTGCAGTGCTAGGAAAAGGAAACATTCTCACTTCTGTGAATTATAACTTCCTGAGCTATCATTTCTTCATCTGGAGGTGGGGAGGGTGGGAATTGATCATCAAAAATAAACATCTACTGCTAGAAGGAAATTGTGATTTGAAAGAGCCGAGAAGCTGGCTTCAAAGAGACGACAGTGAACACTGAGAGATGGGCTGAAAAATGGGTGAAGCATATTGGTGAATTTTTAAAAGTCCTTTTGTTTCGAATTCTCCCTACAGTCTCATCTCACTGAGAAAACGGAAGCCAACAATACAGCCCTCCCACCCCCAAGAACCTGCTGGCACATGTGCTCCCCACGGAAAGGAGGCCAGCCCTTCACCTGGCATGAGGTCCCCGCCCCGCTCACCTCCTAAGGACACAGCCCAGCAAGTCTGCCTTCTCTCCGGAATCACTGTTCCCTGCTAGTTACATAAACAAACCAGCCCTTCTCCTGAGCCTCTCCTTCCCTGCCAGCTACTGTGCAGCAAATCTCCTGGAAACCATAGTTTACCTCCTGCCTCCAATTCATCTCCTCTTTTTCTTAGTAGACTTTACTTTTCTGAGCAGTTTTTGTTCACAGGAAAACTGAGCAGAAGGTACAGATTTCCCATATACCCCATGCCCCACACATGCCTGGCCTTCCCCACTGTCACCATCACTCCCCAGAGTGGGCCACTCCTTCCCAAGGATTAACCGACACTTCCACATCATACTCACCAAGACCTCAATTACGGGTCACTCTTGGTGCTGCACATTCTATGGGTTTGGACGAATGCCTCAGCCAGGAGAGCATACAGAATAATTTCACTGAAAATTCCTTGTGCTCTGCCGGTTCATCCCTCACCCACCACAACCCCTGATCTTTTTACTGTCTCCGTAGTGTTGCCTTTTCCACAATGTCATATAGTTGGAATCATACAGCATGTAGCCTGTTCAGATTGGATTGTTTCACTCAGCAATATACCTTTACGGTTCCTTCCTGTCTTTTCATGGCTTGAGAGCTCATGCCTTTTGAGCACTGAGTAACAGTCCATTGTCTGGAGGGCCCACAGTTTAGTTACCCATTCACCTTCTGAAGGACACTCATTTTCTTTTGAATCTAACTCAGATTGGGCTTGCACCCTGCATGGCCCACTAACCTTACTATTGCAAAATCCATCGGCCAGTCTCAGACTTCACCTTACTGACCTGTCAGTGGCATCTGACCCAACCACTCACGCATACCCCCAGCACCTCTAGCACCGATGGCTCGCCTTCCTGGTTTTCCTGGGACAATGCTGCCTGCCTCTCAGTCTTCTCATTTGATCCCGCCTCTTTCTGCCCTCTAGTGTCAGACACTCCACACCCGCACACCCAATCGCCTCCTTGGTCTCTCCATGGGGCTGTCCCACAGACATCCAGACTAAACAGGCCCACAACTCGGCTCCTGGATCTTCTCCACTGCCTCTTACCCTGCTTCTTCGGGGTTCTCCCCTCAGTCAGGCCTCCCTGTCTCCGTGTGGCCAGCACCCTACAGTCATGCCTCTCTTGTCTTGTGCCCTCTTTCACCCACATCCAATCCATCACCACTAAAAGATGTCCAGACTCTCATCACCCTCCACTCCATTGCTGTGGTCCAGGCCACCAAGATCTCCCTGACGGCCACAGCAATGGCCTACCCACTGGTCTCCCTGCTCTGTCCAGCCTCCTAGATGCCACTCTCCAAACAGTTGCACAGCAACCCTGGGAAAACAGCTCAGGCCATGTGACTCTCATGCTTCAAACCCTCCAGCAGTGCTCCACCTCATTCATCCACAGCCTTACTATGTCCCAGGTGGTCCCACATGATATGAACCCCATGTCCCTCTAACTTCACCTGCTATTGTACCTGCTGCTCATTTATTCACCTCCAGTCTCACTGGCCTCCTGGCTCATGACATACTCCCAACTTGAGGCCTTTGCAACGTGCTGACCCTGGTACCTGGAGTGATCTTTTCTCAATTATTCATATGGATGGCTTATCCACTAACTTCAGGTCTTTATCCAAAAGTTACCTCCTCAGAGAAGCCTACCCAAGCCAGCTTATATAAAATATCAGTGTGCCCCTCAATGCAGACTGCATCTCACCCTTGCCTGCTTTGTTTCATTTTTCCTTAGCACTGATTTTATTTGCCTACATTGACTATTGTCATTCTTCTCGTCTAGGATATAAACTCCATAGCAGGAATTTTGGTCTAAGTTGCTCCCTAATGTTCCTCAGCACCTAGAAACATACCCAGCACTAGGAGGTACCCCAAAGGCATTTTATGCAAGTATGAATGAATGAATGAGAGAGTGAATGAACAAATTTCACTTGGCAGGTCAAATCCATAACTTAATCTTTAACAAAAACCCGAGCTACTGGTTCTGGTGGCTCATTAACATGTTACTCACTGAGATCCCACAGTGCTATAGGCTAGGCTGAGGGCGACCCCGCATACAGGCAGTTCAGGGGATTATCCCAGAGACTGCCTCCCGGTGTGCAGGAAAACACCTCAGGCCCAGGAGAAGGGAAAGGACAACAACAAGCAGGAAGGGATTTTGTTCTCCCAGCTGACACATGTGGTGCCTACCAGCGACCAGGTCTATCGTCATGAAAAGACAGGGGAATATGGTCCAGACTAAGATCAGCCAGACAACCCCTGAGGGGGGGCCTGATGGGATGGACATGCACAATTACCCTGAAAAAGAATTCAGAATAAAAGTCATAACCATGCTGATGGATCTACAGAGAAATATGTAAGAGCTGAGGGAGGAAGTGAGGGAAGTGAGGAAAGACAATGCAGAAATGAGACAAGCGATCGACGGGCTTAGCAGCAGACTGGAAGAGATGCAAGATACTGTTAATGGAATAGAAATCAGAGAACAGGAATACAGAGTAGCTGAGGCAGAGAGAGATAAAAGGATCTCTAGGAATGAAAGAATATTAAGAGAACTGTGGGACCAATCCAAACGGAACAATATTCGCATTATAGGAGTAGTAGAAGAAGAAGAGAGAGAAAAAGGGATAGAAAGTGTCTTTGAAGAAATAATTGCTGAAAACTGCCCCAAGCTGGGGAAGGAAATAGTCTCTCAGACCATGGAAGCCCACAGATGTCCCAACATAAGGAACCCAAGGAAGACAACACCAAGACACATAATAATTAAAATGGCAAAGGTCAAAGATAAAGACAGAGTATTAAAGGCAGCTAGAGAGAGAAAAAAGATCACCTACAAAGGAAAACCCATCAGACTATCTATCATCAGACTTCTCAACAGAAACCTTCCAGGCCAGAAGAGAATGGCATGATATATTTAACGTAGTGAAACAGAGGGGCCTCGAACCAAGAATATTGTATCCAGCACGATTATCATTTAAATATGATGGAGGGATTAAACAATTTCCAGACAAACGAAAGTTGAGAGAGTTTGCCTCCCATAAACCACCTCTACAGGATATTTTAAAGGGACTGCTCTAGAGGGAAACACCCCTAAGGCTAAAAAGATGTCACCAGAGAAAAGTAAATCATAGCAAAGAAAGCAGACCATCCAAATACTAACTAAAGGCAAAGAATAAAACACCTAGTACATAAAGAATGGAGGAGGAAGAATAAGAAGGGAGAGAAATAAAGAATCATCAGACTGTGTTTACAATAACTTAACAAGGAAATTAAGTTAGACTGCTAGATAGTAAAGAAGCTACCCTTGAAGCTTTGGTAACCATGAATCTAAAGCCAGCAGTGGCAAAAAGTACATATCTATCGATAATCACCTTAAATGTAAATGGACTGAATGCACCAATCAAAAGACACAGAGTAATAGAATGGATAAAAAAGCAAGACCCATCTATATGCTGCTTACAAGAGACTCACCTCAAACCCAAAGATATACACAGACTAAAAGTGAAAGGATGGAAAAAGATATTTCATGCAAACAACAAGGAGAAAAAAGCAGGTGTTGCAGTACTTGTATCAGACAAAATAGACTTCAAAACGAAGAAAGTAGCAAGAGATAAAGAAGAACATTACATAATGATAAAGGGGTCAGTCCAACAAGAGGATATAACCATTTTAAATATATATGCACCCAACACAGGAATGCTGACATATGTGAAACAAATACTAACAGAATTAAAGGAGGAAATAGAAAGCAATGCATTCATTTTAGGAGACTTCAACACACCACTCACTCCAAAGGACAGATCAACCAGACAGAAAAGAAGTAAAGACACAGAGGCATTGAACAACACTCTAGAACAGATGGACCTAACAGACATCTACAGAACTCTACACCCAAAAGCAGCAGGATACACATTCTTCTCAAGTGCACATGGAACATTTTCCAGAATAGATCACATACTAGGCGACAAAAAGAACCTCAGTAAATTAAAAAATATTGAAATTCTACCAACCAACTTCTCAGATCACAAAGGTGTAAACTAGAAATTAAGTGTACAAAGAAAACAAAAACGCTCACAAATTCGTGGAGGCTTAATAATATGCTCCTAAATAATCAGTGGATAAATGACCAAATTAAAACAGATCAAACAATATATGGAGACAAATGACAACAATAACATAATGCCGCAACGTCTGTGGGACGAAGCAAAAGCAGTTCTAAGAGGAAACTATATTGCAATCCAGGCCTATTTAAAGAAGGAAGAACAATCCTAATAGAATAGTCTAAAGACACAATTACTGAAATTGGAAAAAGAAGAACAAATGAGGCTCAAAGTCACCAGAAGGAGGGACATAATAAAGATCAGAGAAGAAAAAAATAATATTAAGAAGAATAAAAGAATAGAAAAAAATCAATGAAACCAAGAGCTGGTTCTTTGAGAAAATAAACAAAATAGATATACCCCTAGCCAGACTTATTAAGAGAAAAAGAGAATCTATACACATAAACAGAATCAGAAATGAGAAAGGAAAAATCACAACAGACCCCACAGAAATACAAAGAATTATAAGAGAATATTACAAGAATCTATATGCTAACAAGCTGGAAAACCTAAAAGAAATGGACAACTTCTTAGAAAAATACAACCTTCCAAGACTGACAAAGCAAGAAACAGAAAATCTAAACAGACCAATCAACAGCAACAAAATTGAATTGGTAATCAAAAAGCTACCCAAGAACAAAACCCCCGGGCCAGATGGATTCACCTCTGAATACTACCAGACATATAGAGAAGAAATAATACCCATTCTGCTTAAAGTTTTCCAAAAAACAGAAGAGGAGGGAATACTTCCAAACTCTTCTATGAAGCCAGCATCAGTCTAATATCAAACCCTGGCAAAGACCTCACCAAAAAAAGAAAATTACAGACCAATATCCCTGATGAACGTAGATGCAAAAATACTCAACAAAATATTAGAAAACCGAATTCAAAAATACATCAAGAAGATCATACACCATGATCAAGTGGGATTCATCACAGGGATGCAAGGATGGTACAACATTCGAAAATCTATCAACATCATCCACCACATCAACAAAAAGAAGAACAAAAACCACATGATCATCTCCATGGATGCTGAAAAAGCATTTGACAAAATTCAACATCCATTCATGATAAAAACTCTCAACAAAATGGGTATAGAGGGCAAGTACCTCAACATCATAAAGGCCATATATGACAAACCTACAGCTAACATCATACTTAACAGTGAGAAGCTGAAAGCTTTTCATCCAAGATTGGCAACAAGACAGGGATGCCCACTCTCCCCACTGTTATTCAACATAGTACTGGAGGTCCTGGCCATGGCAATCAGAGACACACAATCATGACAACACAAAGAAATACAAGGCATCCAGATTGGTAAAGAAGTCAAATTGTCACTATTTGCAGATGACATGATATTGTACATAAAAAACCCTAAAGACTCCACTCCAAAACTATTAGAACTAATATCTGAATTCATCAAAGTGGCAGGATACAAAATTGTGCACAGAAATCTGTTGCTTTCCTATACACTAATGATAAGCTAAAAGAAAGAGAAATGAGAAAAACAATTCCATTCACAATTGCATCAAAAAGAACAAAATACCTAGGAATAAACCTAATGAAGGAAATGAAAGACCTATAGCCTGAAAACTACAAGACACTCCTAAGAGAAATTAAAGAGGACACTAACAAATGGAAATTCATCCCATGCTCTTGGCTAGGAAGAATAAATATTGTCAAAATGGCTATACTACCTAAAGCAATCTACAGATTCAATGCAATCACTATCAAAATACCAACAGCATTCTTCAATGAAGTGGAACAAATAGTTCTAAAATTCATATGGAATCACAAAAGACCCCGAATAGCCAAAACAATCCTGAGAAGGAAGAATAAAACAGAGGGAATTACACTCCAGACTTCAAGCTCTACTACAAAGCCACAGTAATCAAGACAATTTGGTATTGGCACAAGAACAGACCCACAGACCAGTGGAACAGAATAGAAAATCCAAACATGAACCCAAACATATACGGCCAATTAATATACGATAAAGGAGCCTTAGATATACAATGGGGAGATGACAGCCTCTTCAGCAGCTGGTGTTGGCAAAACTGGACAGCTACATGTATGAGAATGAAACTGGACTACTGTCTAACCCCATACACAAAAGTAAACTCAAAATGGATCAAAGACCTGAATGTAAGTCATGAAACCATAAAACTCTTAGGAAAAAACATAGGCAAAAATCTCTTGGACATAAACATGAGCAATTCCTCCATGAATATATCTCCCTCGGCAAGGAAAACAAAAGCAAAAATGAACAAGTGGGACTATATCAAGCTGAAAATCTTCTGTACAGCAAAGGACACCATCAGTAGAACAAAAAGACATCCTACAGTATGGGAGAATATATTCATAAATGATATATCCGATAAGGGGTTGACACCCAAAATATATAAAGAACTCACATACCTCAACAAACAAAAAGCAAATAATCCAATTAAGAAATGGGCAGAGGACATGAATAGACCTTCTCTAAAGAAGAAATTCAGATGGCCAACAGGCACATGAAAAGATGCTCCACATCGCTAATCATCAGAAAAATGCAAATTAAAACCACAATGAGATATCACCTCACACCAGTGAGGATGGCCAACATCCAAAACACAAACAACAACAAATGTTGGTGAGGATATGGAGAAAAGGGAACCCTTCTACACTGCTGGTGGGAATGCAAATTAGTTCAACCATTGTGGAAAGCAGTATGGAGGTTCCTCAAAAAACTCAAAATAGAAATACCATTTGACCCAGGAATCCCACTCCTAGGAATTTACCCTAAGAATGCAGCAGCACAGTTTGAAAAAGACATATGCACTCCTATGTTTATTGCAGCACTATTTACAATAGCCAAGAAATGGAAGCAACCTAAGTGTCCATCAGTAGATGAATGGATAAAGAAGAGGTGGTACATATACACAATGGAATATTATTCAGCCATAAGAAGAAAACAAATCCTGCCATTTGCAACATGGACGGAGCTAGAAGGTATTATGCTCAGTGAAATAAGCCAAGCGGAAAAAGACAAGTATCAAATGATTTCAGTCATATGAGGAGCATAAGAGCAAAGAAAAAAACTGAAAGAAAAAAACAGCAGCAGACTCACATAACCCAAGAATGGACTAATGGTTACCAAAGGGAAAGGGACTAGGGAGGATGGGAGGAAAGGGAGGGACAAGGGGGAAAAAGGGGCATTACGATTTGCAGATGTAATGTTGGGGGGTGCGGGGAGGGCTGTACAACTCAGAGAAGACAAGTAGTGATTCTATAGCATCTCATTACGCTGATGGACAGTGGTTGTAATGGGGTTGGTGGGGGGGACCTGATGAAGGGGGTAGTTTAATAACCATAATATTGCACATGTAATTGTAGAGTAATAATACCAAAATCAATATTTAAAAAATTGGCCTAAACAATGGTTGGACCAGGCAAGTACTTCTGTTTAAACAGTGTTCTTCTGGAGTTGGGCCAATGAGCATTATGCCAATTTAATCTTGGAGAGAAACAATTATTTCCTTCTATTTCAGGTGTCCCATCTGGACAAAATGACCCCTCGTATTCCGCTGCGGGACACACTGGCAAACTGAAAAACTTCATCGGACATCTGTCTACTCCTGGGAGATGATGACCTTGATTCTCTTTCAGCTTTTCACTAAGTGATTCAAAGAGAGCATAAATACAGAATCAGAGGCAACAGTAGAAGTTTCCTAGTGACTTTTTAACCAAAGAAGAACCCTGAGGTACTTAATGAAGTTAAGGTCACTACCACATGTGGGGCACTGAGCGGCTCTAACAATCCCACAGCCTGCTTCGATTTAATACCCTATCAAAGCTCATCATCTCTAAAACAGCTCCCAAGACTATCAGAGTACTTGGATCTGAGTCCCCACGCCACCACTTCCTAACTGCTTCTGGTGAAGCAAGCATTTGCTCTTTCTGGCCTCAGATTCCACACAGGGATAGTTATGGTCCACCCCTGAACTCACTTGGAATTTTTTCACAACCAAAGTAAGTAATGTTAATGAGAGCAGTTTGGAAAATGAAAAAGGAATATCACAGTGTAAATATTCATATTACATGTATATATTTTGTATTGTCCCTCTTTATCTTACTCATTGTCAATACTGAACACCTGCTTCACCATTTCTTGTACCCAGAAAATAAATACTTGGTACATGAATGAATGGAGCTATTGTCTTGTGGTGGACCTATGACTAGTCTAACTCCTCTGTCACTGTACTAAAGTGAAAATGGTTTCCCCTTGGCACCTGCCATTAATAAGGTTCAGTGTTTTCCTCTTAAATTACTGCTTCTTGAACCCTCTCCTTTCAAACTGTCTCCCCCGGCAATCCCCCAAAACAAAACAAAACAAACATGGAATTTTAGATAATGGAAACTACCAAAACTTGTCTCTTTTCAGACTATCCCTAAACACTAAGTACATTTAATATTTTACAGGGTATTATTCAAAATTTTAGACAAATTAGGATAAAAATTTTATTCTTCTATAGAGAATGATCAAATAGGAGTCCAAATTCCATCTTACAAAATTGGCAGTTTAAGGAATATAAACTCAGATATTCTAAGATTCAAGAATATTTCTTGAATTCCTCAGAAAAACAAACATTGGGCTATCAACATTTCCCAAGTATATTATGTTAATCTGGCTTCTTAATGCACTGACATACATGAAAATGCTCTGGGGAAGAGCCCTATAATACATTTGCTAATGGAGTTTTCATCTTAATATGTCAATTTTTTTACATACTTCTACTATTTCATACCTGTCAGAAGGATGCAAACAGCAAGTCCATTTAATATAGGGTAGACTGCTAACGGTCACAAAACGAACCAGCATTGCTTGTAACATCCGCTCCAGCCCTTATTTCTCATGGATCTCACCGCTGTTTTCACATGATTCGCTCATTTGTGGTCAACACATTTGTCACTGAAATGACATATGGAATCAAGCCCAAGTTAACAAGAGCTAACCCAGCCTTTGTAAGGGCCAGGAGGAAGCTCTGTTGTGGGGCAGGTAGATGCTCCACAGTTTCAAAACACTTCTGAGAATAGCAAGTATGATCTCCTAGATCACTTCATTAAAGGAAAAGACTGCTTAAAGATGAGGAGTTCCCAAAACTCAGTTCCCAGAGCTGACATGCACAGGGACCTGAGGAGGAAGGCAGGCTGGAGGGCAAACCAGCACAGTTACAGGTCAGGAAGCTGTGCACTGGGCTCCCTCCAGGAAGAGGCACAACCCCAGATAACCAGGAAGGGTGGCTGAGACCTCCAAGGTCAGCACATGGACAGAGAACCCCCCAGTTAAGTGAGGGACAGAGGAGCCTGGTGGAGTGCGTGACCCTGGAATCACCGAACCAGATCCCTTTGTGAGGCCAAGCAGCAAACAAGGGACAGACCACTGACAGGAGGGCCAGCAGTAGTGTCCACACTGGATCTCTACAAGGATCACTAGCAATTAAAAAAAGATGAAATTGAGTATTGGTAGGATTATGGGAAAAATGCACCCCACCCATGAGGCCTCTAGTCCACTAATGGACCTTACCATCTGTGGATAAAATGAAGGTTCCTCTGGCCAGGATTCTTACCTGGTCCTGGTTGGCTAGCTCACTACACAAGTGTAGGCAATACGTTGCTACTGACTATATAAAGAGCTCTGCCCAGTGCTCTGGGGGACACAGTGGCATGGCTGCAAGGCTGCAGGAAAGCAGAGCAGAGGCTAGAGTGGTGGCAGCACCGGGAACAGAGGCCCAGAGGACGGCTGTGCGGGCCGCCGAGAGGCCCAGAGGCAGAGACCGGCTTGCTGCATGCAGACTCTGAGTGGACGGGATTTTAGTGATTGACCTGCCACCATGGGAATAAAGTTGGGTATAACCCTTTCACCCCAAGAACGTTCTACTATCATTTCTTTGGTGACACTGAATCCATGGTGAACTTGCCTGGTGCTGAAACCCATTGGCAAGACACCATCCTACCTGGTCAAACTCTAATAAACATTCTCCTTGATATAATCAGGGAATTAGGTTGTTTCCATGTCAAAACTTACTAGCTTCGAATCAGAGCTGATATTTTTAGAGAAAAAAAACAAGAAAACAGTGGAACTATGTCCAGGTAAAAGCAAATTCATGCAGAACTTACCACAAAATGAATCATTAATTTAGGCAGCAGCCTTCAGGGGAATAAAGAGAACATTCCCTGAATCGAGCAGACAGAGCACATATTAACCCACGCTAACATCTCTTCAGCCAGGCGTCAAATGCTCACTAAGAACACAAGGCAACATTTTCCTTCTGCAACATGCACCCCAGCACAGATGCAGAAGCAGAGCGGAGGGGGGACGTTTTGCACTGGCATCGTGTTTGTTATGTTTGAGCAGATGCTGTCTGGTTTGTGCTGCTGGAGGCCATGGTCAGCTTTCAGGCCAAACCCAGATTGAACTATGATACCTGTAACTAGGGCAGCGGTTCCCTCTGCCCAAAGCAAAGGGGTCAGACTAGACAACAGCCTCAGTCACTGAAGTGTCTGGATGGCACAACTCTCTCCCCTGATCATTTAGTGGGAAATGGAGAACCACCTGCTGGGGAAGAGGCAGACCCTATCAGCAGTTAGTGAGACCAAACACAGCAATGAGCCTTATGTGAGAGAACAGCCAGGGCGTTTCTTTAGGACACACCCTACCAGCAAGCTACACCTCATTTCACAGAGGAGGAAATGAGTGGGGCTGAAGAACCAGAAAACAAACTAATGGTCTGGCCACATACCCCCAGTACATGCCAACTTTTAAAACAGGCAGACAGACAGAAGAGGACAGGTAACTTCCTCGCACTCCCGGCCAGAATGGACCATCATGCATTCAAGCAAGGAGGAATGCAGTCACATCCATGGTGAGCTCACCTACCTCTTGAAGGTATTAGGGCACAAACTAGAGTTAATTTCTTCTGCTTCTGAGCTGCTAGCTGTCAGGCTTAAAATCCTTTCATTTATGGAGAAGAATACTGAGGTGGTCTAATTAAATTCTGTGCCTTAGCGTGCTGAGCCTCCTCCTTGTCCCCAACAGCGGAGTAAAGTGCAGACATTCAGTGAGAGGCACACCTCAGGCATGCCCCGACGTGGTCGGAACCACGCAGAGTGAGCCTGCATTTGGTGGCGAAGGGAAGTGCTAAGATCAGTGACCATCACACCTATTCGAATTACTAATTACCAACAGAGTATAAATCAGACAGCCTGTGGATACGTCTACTTCTCAGCCTGGGGTAATGCACGGCTTTTTCCTTCTCCAGAAAACATATTAGAATGGAAGTAACGATCACATCATTGCAGGAATAATATTCAACCTACACTACTTGTTTTCAGTGTGCGCCCATCTCATTTCCTTGCACTTTATGCTTTGCGGATACTGCGTTGCTTACAATCTGAAGGCTTGCAGCAGCCTGCGTCACACAGGTCTATTGGCTTATTTTGTGTCACGTTTTGGTAATTCTCACAGCATTTCAAACTTTTGATTATTATTCTACTTGTGGTGATCAGTGATTCCAGTTTGCTGAAAGCACAGATGATTGTCAGCATTCTTTAGCAATAAAGGAACATACTTTTTTTCTTAAGATATAATGCCATGGCATGCTTAATGGGCTGCACTATAGTCTAAACATAACTTTTATATGCCCCAGGAAACCAGTACTGACTTTATGGCTGGGGTCTGGAATCAGACCCAGTCTCTCGGAGGCGTGCCTGTAAGCCATTTGAAAATGCCAAAGCCCAGCCTTGCTGCAGGAGAGCTGCGTATCATGGCGCTCTTACCGCTCTGACCAGTACACGTGACCAAGGAGACCTGCGGCAGGGGCCATCTGACCCTGAGGCTTACCGGGAGCGGATCGTCAGAGGTTAGAGGGCAGGTTTTGAAGATATTAAAAAATCTGATTAGCTTTGCTTTTCTTTTCAAACATTTCTGCATTTATTGGCATATCTCTCAGCCTTGCCTGTGAGCAGTGGGATTCCCTGGGCTGGAAGAACAGTGAACATGAGAAGGCTGTATGTAGAACTTATTACTTGAGTTCAAAGCTTTCCAGTAAGGTAGCCAGAAGGGAAAAGGTGACTTTGCAAGTGTGATCGGGTATGTACTCAAAAAACAAATTACATCTGCAGAGGAAGAAAACAAAATAAGATTACAAATTTAAGGATTCATACTAAGCGGTGCCTTGGCTCAAAGCACATGGCACATGTGAGTTTTCAAACGGTAGCTCTGCCATCTCGGCTTCCTGGTGAAGAGTGGATGTGTAAAACTGGAGGCTCGGAAGCGAAAGTGAAAATGCTGAGACATTAAAGAGAAGACAGACATCCTCACTGAGTGCAATGCGCTGAGATTATCTTGAACAGTTACAAAAAACACAGAACTGTATTTATAATACCTGTGCTTCTTTTAAAGACAAAAGCTTCATTGAGTTAGAGCTGGGTTGCTCCGGAATGGGCTGAAGCAGAGATTTGAGTATGTCAAAAAAGAATTTACTTAACGCTGATTAATAGTATGAACACAGTCTGGACAATGGCTATTCTACTTAGAACTTTCTATTTAGAAATGTCTCCTTGTAACTAATGGTCATACTAATTACAAGTAAAACTATAGCCACACCCTTGAGAGCTTACTCATCATTTTATGGCTAAATCCTTGAGAATTTGGGGTGGGGGACCCGCTGCCCCTAGCTCCATGTGTCTCCCAGAAGCAACCCGAAGTCTGGGGTTTTGTGAGGAGCACAGAGCTGGGGGCTGTTCCCCTCTATGCTCACTGCCTGTATACACACCTGGAAAGAACTCAACCACAGCCACAGCTTAGCTTGTCCCCAGGCCTCCTGTAGGGTTCAGGCTATGAAATGCTTGGTGTGCCAGCCCAGGGCAAACCTCCATCATGCCCATTTACTTCCACCTAGGGACTCTGTGCAGTCTTCCATGGCTCTGCCCTGCCCCACCTCTGCGCCTCTGTCCCTAAATCCTGGTGGTCCTTTGGGCAGCTCTCTCTTCTTTAGCGCAAGGCTCCTTGGGTCTGTGTGATGGCAAAAGACTCAGAGCTGTGCTGCCCAACTCCAGCTTTCCCAGTTTTAAGCCAATCTGCAGGCCAGACTGTCCAGTGCAGCTCAGAAACCTACAATGGCTCCCTATTGCCTACAGAGTCAAGTGCAAACTCCACTTCCCACATTCAAGGCCCTCTGCCTCCACCTTGATGTCTCTCATCAGCTACCGGCTGACAGGTAGCTAGCTCTCCGCTGGGTGAGGCCAGGAGCCATCCCTCTCCTGGGTGTCTGTGCCGACAATGTGCCTGTGCCTTTTCTTAACAGCCCTCTTTCCTCTGTGCCACCTGACCCGACCATGCCCATGCTGTTCATCTCAAGTGTCTTCCAGAAGCTTCTCTGTGCCCTTCAGTGCACACCTGTCTCCCCTTCAAAATCCTACAGATGTTTCTAGGACCCCATGCATTTCAGCTGTAAGATAGCCACGCTGAATACAACCCCCCAAGAGTTTTGTATTTTAGCTTAGTCTCCCTGGCTGGACTATAGGATCTCTGAGGTCAGTGACCTGCCCTTTACAGTATTATTTATGTGTTCCCACATGTTGGGCACAGAGTCAATAAGCAGTAAGCACTCCAAAGACCTGCGACTGGAAGAGGAGCTTTTTCAGCCCCTTCACTGTAGATGAAACAGCTAAGTTCTAGGGAAACTGTTGACGAATTCTTGTCGATGATGACTTCCTTGAAGAGAAAACCCAGGCCTCCCAGTCCTCAGATCAGTGCCTCATACCCCACCCCACCACCTTTTGCTTAAGCCCCCCAGGCTGATTTTTTTTTTTAAGGTGCCTGAAGCACACTGCTAAGGGACATTCCCTTAGTCTATGTAGGGTCATTCAGTATACCTGGGAGTCAAAAGTCTCCCTGAAAATAATTCATGATGCTTACTTTTTTATTTGCTCAATCAGGCTGTATCTGCCTAATATTAACTGTGTTTGACATCACTGACCACAGTCGTACTTAGCAACTGTAATTCCCAGGTCAGGAGGGAAGAGCCATCCCTGCCCTTGTTATGAGGGAACACTGCTCTCAAGCAGTCCTGCCCTCGGCCAGCTGGCAGTGGACACTGGGACACAGAGGAGGGATATATCAGGACACACACACACACACACACAGTCCACCAGGGCAGGAGATGACCAGCACAAATCAACACCCAAAATGCAGTTGTGAGTGACATGGGAGAGGAAATCTCGACATGCAAGGTCAGGTGCCAAATCTGTGTTCTCAGCCTCATTCAGATTACCTTTACATATAGGTAACAGGTCAGCCAGAGCTACTGGAAGAACAAATGTCGAGTTAGCTCATATTCCATAAACTATCAACAGAAGCTAGCATTCTAGTTGTAATTTTAGCTTTAAATATAAGATGCCCTGCAGAGGCAGGGGAGCATAAGATGGGCGTAGCAGGTGACAGATTGCTTGTCCACACAACAGCGCTCTTCCCTGCCATCTGGGGCGTGGAAGCCTCGGCCCCCTTGGCGTCCCCGCACAGTGGCGCATCTGTGCAGGCGAGGGGGCGAGAGCCTGTTTGCTGCCAGGGGTTGTGTCACAACGCTGGGTGGCAGGGAGGCCATGATGTGTGGGCTTCTCCCAGGCTCGCAACTTCTCAGCAGCGGGTTGACACGGGCAGCTGCAGGACAGCCTCGCCAGCGTCTTTAATTAACTCAATCCACCTGACCACGGTCCTTAAATAATTGAGTACCTTGGTAACTCATGTTCAAACATCTGAAGAATTTTGTTAGGAGAACGTTTTAACCTTTGGATTCTCGTTTCAAACATTCTATTATTCACAGGCTGAAGCGATATAAAAAATTCAGTACTTGAGAAAAAGAAAGGGGTGAGCAGGGAGCCATGTTATTCGAATGGGATCATTTCAAATGGTGATTCAGCGAACTGAACAACATATGGAAAGATTAAAATGACGCAGGCGGTTTTCCGAGTCACATGATAATTTTACCATCTGTTACAATCTTTAAGGGTGGTTATTTGAAGCTGACAGACTCCTAAAATTTGTTTTTCTTATTTACTTCTTAAAAACAAAACGACCTATATTGATTCCTTGTGACTATTTAACATCAGCAGCTCCTAAAAAATATATGGAAAAATATTTATTTCTTATTGTTCTTTGGACTACAATGTAAATGTTGTATTGAACTACTATATCAAATACTAAATATTCTATTATTAAATAAAACATGAATCAAATCCTTCTGCCTCCCCCACCCCATCCCAGTTTTCCATACAGCCATACGTAATATTAAATTAGAAAACAATAATATAGCTTACTTTTTCTTAGTCTGGAAGTTAACGCAGTTTAAACTACTGTTAAATATATTCATCAAATGCAACTCAGCCCTGAGAATTCACATTCTTAACCTAGAACACCTTCTCCCTCTTCTCTGTTTTACGGCCTCTGTATTTCTTCAAGGCCAAGTTCAGATTCACCTTGCCAAAGCCTTCTGCCAAGTCTGCGGAGAAATGAAGCCCATGACGTCACAAAATCACGGCCCGCCAGCCAAATGAAGCCCTCCAGGCACCACCTTAGCGTGCATGCGTGCCTTATGTACGCCCCCAGACGCCCGGTAGGGATCTCAAGTTCAAGAGGCCCCAGCTGAGCTCGGGACCCCCCCACCCAGACCCTGCTTCTTCCCTGCCTTCCCTCTGTCTCCATACTGCTGGAGGCTCAGACCGAAATCCTTGTGATCATCTGGATCCGAAATCTGACCACTTCTCACCACCTACTCCCACGGCCCTGCTCTGGGCTATCCTAGCAGCCCCGTTTAGGTCCTCGGCTTCCAACCTTTGAGCTCCTCCACTAGCCAGAGTGAACGCGTTACAATCGGTCAGATCATGTTACCCCTTTGCTCAAAACCTCCCAGGGCTTCACCCTCCCTCAGAGAGAAGCCAGTGCTTTGCTGTGGCCTATGGGCAATACCCTACATCATTTGCCCCTTCCTCCTTGATCCCGTCACTCCCTCTAACTCAGCTCCAACCTCAATGGCTGTCTAGCTGCACGTCCAATATTGGGACTTTGTTCCAGAACACGATTCCCCAGATAGCTGTATAAAGCACCCCCTGCACCCTTCAGTTCCTCACAGAAATGCAATCTGCTCAGTAAGGCCTTTTTTGACTTCCTTATCAAAGACCACACCCTGGACACCACTCTGCCTCAGGGGACACCCCATTGCACATTCCCGACCTCCTGGGCTCCCTTTGCTGTGGGATATGTCTCCTTAGCAATGTATCCCTTGGAACACAGTATGCAGTTACTTAGGGTACATCAGAAAAACTCAATTCAGTCTACCTGTAGGTTTTCCTTGTATCTTTCTTTCCTGTGTCTCCTCTGCTACCCACAAAGAGCACTCATACTCACAACTCTTCTGACACTTCTGATTACCAAATGGGTGGAGGTTTTTCCCTGTAACAAGGAATTTTCTGCATCACCAGCTGGGTGTCTTACAATTAAATGCGACTCTGACACGATCTACTTGGAGATGACTCAGATCCCACATGGAAAGGGTTCAGGCCCACAAGGTTGCCCCTCTCCCCTTCACATGCCAATTACAAGTCCAGGCTGTTACCTGCACTTCTGGCTCATCGACTATAAATCAGTTTCCCACAACCCCCTCCTCAGGGTTCTTGCTAGGGCTGCTTGCAGAATTGAGGAAAACAATTTATGCACCGGATCACCTATAAAAAGATATAACTTAGGAATAGCCAGATGGAAGAGATACACAGGATGAGGTCTGGGAGGGTGCCGAGCACAGGAGCCTCTGTCCCTGTGGAGTTGGGGTGCATCACCCTCCCAGTGTGGATGTGCTCACCAACCTGGAAGCTCCCCAAACCCCATGCTTTGGGATTTTTATGGGGGCTTCCTCATGTAGGCATAATCAATTATGAACTCCATGTACAGCCTCTCTCTGGAGGATGGGATTGGGGCTGAAAATTGCAAGCTTCCAATCATGGCTTGCTTTTCCTGGGGGCCAGCCCTTCCTCCAGGAGCTACCCAGAGTCACCTCTTTAGGACAAAAGATGAGCCTCGTGCTCTTATCACTTAGGAAATTAAAAGGGACCTAGGAGCTCTGTGCCAGGAAGCAGGGCAGAGACCAATATATAACTTCTATTATCTCAGTTACCTTGTTTATTGTATCTCCTTCCCCCTCCAAGGTAGACACAGCCAAGAAGGCAAGATCCGTAAGTGCCCTGAGCAGTACCTGGTGAACGTAACTGCTCATAAATACCTCCTGAAGAATGCATGCTTCTCTCCTCTTTAGATCACTCGGGGCCTCACATGTATATATACGCATGAGGCACTCACATAGAGCTGTTCATATATAAGTAACTGCAAATGTCATTTAAGCAATGTGAGCCTCTGTTTCCTCATCAAGACAATGAAATTAAATCTAAGGCCTTGAAAATGAGTAACATCTTTTGAAACCCTCATTTTACAGAAGAGGAAACAAGCTCAGACCTGGGAAGAGATGTGCCTGATCCACTTACTGCGGACCCACTGAGTGCTAGGGGTGCAAAGTGAGGTCAAGACCACTCTCTCGGGAGGACAGATAGGAAAACAAAAAATGTCAGTACAAGGCGATAAGTGCTATAACAGAAGAATGGAATATCCCAACATAAGGTGGTGCACAAGGTGTAAGGTAACCAGCAGGCAGAAAGCTAAGTGCTTGAAAGAAAGCAGGAAGAAATGGGGTAGAGCTCTAGGAAGACAGTGAGTAGAACCTGCTTCTATGCAGCCCCCAGGGCTGCATGCCCAGCTCAGCATGCCCCTGGGCATCTCTCCTGCCTTCCCTCCTCAGTGTATATTTGGGCTAAAGATCTCCTTCAGCTGTGCTGCAGACCCGACAACGAACCAGGGTCTGAATAAAGCTCAAAAGGCTTCCTTAAGCAGAGTGGAAAGGGGACTGAGCCATCAACTTGACTAAAAGCTGAACTCTGGCCACAATGCCACCTAAGCACTGACAAGGGACGGGCGTTATAATTAGAGTCTCCAATTCTTAATTGTAATGTGCGACCCATTGACCACACTCAGAGAGATGAAACCTAGCACTTTTTATTCTGCATGCTTTTGTTTTCCCTGCAGCACCCCCTGACCGTGTTTGCATCCACTCTGCATTACCTAGGTCTCTGAGGCCCCTGGGAGCTTTCTGCTGAAAGCTCATCACCAGGTACCAATAACTAAAGCTGCAAAGGCTTCAGAGTGCAGGCTTTTATTTCACAGAGCAAGTCAACCTTAGCCAGAGTGGCCAACACAAACAGAATCCGGTTTGGATCAAGCATACAGTAAGTAGCTAAAAAACACTGACAATGTCTAACACAAACCCAATCAATATGTTTGATAGAAGAATTGATTCTGTTCTACAGGTTAAAGAAGGGAAACACGACACCAATAGAAAATATCAGACAAGCCCTGCTGGTTTGATTAATTCTCAGGGAGACCATCACACAGTCCTCTCAGAAGTATCCCTCTACACCTCCAAATCCCGCTTCACCCCTAATCCACCCTGAATGAATACAGAAGGCAGACTGCAAACTGAGTGCAGGAGACAGAAAGCGCCAGGGGCAACAAGAAGACGCCCCCAAAGTTGCCTGCATTCTGAAAGGAAACCCTTATCTCCCACCCATTAACAGGCATGGTGAATACGGCACAGTCCACGGAGAAGCACTTCAGTATTTCATGTATTTGGCTACAACTGGGATCTAATGAAGTCTCTGGAGAATAAAACCTAGCACAGGGCAACACCCTGACTATTGCCAAAGACAGCCTATGATGTAGACCATCTCTGTCCCTGAAATCAGTTAGTAGTAAGTTGAACCGCACGACTTGCCCTTATTTAGGGGTCAAAACAATCAAAGCCTAGCAATTACACATGCTCCAACCTTACAGTTCTCTTCTACTCCACAGGCAACCTAGGCCCACCCCCTGGACCCAATGGCACCCAATGAACAGGGCCATAGAACAACTTGTCCGAAAGGCACCGGATTTCCTACTTGGTTACTGGAACATTGTTCCTGACAAGATTTACAGTTATGTCATAAAGACAAACACATAGTTTCTCCAAGATATGGTTAAGTATAAAAGTAACAGTATGTTCCAAGTGCCATAAAATAGGCATAGATAACTGCAAATTTATAGTTTTGAAAAAACAAACTCTCGAAAATGCTAAAGAGCTGATGTTTTATAGACAGGCATGGGTTCACACGTTAAATAAACACTACCATCTACTCTCTGACTATTGTTGGATGGAAATGTTTCAAGGATTGATGACACACTTCCCTGCCTTCTTAAATAGAAGCATGTTTCAGGTGTTTTTCTTGACACTTCAAGGACATCAGTTACTATGCTGGGTTCTAAAATAATGATGTCCTATTTGGACATATGAATCTATTGGTGGCAACAGGAAAGACTTAAAAATCTTATTTCTTGTGCTCTTGTATTGGTTTTTTGTAACTAAAACAAAAAAAAAACCCCACAATATTTCTGTATCAGTTTGCTAAGGCTGTCATAACGAAGTACCGGACTTGGAAACTTAAACCCAGAAATGTTCTCCCAGCTCTAGAGGCTGGAAGCCCAAGATCAAGATGTCAGCAAGTTTGCCCTCCTCTGAGGCCCCCCTCCCTGGCTTACACATGGCCGTGCTTACTGGGCTCTCACAGAGACCGGCTTGCTGCATGCAGACTCGCTCTGAGTGGACAGGATTCTAGTGATTGACTGCCACGGTGGAGATAAAGTTGGGTATAACCCTTTCACCCCAAGAATGTTCTACTGTCGTTTCTTTGGTCACCCTGAATCCATAGTGAACTTGCCTGGGGCTGAAACCCATTGGCAAGACAATTGGTGACAGTCGGCAGGTTTCATTGGTGACCAAGGAAAAGAACAGGCTGCCCTCGTGGAAGGGGTGTTTCAGCAGGCTGCATCTGTGGACGGGGAGACATTCAAGTGTCCCCCTGCGGACATGTGGTACTGTGAAGGGGTGGAGGACTGGGGTCCCCCTCAAGGGAAAGAAAATTTGTTGCTCACTGAAATGGCATCACTATGAAGGGTTGTGGAAATAGTAAAGGCCCGCGAGGAGGCAGCACAAGAAGGAGCAGCGGCATGAGAAGGAGCGGCACGCAAGCTGCCAGGTGCCATGGGGCAAGAGAAGGATGCAGTGGAACCATCAGCCCCAGAAATGGAGGAACGGAGATTTGATGAACAGGTAGGGGTAGAGGCCCTGGCCCCTCCTTGGTTGAGACCCCACCTGGTTGAAAGCTGGTGGAGAGCCAGAGGGACTCGGCAACCGCGGGTTCTTCCAGGAGCGGTGCAGCCCCCTCCTCGGGTCGTGGAGCACTCCATGCTCTGCGTCTATCCTCAGGGTCAGGCACAAAAGGAAATGCAGTCTGCTTCTCAAAGGAAGAATTTAAAGGGCCCCATGAAGGTCTTGAGGACCCAGATGTGGCTTGGTTTGAAAAGGCAGGAGCAGACAGAAATTGAACTGGAGATGTGGCAACAACTGAGACCGGAACAGCAGTTCTGGCTGCTGAGGACGAAGCAGAGGCAGAGATAAAGCAACGAGATCGGCCTGTGTGTCTGCAAGACTTTTTTGCTGGACAGGCTGGAGAAGGTGGGTATTGTAAGGCCCACCCATGGTCCTTTTGGTAACTCAACTGAGTAGAACTGGTTTGAATACAGCCAGGATGACCGCTTGGTGGCAATGGATCTCCTCAGGCTTGAGGGCTATTATAATTTGTTGTAATTTTTGTTACTTATTTCTTGTCGTGGATGGAATTTGGTTACAATGCTCCAGCTTTCCCACACAGGGACCACTGCAGAGAACTGAGGGCACATAAATTGAGAGGCGAGAATCCTGGAAGGGTGGAGTGTGGATAAAGTGAAGGTGCCTGTGGCCAGGATTCTCACCTGGCCCTGGTTGGCCGGCTCACTACACAGGTGTGGGCAATGTGTCATTACTGACTCTATATAAAGAGCCCTGCTCAGTGCTCTGGGTGACACGGTGGCACAGCTGCAAGAGAGCAGAACAGAGGCTGGAGTGGTGGCAGCGCTAAAGACAGAGACTGGGATGGCTGTGCAGGCAGAGGAGCCCAGAGGCAGAGACCGGCTTGCTGTGTGCAGACTCGCTCTGAGTGGACAGAATTTTAGCAATTGACCTGCCACTGTGGGAATAAAGTTGGGTATAACTCTTTCACCCCAAGAACATTCTACTGTCATTTCTTTGGTCACACTGAATCCATAGTGAACTTGCCAGGGGCTAAAACCCATTGGCAAGACAATCATGTTTTATTTTTTTATTTTTAAAGTACATGTCCTCTCATGACCTCTCATTTATGCTTGCCTGTAGCTGTGCCTTTGCTTTGCCGGCAGAGTTTACATGTTTTTGTTCAGTGAAATTCCTTTCCTTGTTGTCATTTCTATTCCAGATATAGGGTCTTTACCGCAGATTTTAGATAAAGTAATCCCAATGTGAAGTGTAGCTTTGTCACCATTAAGGAAAAAAAAAAAGCAGTGCCACAAATTTAACGCCAAACTAGTGACATCCCTTCATTCATTTGTTTTGGGAGCAGCTCAGGGGTGGTAGTGCGTGATTTAGACGTGGCATTCCACTTCAAGCAGTGCAAAGTAGTCTGAGAGGCTAAGCTGTCTTCCAAAACAAGTAAAGTGCTTCAAACTCCTCTGACTTTGAGTTCCTTCTAAATATTATTCGAAAGCAGGGTTCAGCAAACTTTTTCTGCAAAAAGGCCAGACAGGAAATATTTTAGGTTTTGCAGCCAGATGGTTTCTGTCACAACTATTTAATTCTGCCATTATAGTTGGAAAGCAGCTGAAAATGATACAGAAACAAATGCATGTGGCTGTATGGACACTGAAATATGATTTTCATAAAACTCTAATGTGCCAGGAAATAGTTTTTTCTTTTTTTGTTTTTTGTTTTTTGAGCCATTTGAAAAAATTCTTAGCTCAGGCCTCACAAAAATGGGTTGGGCGGGTCAAACTTGGGCCAAGAGCCGTGGTGTGCCCACCCCTATTACATTCTAAAAACTCAGTAATTATTTGGTGTTAGTCATAAGACATTTGTCCTACTGAAAACAATCTGAAAACTAAGAATCAATCCAGTACCCCCATTACCTTTTCCCACCCACTGTAGTAGCTCTTTATTTTACCTAAATCAAAGGCCACTGTAAAACAAGCCAAAGTAAGCTCTTTTTCTGAGCACTTTAAGAGTTGCCAAACATCTCTTTATATGCAGGGAAAAGGCAGCATCCTGATGTAAGGCACCATGCCTACAATCTACAGAAAGAAGGACAAAGCTATCATGGGAACCCACATTTACAAAGTAGCACAAGGTAGTGGCAGCTTTACATTTAAATGCATACAAAAACTGTAATTTCACCAAACATCATCATCATGATACAACCTTGCTCAGAGGAAGTGAATAAAGAAGCAAACTTACAGTAAATTAACAAGTGGCTCTTCAGGATGAATGAGAGTGTTCAGTTTTATATAGCTACTAAAGATAATTTTAACAAAGACTTATTTCTTACTCCCTGTCACCTAGACAGTATTCCCTCAGTATTTTTTTCCTTAATAAAAATTTTTTCCTTGAAAAAGCCATCACGATATTAAAAGTTGTATGGGAAATATCCCAGTCTGTAATACCTCCTTTTATTTTTAAACAGACCTTCCCTCTGAAAAGATAAAAGTGTATTGTAGTCTTCCTTCCATTCTCATAAAATTCCTATGTATGGTGCTGTATCTTTTCTCAATCTTAAAGTGGAGAGATGTTAAATTGTTTGCTGGAAATAATTCAGAGTCCTTGGTGGAGCAGAGAATGAAGACCACATTGCTGAGTTACCCTCCAAAGGCTTCTTCCAAATAAGGGACCCATTTCCATTCCGGAAATGGAACCCTGTACTTTTTGGGATGAGAAGATTCTGACCCAAGTACACCTGTGTTCCTGTATTACAAGGTTGACTACGAAGAACTCTGTAAAGCCCATCATTACCATTCTGGACAAGCATGGATTGGCTGTACTGATGGACGGAGTGACACTTATCTCAGTGATCTGCCATCAAATGTGATGTCTAATATCTACCTGAAAGTGAAACCTGATCCACAATTGCAATTCATTTGCGGGGGTCTGGTACTTTTCCAGAAAATATTTTTCTAGTAATTAAGTATACCAACTTGACTCTGAAAATGATCTGAACCTCTGCCACAAAACCAGTGCCCTGTTACTATATGGAACATCAAACATGTCAAATAATGGGTCAGTGCAAAACAAGCCGAGGAGTGTATATCTTTGATTCAGAACAGAATTCTAAAGGCCACAGAACTCTATTTGAATTAATACACTCAATTCTATTTTATCAATGACAATTCATTGATTTGCTAATTTTACAAACCAAGAGGCACCTTTCTCATCTAGTTTATCCTTAAGTGCCCCTTGCACTGGTTTCCTAAATGAACTCTTGTTTTGCACGAATAGACTTCCTGAAGAACCACAGTGCAACCCGAATACCAATATGAGACATCTATCCTGACTTTTTTCTTTTTAAAACAGGAACTGCAGTCTTTCCTAAAAAAGGAAGGGAAGGATATCTAGGAAATAACTATCTACTGAAGATGTAAACTCGTATTTTTGATATTTAAGTGGATATGATGTTGAGATTGTGCATGAGCTCCATCAGTGGTGGAAAATCCCCCTAAGGAAAAGCAAACATGTTCCTTCCTCTTATTCCTGTTCAATCTTTAAAATACTACTACTTAAAAAGTAATAAAATTTATCATCATTCTTCACAATGTTTCCCCAACACTGTGACACAATTGTCGCCTTTCTGTGCCCAGGAAATACTGATGTAGAGAATGAATGATTCTTCAATTTAGCATAAGTGCACTCTGAAGGAAAGGCATGGTGATTACTAAATGATATGAAGAACAGAGCTGGGTAAAAACAATGGAGGCAGTGGTTGTAAAAATAAATCTGAAGAGTAGGGTTGGCAAAGCTGAAAAGTAAGATAACAGGTCTGTCTTGTTTTGGGCTACATTTCACAGTTTTAAAAATATCACAATACAAGCTAGAATTCTACTTGTGTTTACTGCAGGGCAAACTCTCATCCATTTAGTAATTCACCCCAGAATACTAAATCCTTTACAAGACCTCTGTGCATACTGTACTATTGTTGCTCATTACCAAACAATTACCAAAATAATCATTCGGCTTTAACCCAAGGGGATTATAAACAAACCCTTGGAGGTGGAGGGAGGGCAGGATTAAAGGAGAGCTGAAGTTACACAGTGATTCACCTGTACAGGTGTGTGTGGGGGAGTGGGTGTTACAGTGTTCCTGGAAGATACCACAACGGACTACACTGACTAAGAAGTGTGTGACCTTGTGCAAGTGAAGATGGGCTGTTCAAAGACTTGATCTCATGGATAAAAAGATGGGACTTCGTTGAACTCTCTTTGAGATACGTCACAGGGTCCAAACACCAGTTTATAAGTATTTTCGCCCAAGTGTCCGTACTTCACTTAGCTTCTGGGAAAATTCAGCCTCCATTCATCTAATCCAGCACAGTAAGGGCGCCCTGGGGCAGGCCTCCTTTCCACCCGGACGCTCCTGCGTCGCTGGGCGTCCAGCTGGTTGAGTGGGGGGGGGGGGGGGAAGAGGCGCTTTGAAGTTGAAGGGTGGCCTCTCGAACGCCTAAAGTTGAAAAACTGCTGAATCAGGATGCCCCCATTTTGCCAGGTCACTGGCAGCAGGATGCGCCCTTCCCTCACCCCTCCCGTACTCTGCCAAGAAACCGGATCGGCCTGTCCACTCCGTGGTCAACTGCGAAGAGCAGACTGATGTCACTCAGTTCCCCTACAACGGCCCCAAGGTAGAAAAGCGCCGAAACACCTCTGCATCCTCAAAAGAGAGGGCACCCTCCGGAAGGTGACCCCTTAAGGCATTACTATCTGTGCAGCCGCGGCCTGCGGGACGGGGTCAGGAGGAAGGCGAGCGCGTCCGGAGCGCTGGAGGGTGTCCGCCGCCCCCTCGCCTCGCCGCGCCCCGCGGCGGCCAGGATGGCACGGACGCGAGCCGGCCGGTCCGGGGGAGGGGATCCCGCTGGGAAAGCCAGCAGCTCGGGAAGCCCCTGCAGCCGCCCTGGCCGAAGCCCTTAGGGACCACTTGCCCGGAGTTGGCGGCGGCAACCCCCGCGTCCTGTGCGCGGCCACCGCGCGGGCTTCCGGCTTCCCGGAGGCTGCCCCGGGCGAGTCAGCGCAGGGGGAGCGGGCCGGGCCGGGCGCGGGGCCTCCTACCTGTGGTGGACAGCACGGTGCTGGCGAAGAAGAGCGCCGAGGTGAAGTCCCAGTTCCAGTTGCCCGACGCGTTGCTGAGCACCGACACGCCGTAGTTGCTGGCCTCCAGCACCCGGCCCAGGAACTGCTCGAGCTGCTGCTCCGACAGGCACTCGTGCTGCTCCAGGAAGCGCCGCTTCAGCTTGCGCAGCTCCTGGCGCAGCAGGTCCTCGTAGGGCAGCTCCACCGACGAGAAGACCACGGCGCCGAAGACCAGGTAGAGCAGGTAGCCGAGCACCAGGAAGCCGAAGCACCAGGCCGAGCGGTGCCGCTCCACCAGGCGCACGCACGAGCTGCCGGCCAGGGACTGCAGCATCTTGCCCGCTGTCGCCGCCGCCGCCGCCAGGCCCGCGCCGCAGACCGGCCCGCGCGGCCCGCCGCCCTCGGCCGCCCCGCCCGCCCCCCGCCGGCGCCCGCGGCCTGCTATTGGCTCTCTCCGCAGAGGGCTTTCTTCCTTCTTGCCCCGGGTCCTGGCGATCGAAAGGGCCGCGGTGAGGTGGCGCTGAAGCGGCTGCCGGCTCAGGTAACCCGAGAGGCCCCGAGGCCGCGCGGCGAACCCGGCCCGACGCTTCCCGCCTTCCCCCGGCTGCGGCGTCCGCCCGGGCGGGGAGCCGAGGCTGGGAGGCGGGCGGGCGAGGGCGGCCCGGGTTCCCACCCATTCTGCCGTCGGCCTCGGGGGCTCGAGGGCTGAGCAGCCTGCCGCCCAGGGTGGTAGCGAAAGCAGAACCTCAGGGTTCGAGGGCGCCTTGGGTCGCAGAAGCCAACCCCATCCACCCAGCCCCTCACCGCGGGCCCCGAGAGTAAAGGAGAGTTTGGGAAAATCCCTTTTCTGACTTCTTTAAGACATGAAGAGCGAAGAAAGATCCCCAGATGCCAACTAACACAGGAAACCTAGCCATTCCCAAGTGTTTCCTTTTAAGGTGATGAGGGTCAGGGAGCCGCCTTTCTGTGCGTGAGAGTAAAAATTGGGGCACCCTTTGAAAGGCAATTGGGCAATATGTCTCAAAAGCCTTGGAAGAGTTTGTGTCCTGTTAAAAAGAAAAACGCCCAACACGTGGTCACTTCTGGGCCAAGTCACCAAATGGGCCCAACCGTGCAACCTAATGGTGGTTTCCACCTCTACCAGGAGCGGGATTTTGGACCAGCCAGTTTGGAGCTTCCTAGTGCGGTGGTCTGGGTAAGACAGACCCCGCCCCTAAGGGACTTGAAACAGTCCCTAATCTCTTCTTTCGCTAATAAATTCTTGCCCCACTCTCCTCTGTGAAAACCTTCCATTCTGTAAAACTTAGTAAAGCATTTCTCTCTTTGCTAAATGGGATGCTGCCCGATTCATAAACTGCTTAATAAAACGAATTAGATCTTCAAATTTTCTTGATTGAATTTTGTTTTTTAACATTACTCTGCCTGCATGATGTGTCCTAGGAAAAAAATAATCAGAGAAACAGATTTATAGACAAGGCCATTCATAAACAATTATATATATGAAACAAGTGTGTGTGTCTACATGTATATAAAAAATAATGAAGAATCAGGAATAATCCAAATGTTCCAAAATAGGGGAATGGTTAAATTATGGTATCTCACAGTGTAGATACCATATAGCTATTTAAGATGTGTTTGAAGACTATTGAAGCATAAGCAATCATATGTATAGAATATACACAATTTTGTATACAGAATCTCAAATATGTAAAATATTTTTATTTTGTATTGTAAAACAGTTATATTTCTACAACTATATCTTCATAGTAGATCAACTGCATGGAAATAAAACCAGCTCCTAACCAGTGTCTTTGGGGGATAGCAGAGTACATAGGTGACTTTAATTTCTTGTACTTTTAATATTTAAAACATTTTCTCCAGTCGATATATATTACTTTTGTAATAATGAAAACACATTAAAAATAGACAAAATGAGTTGTATAATTATTTACTACAATTCCTAGCTATCTGCCTACTTTACTGAATTCTAAAAAAAAGTAAAAATCATATTTGTGTTTATCTAGAAATTTTCGTGGAAATGTCTAACATACTCTTTAGTGATTTTCACTTTCAGCAAATAACTTTACCTCCTCCTTTACTCAGAAGACTGAAGTCATCCCTCCACTTCTCTGCACTTCACAATCTCTTAATCAGTAATCCAATTCTTCTTCCTTTCCTCTTACCCCTGAGGAAAAAAATACCACCTCATTTTCAAGGTGAAACTGTTAAACCACCACTCTGAGTCTAGCAGCCTATGGAAACTGTTGCCCATAGGCAAGGCCTCTACTCTTTTAGAACTTGAATCCCTCCTTCTCTGCTAGCTCTTTTCTCTCTACTGAAAAAAAATCACTCAGGTCCCTACCATTCTACAGCGTCCTTCTCTGCCATGTGATGTATAAGCCTTGTGCCTTCCTGACCCTTCCTTCTCAGGCTTTGCCAATTTGACATGTTGGAGGCCCTGTTTGTTCCTGAGGCCACCTCCTTCTGTAGCACACACTCAGAGTTTTCCTCCTGGCTTCCATGGTGACTTCCTTCCCTATGGAATTTTTTTTTTTTTTCTGGTGCTCTTTCTGCCTCAGTGTCTCTGCCCATGTGTTCTGAACAGTCTCTGCTCTCTACCCATCTGTGATATAGTACCTATCCTTCAGGGCATAGCTTACATGCCATCCCTCACCCACAAACCTCTGATACCTGAGGGGATGTGATTTCTTCCTCCTCTGAAACCTTTGGTTATGGCAGTTTGTGGGGTAGTGTGTGGTTAACAACTGCATGCATGGGTGTGCTTTTATCATCATGCACTCAAATAGACATACACAAATAGGGCAGCTTTAACATATGATTGCAAATTCTTTGACCCTCCTCTCATGAAAAGGTGGGGTTTGTCCCTTGAAACTGTGGGCTGTGACTATTTCAACCAAGAGAGTAGATCAGAAATGACATTAGGTGATTCCAGGGTTAGAACATGGTAGACTAGCAGTGTCTGACCTTGTTTGCTGGAATGCCCCTCTTTTGGAGTCCTGAGCCACCACATAAGATCTGTGCACCTTAGGGTAGTCACCGTAATCTACCATGTTGGACAGGCCATGTGTAGGTGTCCAAATAACACTCCCAGTTGAGCCAGCCTACAGCTAGTCCCATTGAGGCACCAGGCATGAGTGTAGCCATCTTCAACTCTCCAGATCAAGCCATCCACCTGCTGAATAACACCAAGGGACCTCTGTCAATGACCCGGAACAAAGAATCTCCTAGCTGAACTTGGGCTGAATCATGAGATGTGAGATGATTGTTTTCTTCAGCCAGTAAGTTTTGGGATAACTTTTTATGTGATGATAGATAACTGTAAAGCAGGCATCTGGACTACACTGAACTTTAAAATTCATCATTAGAAGCTTTCTTCAGAAGAATTTGTCCTTGTCTCCCTGTGGGTAAAATTGTAATTTATCCAGAATATCTTGCCTGGCTTTAGTACATATGCATATCAACAGGAGCTCGAGCATGGAGAGAAATATGGCTTTAGTAAATTTGCATAATTCCTCAGGGGTGGAAAGAAGTTCATCTCCATATCAGTGGGTAATTACCTGCACAACCGAGGGTGTGTCTGAACCTGAGAGTTTAAAGGGAGGCGCCAGCTTGCTTGCTTGTTTGCTGCTGCTGGAGCAGGAGAGAGAGATGGGCCAGACTGCAGTTTGTAAGCAATAAGCGGATTTTAAACTTTATTTGTCCCTTTGACTGATTTCGGTTTTTAGAGGTATTTTGCACTGGGATTTCTTCTACCTGGACTTAAATCTGGCGTAGTTGGCAGGATTCCTCTGGACCCGAAATCTGTCATAATGGGTGCAACCTTTGAGAGGGCCGCCCCTAGAAATGATGGGGAGAAGTGGTGCTAGTGCCAAGGGATGTGTGTCTACACTCATGTGGTTGTGGAGGTGCCACCACCGCTGCTGGCCATGCTGACCCCAGCCCATGGCCCGAGCCTAAGGCTACTGCTTCTGCCACTGTTGTTGCTCCTGCTGCCAGCTGGAGCCTGGTCACTGCTATGGAAAGGAGCAGATATCCGGGTCACCTTGATAGAGAAGCAACTGGAGACTGTGTACCACACCATGCTGGCTACAGAGCCCATCACTGGAACAACTCCGACCTGTCCCATCACGGGGTGGGTGAGATACCGGACCCAAAGGCTACGGAGTGGCGTGGCACAGATACCTAGCATATATCATGTGACTGGCCATTTGCTTTGGCATCCCCAGGGAATGACGAAGCAGACGCATTGGCCCAGGTGTGCTGGCTAGAAAGAAAGCCTGCCTCTGATGTGGTCTAATGGCTACATCAGCGTTTGTTGCATGTTGGGCAAAAGACAATGTGGGCCCAGCTGTGGGCCTTGCCATTGACCTTTGAAGAAGTCAGCCAAGCCCGGAAGGAGTGCCCTGCATGTTGTGAATATCAGCAAAACACCAAGAGGGGCCTAGAGTGTCTCTTTGCAGCCTATGGCCAGTCGCCGGTGATTGAGAGCAGTCAAGGCACCCACTTTATTGGACATGTGTTGCAAGGATGGGTGCAGCAATTAGGAGTAAAATGGACGTGGCCCTGGACATTTTGACACATGGACCGGCTATGGCTGGCTCTGCTGGCACCTTGGGGAAATGTCCTGGAAGCTGGCCTCCTGTGTATTCCTGAAATAACAGAAAAGTGGCCCCCCACAATCACGGTTATTTGCTTCTACAGTCCTTGTGTCCTGGATACGCCCCGTGGCTGCAGCTGCCACATAATGGCTGGAATGGACGGGCTTTGGACTTAATCTGCATGAGACTTTGAACCTAGCTGAAGCCTCTGGCTTGAGAATTACCATGATTGTATTGCTGTTGTCAAGAAAAAGAAATGCTTAAGGAGAGGCTTGACTTTGTCTCATCTTTGGTAAAAGTTTTGTGAGTAATCTAGCATGGTTGTTAGGAATGAGTAAACAGGTGTAGAAACATATTTTGTGCTTACTGAGAGATTGTGCTGTAAAGTACATTTACTTAATCTGCATAGGCTGAATCCTCTGGCTTGAGGAGTATCATGATTTTATTGCTGTTACTATCGTGTGTCATTAGTTTGGTTGGAACAGGAGGAAAGAATAAATTGTAAGGCAAGATTTCTTGAGGGGTGGCCTGTGGGTAAAATTGTAATTTATTCAGAATAGCCTGGCTTTAGTACATATGCATATCAACAGGAGCTCAAGGGTAGAGAGAAGTATGGCTTTAGTGGATTTGCATAATTCCTCAAGGGTGGAGAGAAGTTCATCTCCATATCAGTGGGTAATTACCTGGGCAAAGGAGGGCTTATCTGTACCTGAGAGGTGAGGGGGAGGGCTGGTTTTGCTGCTGCTGGAGCAGGAGAGAGAGATGAGCCAGACTGCAGTTTGTGAGCAATAAATGGGTTTTAAACTTTATTTCTCCCTTTGACTGATTTCAGTTTTTAGAGGTATTTTGCGCCAGGATTTCCTCTCTGTGGACTTACACTCCCCTATTTCACTTCTCTGACACTCTGTGCAGGTCCATATTAACAACCAGGCCAGGGATCCCGAATACTTTAAAATTGTGTGTTACCCTCGGACAACAGGTAGAAAGTGGAAATACCATGCAAGTGGTCTGATAGGGGCCAAGGTCTTGCCCTGCAGGGAGAGATCTGTGGAGGAGAGCCTGGAGGTGGGTGGGCTGAGGGATGTGAGGACTTCAGAGTTGGCAGGAATCATGACAAGAGAGGTTGGGTCGGCTCCCTTACTCTTCTTGGCCCACTGTTATGGACACATTCTTCTGTCTTCAAGAAAGATAGCAATCTTATTAGGATTTTTTTTCTTCCAGCTACTTCTCTTCTGGCCTCCTCCAGGGGACTGTAGAGCTGCAGCTGACCCCCAGGCCATCCTGCCTCCACCTCAGCATGCCAGAGGCCATCCCGGAAAATAATGGGAATATGCAAGAAAGTTCAGAGAGGAGTGCAAAGATTCACCAGAGGAGAGGGAGCAAGGGTGGAATGGGGGTGGAGTGAGTGGGAGAGGCAGCATGTTACCAGGCCAGGCTGCTTTGTGCATGGTGTTCTCATTAATCAGCATAACCTGGAGACCCAGGACCAAGGTTTGTGACAAACAAGCGTTGTGCTTGGCAGAGAGCCTTGCAAGTTACTCTGACAGAGCTAATGCTGTGAATGGTCACTTATCACTACTGTGATGTATGGTAGGTGTAAATGGCAAGTAGTTCACAAAAATAGGTTTAATTATCTCAACAGGTTAAGAAGAGAACAATTTGTAGAGATAGTAGTACTGTAGGAAAGTGTTTCATACAGTTTCAAAAAGTGAAATTTACAAACACAGGGTTGGGAAAACCCAGTCAGCAGCAATTATAAGATGTGAGCATTTGTAATTCCTTTTCTGGGTTTATAACCGAAGAATTGAAAGCAGGAACTAGAAGAGCAATTTCATTCCTTTTCAAGGCAGACGTCCTTCACTTCCAGGGAGTGTTGGGCAGTCTAGGCAGGACCCAGCACAGGGGACCTCAGAGGCCTGACACACGCCCAGATGAGACACACCTGCTCCATGAGGGGTCTGTAAATTCAGCTTGGAGATACAGCAGGAAGAGTCCCAGCATTTGCCCCGAGGAAGGGAAATTCAGGATGATCTGTTAGCCACATGCAAAGAAAAAATATGTGAATGTAAGAGCTAGGACTAATGGGTGGAGGATACATGGTGTAAAATTAAAAAATCACTGTCAGAGAGAACATTCTAATCATATGCCTTGACTACGGACGGAATGAGCTGCCTCTAGAAACAGTGAGCTCCTTGCCATTAGTCAGGAAAACAACACAAATTAGAAAGGCTGAATGGGCAGCGTTCAGCCTTATGTCATTGACATCTTTCCAAGTCTGAGGTTTTATGGTTGCAGCATTTATGAGGTCAAGGGCATGGGAGGGAGGAGGAAAGCAAGCGAAGCACAAAGGTGCCCTGAGGCACCTTTGAAAATTGTGGATTCCACACCAGGATGCCCAACGCATGGCAGCCCTTGAGCTGCTGACTCCCACATGTGGACATGTGGACAGATCAACCTTTAGCTTCTCTGTCATTTTCAGTAAAGGGTGTTGCCCACCCCTTATCATGGTGGGAGGTGCCCAACCCATGAGGAGCAAGGATCAGGGTCTGCTGGCAGCGCAGATGATTCCCTTCAGGTCGTTCTGCCCACTCAGGCCTGAGACACACTATCCTCCCCAGGGCTGAGCGATGCTCATAATTTCCCTGCCCCATCTCTCTCTCTAAGCCGCATGTCCAATTGCACTTAACCCATGAGCATTAAAATATAATCCATCTCTGCTCACCTCTTATCCAATGCGCCCTCCATGGGACCAAGAGATTAGGAGGGAAAGGAAAAGAAAAAGGGCTCTCCTGGAGGCAAGAAAGATTGGTGACAAAGAGCAAATGAAAGGGGCAGAAGCTGGGGGTTTATTTTTATTTATTTATTTATTTTGGGGGGGGTTTTAACAATCTTTATTTTTTTTATTTTTATTGTTTTTTTACAATTTATTTTGGTATCATTAACCTACAATTACATGAGCAATATTGTGGTGATTAAACTACCCCCTTCATCAGGTCCCCCCCACCAACCCTATTACAGTCACTGTCCATCAGTGTAGTGAGATGAGAATCACTACTTGTCTTCTCTGAGTTGTACAGTCCTCCCCGTGACCCCCCACCCTATGTCTGCTAATCGTAATGCCCCTTTTACCCTCTTATCCCTCCCTTCCCGCCCTTCTTCCCCAGTCCGTTTCCCTTTGGTAACTATTAGTCCATTCTTGGGTTCTGTGAGTCTGCTGCTGTTTTGTTCTTTCAGGTTTTTTCTTTGTTCTTATACTCCACATATGAGTGAGATCATTTGATACTTGTCTTTTTCGGCTTGGCTTATTTCACTGAGCATAATACCCTCCAGCTCCATCCATGTTGTTGCAAATGGTAGGATTTGTTTTCTTCTTATGGCTGAATAATATTCCATTGTGTATATGTACCACATCTTCTTAATCCATTCATCTACTGATGGACACTTAGGTTGCTTTCATTTCTTGGCTATTGTAAATAGTGCTGCAATAAACATAGGGGTGCATCTGTCTTTTTGAAACTGGGCTGCTGCGTTCTTAGGGTAATTTCCTAGGAGTGGGATTTCTGGGTCAAATGGTATTTCTATTTTGAGTTTTTTGAGGAACCTCCATACTGCTTTCCACAATGGTTGAACTAATTTGCATTCCCACCAGAAGCTGGGGGTTTAAATTAAAAAAAAATAATAATAGAAGAGCTGAGAGCATTCTAGTCCACAGCTCTGCCCCACATGCACCTTTGGAAGCCACACACTTCCTTCCCCTGACCCCCCCGCCCCCATGGCTCAGAGGGCTCCAGTGCTGTTACATGCCTGTGGTCACCTCACTGCTCACTCGGCTGCCTCGTCACTCTATCCAAAACCAGGTCATGTGTCTCAGCAGCTTGGAATGGGTGCATGTAGGCTTTGTTTCAGACTATTACTCCATGTTGGGGGTTATGACCCTAATGCTAGCAACAGAGAAAAGAGTTGCACAATATGTGTTTGCCTTCTGAAGTGGCCCAAGCCCGCTGCTGGTTCATCTCGCTTTGTGTCCCACTCGCACCTGAGCTTGCAGCTTTGACCACACAGCGCAATGCTTTTCATAAACTAGTGTGTGTGCACGTGACACAGGCCAGCAGATGAACTCAGGGTGCCAAGTCTCATCCAGGAAGCTTTCCTGCAGAGAATGGCTTTAAGCTGAAGGTCAGAGTTTTATCTGTTCAAGAATGTACCTACTCAGAGAGAAAATGTTCAGGTCTGGGCACACTGAGGTTCCCCACCTAATCCCTCTGAATCATAGGGCCAGGACTCCAAATGAACCTATAAATGTACATTCCACACTCTTCTGAGTTGGCTACATTAGGACCTTTTCTAGATCTTACAACAGTGTAACCCCCTTAACACAGGCTGTTTCCACTTAAACTTTCTGGTATTTCAAGAACACATTCAAATCTGCCTTCAGATAACCTGTTTTCAACGATCTAAATACACAAAACCCCATCTCTCCTCCCTCTGAAATCATGCTACACTCATAATCTGTTTGAGTCTCTAGGTCCCTAACACGCACCTCCCAGGGACATTATTTTTATGAGTACATGCTTTGTCTCCCCATGAGACTGTATACTCTTAGGAGGAATCCTTGTGTCTCTTAGCTCTTTGTATCCTTGATAGCACTCAGTGCAATCCTTTTACATGATATATATATGCTTAACATCTTTGATTGTTTGATTAATAAATATTCATAGTGATTACACTTTCCCCAGGTGGCAGTGTATTGTTCAGTAGGAAATATTTTTAGAACCATGGTCAACGACCCTGTGCTTAGGCAATAAGTATGTTACTGCTTTCAATGTGAGAAAACTGGTTCTTAGCACAAGGAACTGCTCAAGAGGCCCAAGAGAGGGACTAATTTACTTTGGGCATCATTTCATTCCATTGCATTCTAGGATTTTCCATATGTAGAGAAGACCTTTCAGGTTCTTTTTAAGCCAACAGAAGGCAAAGATCCTTTATTAGACTTTTAATTTTGAATGTCTGCCCTGCCCATCATCTTAAAACAAAACAAAACAAAACCCCTCTTACAGATTCTAGGAACAGCAGGACTGTGGCCGTGTCCCCCTGATCGGGCTAGGGATAGAACTGGAGCCGAAGCCAGTCAAATTGATGGCTGTCTGTCTATCAGTCAGATTCACCGCAGTTCTTTGAAAATCCAGTGGGGATTTTCAGGCAGTGGTAGGGACTGAACGGGATCTGGTGAGAGATGAGGAAACTGCTTGGATGAAAAATAAGAAAGGAAAAGACACAGAAGGAAGAGCAAGCTTTAGCGAAATGGTAGAAATGGAGGTACATGATGTAGACTGAGGAGAAAACAGAAGATGACAAAGCAAAAGTGGCGAAAAATAATGCTTCCAAACATTTGACTGTGAAAAGGGAAAAGAACAGAAATTAGAGGAATTTAGAGGGTTATTTCTAATTTCAGGAGGGAAATTTTAACACAAAGGCACTGGAGAAAGATCAGAAACAGAAACTGGGAAAGAAATCCCAGAGAGAGTGGTGGCCTGTAGGCCAAAGGAAGAGAGACTAACCAAGAAAATACTCAAGAGTGCTGGATGCTTCACGAGGATAACAAAGGGCAAGGGTGAGAGTTCGGGAACCACATCCCGTGCAGTTTTAGAGGTTCGGGAGGTACTGTGGTTAGGGAGAAAGAGGCAAGAACTGAAGACTGGAAGCCCAGGGCATGAGTTAGTCCCTGGAAGGAAGGGGAGCCCTCGAGGATACAGGACAGAGGCTGCATGTGTCTGTATATGTGAGGGCATGCGCTTAAGATGAGAAAGACTCGAGATGCTTGTTTATTGTGGGGAAGAAACCAGAGGAGAAGCTGGTTTTGAAGCAAGAGAAGAAAGAGGAGGCAACTGATCAAGTCCACAGGAAGTAGGCACGCCCGAATCAACAGCACAGAGGCGCTAGACATGGAAACAGAGAAAGTGACGGGTTGGACTGGTCATTCACTTATTTACCGGTTCATTTAACAAATACAGATTCGGTACCTGCCATGTAACAAGAATTGGGCTAGGTTCAAACAATATAACAGTGAGCAAGTGATTATGTGTCTTGTCTAAAGAAACATGTTCCAATGAGAGAGTCAAACACTAACAACATATGAAGAGTAAGGCGCGGGGAACAGCAAGGTGTGTAACAGGGAGGTCTATCTGAAGATGGGGAGCAGAAAGTGGGGGAAATTGAGCGGAAATTATGCCCAAAGTAAATTAATCCCTCTCTTGGGCCTCTCTGAGCATGTGCTGCTTGAGCTGAGCTGAAAGATAAAAGGAATTCACTACAAAAAGAAAGAGGTGGGACCCAGGGAGTGGTTGAAACTGGTGGGAAAAGAAGCTAGAAAGGCGGGGGTGGGGTCAGGTCATGCACGGATTTAAAGGCAGATTAAAAATTCGGGTCCTTTTCCTAAGAATTTAGGGAAATGTTTTCAACAAAATGGCCACTTTGCCGTGCAGAGAATGGGTCTGAGGAGAGCAGGAGTGGGTGCGGACAGAACCACTGGGTTGGGAGGAGGGGAAGGAGGGCAGCTTACCCCATGCCTGGCAGCAGCCGTAAGGGCAGACATTGCTATCTGTTCTGCCCTTAGCTGTAGCCTCAGCACCTAGAACAGCACCCTGGCACATAGTGGGAGCTCAATAAATGGTCATGGAAAAGGAAATGAATGAAAGAATGAATGTGAGCGGAAGGGCATAGACTTGAGAGACTGTCAGGATTTGGGGCTGGACTAGGTAGGTGGGTGTAGGTGCTAAGGAAGGAACCAGGATTCTGACTTGTATACCAGCTTCGATCGTGACGGTGTCATTCATTGGAGTGGGGAACATGGGAAAGGATAAGGTCTGCAGGCGACAACCATCACTTTAGTTTGGGACAAGCTAAGTTTGAAGTACTTCTCAGATATCTAAGAGAACATGTCCCACGAGGCAGTTGTATATACAATTTTAGTGCTTAGAAATTTCTTGGTGGCGATACAAATCAAAGCAGTGGGTTATCCGATGTAATATTCATATTCACATGTGGAACATTCTTCTAGATGGTGACTCAGTCTTGGCTTTGCCATGATAGTGAGTGTCTGAAGTTTAGTAAAGGAGTAAGATATCGGAGTAAAGAGAGTCAAGAATGCGTGGATGTTGGTTGATCGAGGGAACATTGACATGGATGTTACATATTTCTCAGGGAGATGATAAGAGCTGAAGCGTGAGAAACAGCATGAGCTAGAGTCTTCAGAAACCTGGTGAGTGTCAGATGAGACAAAGGAATCCGGCTGAGAAGTCCCTAAGTGCTGCAAAGACGCACAGGTAGAGAGAAGGGCAGTATACTAGGTTTCAGAAGACTCAGGTTCCACTCCTACTAGCTATGCAGCTGGAGTAAGTTATTTAAATCCTTGAGCACTTTTTCTTCGTGTGCTTAGCAACAACAACAACAAAAAGAATGAAGAGGAGTGATAGTAACCCATTAAATCTGTGAGAATCAAAGAAAATAATTTTTACCTACATAAAGAGTTGAACACTATGAAAAAGTGAGCCATGGCTGCAATTTGTTTGCATAGATGGGCTCTAACAAGAGTCCCAAGTATTCAGAAGGCAAAAGGCCCATTTAGAAGTGGGTTAGGTTATCCAGAAGATTTTCTTGGAGGACGTTATTCCTGACCTTGGACTTGAAATAGCAGGTGGTGGATATGGACCTGTGTTTTAAAAAATTAAGAAAATATTTGAGACAAGAATTAGCAAGCCACAGATTGACCTAAAATAAAAGTTTAATTGAAGGTGGAGTATAAGTAGCTAAACAAAGTAGAAATAAAAGCTATAGTGCTGTTACTGCTTCTTAAAGTACCAGACATGTGGTTATATTCTCCAAGGTACAGAAAATGCTGTTCTATTCATTTCAGTATAAAGCAGAGGCTAAGTCTATAATGCTGCGCAGCGCCCCACCTAGACCTTTTCCCAAAGCTCAACTTCCAGTCAACCTCTTTGGATCTTGATGAAAGTATATCCCATAACTGGCTATCTTCTGAGGCCCTAATCCACTAAGACACTCCCAAATAAAAAGGCTTCATGTTTCTTCCTTGTGGTGACTGAGCTGTTACCACAGAATGCAAACTGAATAGGATGGTGGTGGTACGTTTTAGTCCCTGCAAGAATTCAGAGTTTTGCTCTATTGCTCTAGTAGTTTGTATGCTTGCCCTGTACTTGCTTTTAAAGCAAATCTTCTATATTAACGGTCACTTCCTAATGACCTGTACCACCTGCAGTGCTGTATCAATGCACTAGAGCAGAGTGAGGGGCAGGATTCTGAAGATAGCCCTTGAGAGTTCTCCCTGGCTACTCAAACACTGATCCAGGTACTTCTGTACAGGGATTTTTGCACACGTAATTAAAATTATTAACCAGTTGACCTCAAAACAGAGAGATTAATCTGTGTCATCCAGCAAGGCCCATTATAATCACATGAGCCCTTAAAATCAGAAGAGGAAGGCTGAACAGTCAGAGAGGAGAGAATGGGGCAAAGGGGAAAATGGAGAGATCTGAAGCCTGAGTGGGACTCCACCCACCATTGCTTGCTTTGAAGAAGGTCCCAGGCCAGGAAATGCACATACTTTTAGAAGCTGAGAAAAAACCCCAGCCGGCAGCCAGTAGAAAGATGGAGATCGCAGTCCTACCTTCACAGGAAGTAGGTTTTCCCTACAATCTGAATGTGTCTAGAGGTGGGATCTTCCCTGGCACCCTCAGCAAGGGGTGCAGCCCTGCTGATACCTCAGTTTCAGCCCTGTGAGACCAAGTAAAGGATGCTGAGTCGTATTGTACCCCAACTTCTAACTCTCAGAAATCAGAAGATGACAACTGTGTATTGTTTTAAGATGCTAAGTTTGTGGTTATTTGTTATGGCACTGATAGAAAACTAGTACCAATAGATGTATTGGACTTGGGGGTGAAATTCCTGAATTCAAATGCTAGGCCCTGGCTCAGAGCAGCTGTGTGATGTTGAATGAATATGTGACCCCCTGAATCTGTCTCCGCAGATAAAAACAAGGATCATATTAATGCAAGCACAGAATTTTCATGGTGTATGTATTAAGGGGATGGCATTTGTCTGTAAGACTTAAATAAGATAATCTGAAAGTCCTTTGTAAGCCCAGAAGTGCTACAGAAATGCTGATTATTGCCAAGGAAACATTTGTCACCCCTACCCCATGATAATTATTTGATGATGATCAAGGCGAGAAGTCCCTTGGTTTCTTATCCTTCCTGCCTCTGCAAGCCTTTTATATGCAGGGATTTCCTGGGCAATGTATATTTGGACTGTAACCAGATGCACTCAGCTCACCACAGACACAAATTCCTGTGAAAGAAAAAGCATAATTTCTTTTGATTTACCAAGAACTTGTAGGCTTTAAGTATATGGTACATTCTGCGAAGTCAGCAGGGAACCTAAACCTATTAAATGAAATCTAATCCTTAATTTAACTGACCGGCAAGACAAATACTAGGATTAAAATAAACTAAGAGTATTGGTAAGAACACTTATTACTTATTTAGAGATAAGCACTGGGCTAAGTGATTTATATTTTTTCTGAGACTCCAGCAAGTCCACAAATGGAAACAGTTACACCCATGATAAACATAGGGAAACTGAGGTTTAGGGAAACTGATGTCTGAGGTCAAACAGTTCCTAAATGAAAGGATTGGGATTAAGGAAAGTTTGTTGAACATGATGCCTTTCATTCCATTCTTTATAGCTGCTGGTGCAGAACTCTGTAGATATGTCTTATATTTGCAAAATGTAATAGATTCAAGTCTTTAGTGGAAATTCTGTAATATAAAGTACTTGTGTTCCTATAAATTGGTCACTTCATATGTTTCTATGTCTTCCTACTTCTAATTCATATATAAGACAACCTAATTATATATATATATATATATATATATAATGTGTGTGTATATATATGCATATATATGCAAACACACATATACACAACCTTCTTGTTCATATATACATAAACACAAAACCTCATTTTAAAACTGTGTATAACCATACACATGTATTTTTTCCCCTAGTGTCTCTTTCATTCACATTTCCTATTTACTTCTTCTCCAGTATTTTTTTTCTTTCCTCTATCTTTCTTACCTGATCTTTCTCCTTCACAGGCCATAATATGAAGCTAAAGTGTATTCTCACTGATTGTGTTCATCTAAAGGAATTTTTGCTTTATGTTCTTAGCTTTTAAATGGCTTTGAAATAATACTAAATTGTTACTTTCACATTTTGTGGTTTTCCAGGCCTCAGCCTGCTTTTATGGTATGTCTTCTTTTTGATTGGAAAATCGTTGGTGGGTTGAGAAAGTACCTTTCCCATCTTTGTTACATTCATAAGGCCTAAAACAGAGCTTTTAACAAAAAGAAATAGTGGAGAAACTCTTCAAGTTCTCTGACATACTATATTGCCCTTCTTTGTATTACGTTCTTATTGCAAGATTACCAGGTTTGTATCAGTAAGTGATTGGATATCTCAGCCAGGCTGAGATAGTTCCGCTTTGGAACAACTGTGCAGGAAGGAGAGGCAGTCCAGGAACTGCTGTGAACAGCACATGAGGTATGGTCACTGGGGATGGTTATGTCACTGAAAGCTATAAAATATTTTTAGTCATATTGTAACTACTAACATTGCAAAATTTTAAATCAATGGGTTAAGAATGAAATAAAAATACCTCCCAATGTTCCCCAAATTCCCGCTTGTTAAGGATTGGTTCACAGTTGAGTTCAGCCTAGTACAGAAGTAGAAATAGTCTGAGACCTCGTCATCCTAAACATTGGCACTAATTCTGCTATTGATTCCGGTCACTGAATACGTGTTAAAGTCACTTAACTTCTGGATCTTAATTTTTATCACACATAGAATGAAGAAATCTAAGGTTCTTTCTTGCTTTGTTACTGGTATCCTCAGTATGTCTACAATCTCCCTCCTCAATTCTTCAACTTCTACCCTCTTTGTGATTCTATATGGAAACTTGTGAAAAGAAAGATTTCTAATCTTTTTCTTATACCATTCTTATCTTTTGCTCACTCCTTTCTTAGTCACAAAAATAGCTCACTTCTACTTCCAGCCTTGAGGGAGTTACTGGTACTGAAGTAGCCTTCCTAACATAAGCTACAGTAAAAATGGACAAAAATAGGAGGCACCTTTTTTTTTCAGGCAGTGGACACAGGCACCACAGGACTGTAATTCCAGAGAGCAGAGAAACTACAGAATCATGACAGTCCTACTGAGCTGAAGAGTTAGAGATTAGAGTTGAAATAGCTGGAATTTATAGAGTGGGGCATTGGAGAAGAAGGAGCTGTGGGGGTCCTTTGTGGATGGGTCTGAGAGCTGGTCTACAAATGAACAGGGCGAGGCCCCCTGAACCTTACCACATGGCAGCCATTACAAGGTTAAGAGTGGAACAGAGATGTGTCAAGTAGAGCAGTGCTGAGAAAGAACCATCCTGGGGGATGCTGAAGTTCCAGTCTAGCTAGAGTAATATCCTGTTGTAACCTTGGTGTTCAGCTGAAACACTGGGAACCAGCCCTAGGAGTCAGGACCATGCTCTGGGGTAGAATCTAACTGAGAATGATGCAAGAAGCTTAAAATTAAGTCTAAAAAGGGCTACTGGGGATACAGAGTATGGAGATTAAGTCCTGCCAATAAAGAGGGCCTTGGGAGTGCCTTAAACTCTATACAAATGTGGACTAGCAAAGCCCATGGCTCAGCCTACACCCATTCAAGGTGACTGGCCAGTAATAGAACTGCCTGCTAAAACAAGACTCAACACTCAGAAGAAATATAACAAAACTCAGAGTTCTCTACAAAATATTATTTAAAATATTCAACACTCAACAAAAAATTGCTACACATAAAAGATATAGGTAAATATGAGCCATAGCTGTGAAAAAACAGCCAATAGAAAAAAAACAAGTATGTCTCAGATATATTTGACTTTGGCCACAAAAGATTTAAAAGCAATTATTCTAACATATTTAAAACAATTAAAGGAAAATAAAATCTTAATTAGGGAACAGATAGTATCATCCGATAAATGGAAAAGATAAGAGGGAAACAAGTGGAAGGTCCACAACTGCAAATACAATAATCAAAATAAAAAATTTACTGGGTATTTATATTTAAAGAGGCAGAAGAGTCTGTGATATTGAGCATAGAAATCGGGAGATCTCAAGAACAGAGAGGAAGAGATTTGAACAGGAGAGAGGAAAAGATGGCAGCGTGAGTAGGGTGGCAGAAATCTCCTCTCAAAAACCATATATATTTTGAAAATACAGCAAATACAACTATTCCTAAAAGAGTTACCAGAAGTTACAGTACACCAGCCAGTCTACATCTAGGAGAAGTCAACATCTCATGGAAATGGGTAAAGTAAAAATACACGACCCAGCAGGACCAAGTACTCCTCCTACCCCAGCTCACTGGCAGGAGGAAAAGAATCAGAGCAGGGAGGGCGTGGAAGCACAGAACTGCTCAATAACCAGCCTTAGTAATCCTCACCAGGAGCACAGACACACATTGCTTGGTGCTCTGGATATTAGAGGAGGGGAAAAGCAAAATCCAAGACTAAGACTGCAAACAGGTTCCCACAGCCAGCTGCCCTGGGACAAAAGAAAAGCAGGCACTTTAAAAGTCTTAAAGGGACAAGGATTTAACAGGTGGACAAAATTGTCCTGGCCCACTCAGCCCAGCAGGCTGGGAACTTTAAGGAGCTTCAGGTACCCTATTCCTCGGCTGGCAATGAAGCTCCAAGGCCCCTCACCATGATAAGCAGTCTGCCCTTCCTTCCTCCCCAACAGCACCTGTAAGCAAACCGGCTGTCCCCACCATTGCTGCAGACGAGCCAGAGAGCAGCCCCGCCTTAACACAGAAGTTTCTCTCTGTGCACGGCTAACCGGCCCAGACCCAGAAGCTGCTACTTGCACACAGTTGACTGGATCAGACAGTGGACATGGGCTCAGATTCTGGGAGGCATGAAGGGGCTCTGATCTCGCGGCAGAACACACGACGCTCACCCGCAACCCCACCAGGGCCCTAGGTTAACCTGAAGGCTGCCCCACTGATGGCGGTTTAGGGTATTAACCCAGAGGCTGCTCCCTGCACGTGGTTGACAGGCACAGACAAAAGGGACAGGTGCAGAGACCAGGAGGCATGAAGGGGCCTAGTCCTTGCGGCAGACACACATACTGTTGGCCTGAAAGCACCACCAGTGCCCTAAGCCATCCTGAGGGCCGCACTGCCCATGGCAGCCTAGGTGATTAACACAGAGGCTGCTCCCTGTGCACAAATAACTGGCACAGACAGAGGAAACAGACAAGCCGACCGGCAAGTAGGAAGGACATTGTTTTCCCCGCTGACACACATGCCACTTGCTGGCGACCAGTCCCATTAGCATGAAAAGGCAGAAGAACCTTGTTCAACTCAAAATCCCTCAAACCCCAGAGAGAGGGCTTAGTGAGACTGAAATCACCAATCTATCAGAAAAATAACTCAAAATAAAAGTCATAAGCATGCTGATGGAGCTACAGAGAAATATTCAAGAGCTAAGGGATGAACTTGGGAGGGAGATAACAAATGAAACAATCAATTGAAGGTCTTAAGAGCAGACTGGACGAGGTGCAAGGGACTGTTAATGGAATAGAAATCAAAGAAGAGGAATACAGAGAAGCTGAGGCAGAGAGAGATAAAAAGATCTCTAGGAATGAAAGAATATTAAGAGAACTGTGTGACCAATCCAAATGGAATAATATTTGCCTCATAGGGGTACCAGAAGAACAGAAAGGGATAGAAAGTGTCTTTGAAGAAATGATAGCTGAAAAGTTCCCCAATCTGGGGAATGAAATAGTTTCTCAGACCATGGAAGTCCACAATCTCCAAACACAAGGGACCCAAGGAGGACAACACCAAGACATATAACAATTAAAATGGCAAAAATGACAAGGTTGGAGTATTAAAAGCAGCCAGAGAGAGAAAAAAGATCACTGACAAAGGAAAACCCATCAGGCTATCATCAGACTTCTCAGCAGAAACCTTACAGGCAAGAAGGGAGTGGCATGATATATTCAAGACAATGAAACAGAAGAGCCTCGAAGCAAGAATACTCTATCCAGAAAGATTATCATTTATATTTGAAGGAGGGATTAAACAATTCTTAGATAAGCAAAAGTTGAGGGAATTTATCCCCCACTAACCATCTCTACAGTGTATTTTAAAGGGACTGCTCTAGATGGAAGCATGCCTAAGTCTAAATAGCTGTCACCAGAGAAAATAAAACCACAGCAAGGGAAGAAAACCAACTAAATACTAACTAAATGCAAAATAAAATCAGATATCTACAAAGTCAGTCAAGAGATTCACAAAGAGTACAGAATAAAACACATAACATATAAACAGTGGAGAAGGAAGAAAAAGAAGGGAGAGAAAAAAAGAATCATGAGACTGTTTCTACTAGCATAATAAGTGAGTTAAGTTAGATGGTTAAAGAGTAAAGAGGCTTCCCTTGAACCTTTGGTAACCACGAATCCAAAGCCTGCAATGGAAACAAATACATTTCTATCGATAATCACCCTAAATGTAAATGGACTGAATGCACCAATCAAAAGACACAGAGTTACAGAATGGATAAAAAGAGCAAGACTCATCTATATGCTGCTTACAAGAGACTCATTTCAACCCCAAAGACATTCACAGACTAAAGGTGAAGGGATGGAAAAAGATACTACATGCAACTATTAGGGAGAAAAAAAGCAGGAGTTGCAGTACTTGTATAAAACAAAATAGACTTCAAAACAAAGAAAGTCACAAGAGACAAAGAAGGACATTACATAATGATAAAGGGGTCAGTCCAACAAGAGAATATAACCATTATAAATATCTATGCACCAAACACAGGATCACCTACATATGTGAAACAAATACTAACAGAATTAAAGGAGGAAATAGAAAGCAATGCATTCATTTTAGGAGACTTCAACACACCACTCACTCCAAAGGACAGATCAACCAGACAGAAAATAAGTAAGGACACAGAGGCACTGAAAAACACATTAGAACAGATGGACATAATAGATATCTATAGAACATTCCACCCAAAATCAGCAGTATACACATTCTTCTCAAGTGTACATGGAACATTTTCCAGAATAGACCACATTCTAGGACACAAAAAGAACCTCAGCAAATTCAAAAAGGCTGAAATTCTACCAACCAACTTCTCAGATCACAAAGGTATAAAACTAGAAATAAATAGTACAAAGAAAACGAAAAGGCTCATAAACACATGGAGGCTTAACAACATGTTCCTAAATAATCAGTGAATCAATGATCAAATTAAAACAGAGATCAAGCAATATATGGAGACAAATGAAAACAACAGCACAATGCCCCAACTTCTGTGGGATGCAGTGAAGGCAGTTCTAAGAGGAAAGTATATAGTAATCCACGCTTACTTAAAGAAGGAAGAACAATCCCAATTGAACAGTCTAAATTCACAATTACAGAAATTGGAAAAAGAAGAACAAATGAGGCCCAAAGTCAGTAGAAGGAGGGGCATAATAAAGACGAGAGAATAAATAAATAAAATCTAGAAAAATAAAATAACAGAAAAAATTAATGAAATCAAGAGCTGGTTCTTCGAGAAAATAAACTAAATAGATAAACTCCCAGGCAGACTTATCAAGAAAAAGAGAATCTACGGAGATAAACAGAATCAGAAATAAGAAAGGAAAAATCAGAACAGACAGCACAGAAATACAAAGAATTATTAGAGAATACTATGAAAATCTATATGCTAACAAATGGGATAACCTAGAAGAAATGGACAACTTCCTAGAAAAATACAACCTTCCAAGACTGACCCATGAAGAAACAGAAAATCTAAACAGACCAATTACCAGCGATGAAATTGAATCAGTAATCAAAAATCTACCAAGAACAAAACCCCCAGACCAGATGGATTCACCTCTGAATGTTATCAGACATATAGAGAAGACATAATACCCATTCTCCTTAAAGTTTTCCAAAAAGTAGAAGAGGAGGGAGTACTTCCAAACTCATTCTATGAAGCCAGCATCACTCTAATACCAAAACCAGGCAAAGATCCCACAAAAAAGGAAAACTACAGATCAATACCCCTAATGAACATAAACGCAAAAATACTCAACCAAATATTAGCAAACTGAATTCAAAAGTACATCAAGAGGATCATACACCATGATCAAGTGGGATCCATGGCAGGGATGCAGGGATGGTATAACATTTGAAAATTCATACATCATTCACTATGTCAATAAAAAGAAGGACAAAAACCAAACGATCACCTCCATAGATGCTGAAAAAGCATTCGACAAAATTCAACATCCATTCATGATAAAAACTCAACAAAATGGGTATAGAGGGCAAGTACCTCAACATAATAAAGGCCATATATGACAAACCCACAGCCAACATTATACTGAACAGCGAGAAGCTGAAAGCTTTTCCTTTAAGATCTGGAACAAGACAAGGATGTTCACTCTCCCCACTTCTATTCAACATAGTACTGGAGGTCCTAGCCACGGCAATCAGACAACACAAAGAAATAAAAGGCATCAAGATTGGCAGGGAAGAAGTTAAACTGTCCCTGTTTGCAGATGACATGATATTGTACATAAAAACCCTAAAGAATCCACTCTAAAACTATTAGATCTAATATCGGAATTGAGCAAAGTTGCGGGATACAAAATTAATACGCAGAAATCTGTGGCGTTCCTATACACTAACGATGAACTAGCAGAGAGAGAAATCAGGAAAACAATTCCATCCAAAGTTGCATCAAAAAGAATAAAATACCTAGGAATAAACCTAATCAAGGAAGTGAAAGACCTATACTCTGAAAACTACAAGACACTCAGGAGAGAAATTAAAGATACCAGTAAATGGAAACACATCCGGTGCTCATGGATAGGAAGAATTAATATTGTCAAAATGGCCATCTGCCTAAAGCAATCTACAGATTCAATGCAATTCCTATCAAAATACCAACAGCATTTTTCAACGAACTAGAAAAAATCATTCTAAATTCATATGGAACAACAAAAGACCCCGAATAGCTAAAGCAATCCTGAGAAGGAAGAATAAAGCTGGGGGATTTATGCTCCCCAACCTCAAGCTTTACTACAAAGCCACAGTAATCAAGACAATTTGGTACTGGCACAAGAACAGACTCATTGACCAATGGAACAGACTAGAGAGTCCTGATACAAACCCAACCATATATGGTAAATTAATATATGATAAAGGAGCTATGGACATACCATGGGGAAATGACAGTCTCTTCAACAGCTGGTATTGGTGAAACTGGACAGTTACATGCAAGAGAGTGAAACTGGATTATTGTTTAACCCCATACACAAAAGTAAACTCGAAATGGATCAAGGACCTGAATGTAAGTCATGAAACCATAAAACTCTTAAAAGACAACATAGGCAAAAATCTCCTGAATATAAGCATGAGCGACTTCTTCCTGAATGCATCTCCTCCAGCAAAGGAAACAAAAGCAAAAATGAACTCATGGGACTACATCAAACTAAAAGTTTCTGTTTGGCAAAGAACACCATCAACAGAACAAAAAGGCATCCTACAGTATGGGAGAATATATTTGTAAATGACATATGTGACAAGGGGTTAACATCCAAAATATATAAAGACCTTACAGGCCTCTACACCCAAAAAAGCAAATAACTCAATTAAAAAATGGGCAGAGGATATGAAGAGAGAGTTCTCCAAAGAAGAAATTCAGATGGCCAACAGACACATGAAAAGATGCTGCACATCACTAATCATCAGGGAAATGCAAATTAAAACCACAATGAGATATCATCTCACACCAGGTAGGATGGCCAACATCCAAAAGACTAAGAACAACAAATGCTGGCGAGGATGCGGAGACAGGGGAACCCTCCTACACTGCTGGTGGGAATGTAAGCTAGTTCAACCATTGTGGAAAGCAATATGGAGGTTCCTCAAAAAACTAAAAATACAAATACCATTTGACCCGGGAATCCAACTCCTTGGAATTTACTCAAAGAATACAACTTCTCAGATTCAAAAAGACATATACACACCTATGTTTATTGCATCACTTTTTACACCAGCCAAGATATGGAAGCAACCTAAGTGTCTATTAGTAGATGAATGGATAAAGAAGAGGTGGTACATATACACAATGGAATACTATTCAGCCATAAGAAGGAAACAAATTCTGCCATTTGCAACAACATGGATGGAGCTGGAGGATATTATGCTCAGTCAAATAAGTCAGGCAGAGAAAGACAAGTGCCAAATGATTTCCCTCATTTGTGGAGTATAACCATGAAGCAAAACTGAAGGAACAAAATAGCAGCAGACTCAGAGACTCCAAGAAGGAACTAGTGGTTACCAAAGGGGAGGGGTGTGGAAGGGCAGGTGGAAGGGAGGGAGAAGGGGATTGAGGGGTATTATGTTTAGTACACATGGTGTGGGGGGTCACAGGGAAAACAGTGTAGCACAGAGAAGGCAAACAGTGACTCTGTGGCATCTTACTACACTGATGGACAGTGACTGCATTGGGGTATGGGTGGGGACTTGATAATATGGGTAAATGTAGTAACCACATTGTTTTTTCATGTGAAAGCTTAATAAGAGTGTATATCAATAATACCTTAATAAAAAAAAAAGGTGCTGAGCAGTGGGTTTCAGGAAAGATACGTGGGAGATAAAACTGACTAAAGAAGCAAAGGAGAACGTTGGGACATTTTGAGAGTATCATTGAGATTAGAGGCTATAACTTTTTGGTGGCAATAATCCATTCAGTTTGGCAATTTTTTGCTCTTAAAGTGAGATACAGGTAAGGTGTTGCTAGGCGTATGGAAGGGTGAAGGAACCAGAACTGACGTGTCTCCTTATAGGAGGTGAGTTAAAATGAAGGGCCAAGGTGTGTAGGCTGCAAAGGAAATGAAGGCAGCAGGTGCTGAAACATCAGAAGGAAATGGAAGAATTGAGCAACCGTGGTCTCCACGGGGGCCAGTTGGAACATGGCAGTGAGGGAATGAAAGGAGAGGAAGTCGAAGTCACAGAAGAGGAGATTTATTTCAGAAGTGGGTTGTGAGTTCTGGGTGATCACAATTTCTAGGATTTAGCAATTGCCAGAAAGGAGGGGAGGAAGGCCCTGGATGAGCTCTAAGTCTGATATTCATTTTGACATTGCAGACATGCAAGACAAGACCAGGAATGGCGTAGAGAAAGAGACTACACGCCAAGAAGGGAAATCTTCTGGGTTTCAGGAGTGAGTGGAAGGCTAGTGGATAACAGATATGATGGTGGGAAGAAGTATTTTGGGACCACCAATTGAGGGTCCTTTTATTGGAGACAGAAATTGATTGAAAATTGATTTAGTAACTTGAGAAAGATGCTGATTGCTTCTCAGTCAAGTGAGATGTAGTAAAGTGAGTAGCACCCACCAAGTGCTGTTGGGAATTTGCTGGGAGGACCAGGCTTCAGCCAAGCAAAGGGTACTATGTGATGGAAACAAAGAAATAGGTGAAGTGTCTTTGTCAAAGGTCACAAAAGGTACATGGGAAATACTGCGCCAGAGAAGCAATGGAAATTGTAGTTACAGCAAGCTGCAGGTAACAGCAGAGGAGAGGACAGGCATGCAGAGGAGCCTGCATTTTTCAAGCTGCCCACAAATGTGGAGAAATGCAGGAGAGCAGAAATAGCTGGTCTCAAGGTTTCAAAGTGAACAGTACAAAGCAGCTTGGGAGCAGGTGCAGCTGAAACTCAAGGCTGTGTGGTCCTGGCGGCAGTCAGCTGTCCACCAGGCAATACTTTCTGCTTCTGCTCGCGTCCCAGTAGCCTTCACCCCTCGCCCACTGCTCACCGGATGCAATACACAGTCACTATCAACTTGAGACATACTGTCACAGTCAACAGAACATCAGCCTGCCCCCATCCATGTTACTATTCCCTGAATGTAGGGTGCATGTTAGACGTTTTCATTTTAGAATAGCCTTTAACTTAATTTCAGAACACCTCTTTTTCTTTTAAACACCTGTTACTTTATTTTTACTTTTTTAAATAAATAACTTTCATTTGCTGCTTTAAAGTTTGTAGATCATTTCCATAAAAATCATTCATTAGATACATTCATCAGTAATTTCATTAAGATTTCATTACGATAACTGTAGAAGTAGGCATGGCATTATTATCCAGTTTACAGATGAGTAAATTAAGAATTTGTGAACTACTTTTTCAAAGACATCTTAGTTCAGTGTCTTAGAGGGGCCTGCCCTTTAATTGCGATGTCTCAGAGAATAACATAAGGCTCCTCTGAAATATGCCTACAGAATGATCGTGATGCACTTGGCAATATATTTAAAAATGAAACCTAAGGGCTTGGTAATAATAGCGTCCTGTCACGACTACTTTGTCATCTTTTAAGGACTTTTTTTTTAATAGTTTATTTTGGTATCATTAATCTACAATTACATGTGCAATACTATGGTGATTAAACTACCCCCATCATCAGGTCCCCCCCACCAACCCCATTACACTCACTGTCCATCAGCGTAGTGAGAGGCTATAGAGTCACTACTTGTCTTCTCTGAGTTGTACAGCCCTCCCCGTGCCCCCAAAACTATATCTGCTAATCGTAATGCCCCTTTTCCCCCTTGCCCCTCCCTTCCCACCCATCCTCCCCACTCCCTTTCCCTTTGGTAACTATTAGTCCGCTCTTGGGTTCTGTGAGTCTGTTGCTGTTTTGTTCCTTCAGTATTTTTCTTTGTTCTTATACTCCACGTATGAGTGAAATCATTTGCTA